>JACGAQ010000008.1:600000-1058780 GCA_014119065.1 Orius insidiosus | reverse complement strand
CAGGGCCAATCCTTTCTACCTGGTAAAAAATGTCGCCGATGGACGTAACTAACTGGGCCATTGTATCAAATCATAAGTATCTAACTGGGCCAATGAACACTAAAATAATTGTATCCAACTGGGCCAATACTTGATTATCAACAAATGCGAGGAGAATTGGTCGTTTTTACTGCCAACAAACTAACCATGTTTTTAGATGGTACTTTCCAGTTTGCACCTTCGTACTTTAAACTATACTTCGCTAATAAGTTAAAAAAGGCAATTTTGGTCAAAAATGCCTTAAAAAGTCAATTTTGGTCAAAAATGCCATAAATCTGTTGTTTTTCAGACAAAAATTGTGAAAAATGCTTTTAATGAAGGCAATTATGGTCGAAAATGCCTTAAAAATGCAATTTTGGTCAAAATGCCTTAAAAAAAGGTAATTTTGGTCAAAAATGCCTTAAAAAAGGCAATTTTGGTCAAAATGCCTTTAAAAAAAGGCAATTTTGGTCAAAAATTCCTTAAAAAAGGCAATTTTGGTCAAAATCTTTCAGACAAAAACTGTGAAAAATGCTTTTAATGAAAGGTAATTTTGGTCAAAAATGCCTTAAAAAAGGTAATTTTGGTCAACAATGTCTTTAAAAAAGTCAATTTTTGGTTAAAAATTCCATAAATCTGTTGTTTTTCTGACAAAACTGTGAACAATGCTTTTAATGAAAGGCAATTTTGGTCAAAAATGCCTTAAAAATGCAATTTTGGTCAAAAATGCCTTAAAAAAGGCAATTTTGGTCAAAAATGCCTTAAAAAAGTCAATTTTGTCAAAAATGACATAAATCTGTTGTTTTTAAGACAAAAACTTTGAAAAATGCTTTTAATGAAAGGCAATTTGGTCAAAAATGCCTTAAAAATGCAATTTTGGTCAAAAATGCCTTAAAAAAAAGGTAATTTTGGTGAAAAATGCCTTAAAAAAAAGGCAATTTTGGTCAAAAATTCCTTTAAAAAAAAGTCATTTTTGGTCAAAAATGCCATAAATCTGTTGTTTTCAGGCAAAAACTGTGAAAAATGCTTTTCATGAAAGGCAATTTGGTCGAAAATGCCTTAAAAATGCAATTTTGGTCAAAAATGCCTTACAAAAAGGCATGGCCGTGTGCCTGACAAGTGGGATGCAGGTTTCATTTAACTCAAGCTTGGTGGCGTGCAATTCAGAGGTTCGGGTTGATAGCCGAATATAAAAACGATACAACTGTAGGATCAATAAATATGAAGTAAATTTTTAATTTGATTTTTTTTATTGTTATCCTACTACAAAATCGACGGTATTTTGGCCGACTTGGGCACCAGTTTTTGGCCGAATTAGTAACTATGGCTTTCGAGTGGTGCACGATAGTTGTCAAGTCGTTGGCCCAGTTAGATATATTTTGGGTCGTTGATGAAAATATTTGGCCCGGTTGGTTACCAGCCCTTTCAAAGGGTAAATATTTCGACTTTAGATATTGACCAAGACGAGGCCGATTTATTTATGATAATTTTATGGGATCTAAAATTTTTTTAAGACTCGTCTGTTGAGGGTAAAACATCAACCTTTCTTTCAGAACGTTGAAAATAAACTTTAAAAACCCTTTCACACAACAACCTACGGTAAAACATTAAAAATAACACAAGCTCCAAATATGAGGAGAAGAAAAAAGAAAAAAAGAATGTAAGACCTTACATTCCGTGAATGTAAGAAAAATGATGTCGAAAAATACCCATAAAAACCGAACAGCGGGTAGGAAAACGAGAGGAAACGTTTTTGTAATACGAAGAAATAAATAAGAAACGGAGGGAGGAAAAAATATGATGGCAAAAAATTCATTTGAGGGACAGCTGAGGAACATCACGGACATAAATCAAGGATTAGACATCCGGAAACAAATCCTCGGCTTTTTATACTTATTTGACGGAAAGTATGTCTCATATTTAACATCCTCCAAGTCTAATAGTAATTTATTGCCCAAACTCCCCTTATTTAATAAACGTTTTAATTATTCAGTTTTAATGAGCCTATTTGTAAGAAAGGGTAGATGCGAATGACATGTATGGAACACAGAATGAACCTAATTTTATTTTAAATATTAATCGAAGTGGCTCAAAAAATTTTCAATATGTCACATGAATGATGAGACATTTCAATGATTGCCTAGAGTAGACTATTCGTAATTTCGCTTAAAATTTATATTATATATTGTTATAAGGCGGAAAGGGGAAACGTTTTACAAAATAATCCCATAAATCCTCCGGAAACATAAGCGGGAAGCTCGTTAGCACAGGGTTGTACAAGTCTGTATACACGCCTCCCATATGTAGAGTCGTGGACGCAATAAAACAAATCCTATTCGAACGACAAAAGAAAAAGAACGACCGGACGGGCGGGGGCCTAAAAAAACAAGTTACGCGGGTTGACTTTTGACTCGAGAAGCACCCCCCGTTAAGCGTATTTGTGAATAGAGTGTCGGAGAGGGAATTTATATGTGAAGGCTTGATAGAAGTGCGGGTGTATGACCGTTGTCTTCCCAGGCTATTCATTGTCAAGGACCCTCCCATTCGCACCATAAAAAAAAAGAAAAAAAAAAAAGTCAACCCTCTTTTCCCTTCGACCCTTTCCTCGACCACTGAAACCCTCGACCCACCGTGGTATTCACAAAAAATAATACTCAATATTTGTTTAGTCTCTTCTAAATTATCTTCTTCTAAAGCATTAAATCGAATATCGCTTTGTTAGGGGGGGAGTGCTTTTCCCTTTTAAATGACCTTGGCTTTTCTCTTTCTCTCTTTCTATTTGTTTTCCTTTCCGGTTCATAATTTCGAGACATTTAACTCTTGCTTACTTTTAAAACATGATAAATGTTTTTTCATTTTATTTTTGTTTTTCATGAACCTAATGTAATTTGTCAAACTTTGAGTATTTTTATTCAAAGTCACTGAACGAGTTTTAAAAAATGTTCTGGAAAACTTACAATGATTGTTTTACCAACATGTTTTCAAACGTTTACAAAATCCCTCGTTCATATCTTTTGTTTATTTTCAAGTTGTGTTTAGACGTTTATAGGGATTTTGTAATCAGCGCTTTTTCGAGTTAGCAAATCGGGTTTGCTTTAATAAGGTAAACACTTCATACTGGGAAATATTTTAAGTCGAACTATAACGAATATTATGAAACAAAATAGGAAGTATATGGGAGGGAAGTATAACGGAGGGGGAAGTATAACGGAGTAGGAAGTATATGGGAGGGGAAGTATAACGGAGGGGGAAGTATAACGAACGGGGAAGTATAACATAGGGGGAAGTAAAGGGAACGAAAGTATAAAGGAAGGGGATGTAGTAGGGAGGGAAAGTATAAAGGAGAATTTTCCGAGTTTTTTTTCGAAAATTTTCCAGGTTTTTTTTTTTTCGAAAATTTTTCTAAGTTTTTTTTTCGAAAAATTTTTAAGTTTTTTTTCGAAAAATTTTTTAGTTTTTTTTTCGAATTTTTCTTTTTTTTTTTGAAAAATTTTTAAGTTCTTTTTTCGAAAAATTTTTAAGTTCTTTTTTCGAAAAATTTTCTACGTGTCGTAGAAATAATGGGCTCTTTGGTCTAGGATGTGCCTCGTAAAGGGTAGAAGTACGAAATTCTCCCTACTAAAAAAAAATTAATAATTAAAAAGTGGCAATTTTTTTGCACCGAAAATTCTTAAAAAATAGTGGTAATTGGTGAAAATCGGATAACGGTTCGGCCGCAGCGAATTTTTTAAAATTTCAAACAGACATATCTCCGCCAGTTTTTCGAAATTCAAAAATCGATAGTTTCTTTTTCACCGACTAAAGAAAATTTGGTGAAAGTCGGTTGATAACTGTGGCCGTAAAGTGTTCTCGAAAAAATGCTACGGACGGACGGCCGGCCGGCACCAGAGACAAAGTTGAGATCGATAAAGATCAATATTCGATTTTACCCTCCGGGGTCTGGAATACCCTTCCCCAAAAACCCGACGTCGAGGGTATCGCAATAACTTCTTTAAGGAAGTTAAAATTACAAACCTCAGTAAAGACTGCCTGAACCATTACTACTAGAAGATTTTTTTCAACAAAACGTTAGCTTTATTTGCATCCCAGCAATATTTTTCGTTTATTGCTACAATAAAGAATAAAACGAAATCGCCCAATTATCTTATGTAAAACATTTTGAAAGAAAATAGTCTTTTATATTTAATTTTTTTTTTCAATTTGCAAAAACAAGGGCAATTTATATGTACAAATAAATTTTTATAAGTGGATATTCTTGGGAAGCAGAACAATAGGGGATGTTAGAATCGTAATCAGGCTGTTATACAGGGTGTCCGGAAACACATGGCAAGCGTATGGGAGAGCGTTAAAAAGTGGTTTTACGAAAAAAAGTTAAATGTAAACCCCCCTTAATTTAAATCAAAGAATTTGATGGTGTAGTTTAAAATCCACCTGGATATACAGGGTGTCCCAGACACAACCTAACTTCGTTATTTCAAATGAGAACCCCTATTTTTTATTTCAGATTCGTAATCTACGCAAAATTTCAAGTAGATTTGAGTACTCATATGACCAGTTTGGACAACTTTTAAAAAATGTCAAAATTTAGCGTATTTTGCGCTAAAATCCGTTAAAATTGACCTAGGAGACTCGCTTTTTTTTATTCCACTTATTTTTTCCCGAAGAATCCAACTGTCTCAAATTTGAGCATCTTCGCATTCAGCATCACGAGATTTCGTCGCTAATGGCCTTTTTCAAGTTAGAACCCAAATTTTTAGTTCAGAAATGAAAATTAGCACTTGTTGAAAGGAATTTTTCTTTCGGACCACAAACTTTGAAAGAGCTACAGCGTCTTTTGTGTTTATGCATCAATAATTAAAATTCCGTCAACAAATCGCTAATTTCAAATTTTTGAAGTATGGAATTTGGAGTTGAAAACTTGAAAAAAGGCCATTAGCGACGAAATCTCGTGATGCTGAATGCGAAGATGCTCAAATTTGAGACAGTTGGATTCTTCGGGAAAAAATAAGTGGAATTAAAAAAAACGAGTCTCCTAGGTCAATTGTAACGGATTTTAGCGCAAAAAACGCTAAATTTTGACATTTTTTAAAAGTTGTCCAAAATCGTCATATGAGTACTCAAATCTACTTGAAATTTTGCGTAGATTACGAATCTGAAATAAAAAAATAGGGGTTCTCATTTGAAATAACGAAGTTAGGTTGTGTCTGGGACACCCTGTATATCCAGGCGGATTTTAAACTACACCATCAAATTCTTTGATTTAAATTAAGGTGGGTTTACGTTTAACTTTTTTTCGTAAAACCACTTTTTAACGCTCTCCCAGACGCTTGCCAGTGTTTCCGGACACCCTGTATTTATTAATCATGTCTACTTCTCTAACCTGATATTTATTTTAAAAAAACGCCCTTGTTGAGAGGAAGTTGTGAACTGCTCTCAGCCAACTAATGAATTGTTTGTATTGATGTATGCACGTCGTTTACCTCCGCTCATTGATTATGCACTGTGCCTAGGCTGTCTAATATGTTTAATCATCATTAGAGGCAATGAGTTTATAGATACACTTTATTTCTAATCTCTCCTCATGGAATTATTTTGCAGTTGACATACAATTTACGAAAACATCGTGAATTGGACTAACAACACAATTTTCATGTAGTAACCGTTCTTTTTCTCCTTAGTTAGGTCCCTAGTATTAACTTCCTTAAAGAAGTTATTGCGATACCCTCGACGTCGGGTTTTTGGGGAAGGGTCTTCCAGACCCCGGAGGGTCAAATCGAATATTGATCTTTACCGATCTCAACTTTGTCTGTAGTTCCGGCCGGCCGGCCGTTACGCCGTTACGCCGCTACGCCGTCTGTAGCATTTTTCCGGGAACACTTTACGGCCACAGTTTTCATCCGATTTTCACCAAATTTTTACACAAATTTCTTTAGCCGGTGAAGAAGAATGTAGCGAGGGCGATTTTAGAATTTCGAAAAAATGGCGGTGATATGTCTGTTTGAAATTTTGAAAAATTCCGAACCGTTAATCCGATTTTCACCAAATTTTCACCAATTACCTTATATTTTTTAAGAATTTTTGATGTAAAAAAATTGCCACTTTTTAATTATCATTTTTTTTAGTAGGGAGAAATTTCGAACTTCTACCATTTACGAGAGGCACATCCCTAGGCCAAAGAGCCCATTATTTCTACCTTGACACTTAAAAAATTTTCGAAAAAAAGATCTTGGAAAATTTTTCAAAAAAACAACCGGAAAATTTTTCGAAAAAAAAAATTTTTTTTTGACAAAAAAACTTAGAACATTTTTGGAAAAAAAAACCGGAAAATATTTCGAAAAAAAAATACTGAAAAATTTAAAAAAAAAATTAAATTGAAAATTTTCGAAAAAAAGAACTTGGAAAACCTTTATACCTACTTTCCCTCCCTTATACATTCCCTCCTGTTATACTTTCGTTCCCTTATACTTCACCCTCTGTTATACTACCCCTCACTTAAACTTCCCCCTCCCATATTCCCCTCACTTATACTTCCCACTCCGTTATACTTCCCCTCCCGTATACTTCCCCTACGTTTTACGTCCCCTCCGTTATACTTCCCCCTCCTATATAGATACTTCTCTTTAAGAAAGTTTTCGTTGGAAGCTCTTCAAACCAGTACTTTTTTTATGGGACGAGAGACCTGGATTCCAGCATTTAAATGCAATTCGAATGCAACCATTCATTAAAAATATAATAAAATAAAATTAGGACGTTATTCGTAAAACTGAATGAGTTGGTTAAAGTTGGAGTTTTGTGGTCTATGAAAACCAAAATACGTTTCAAATACCGGATTTCCTCCGGATTAAATGGCTCAAGAACAATATCTTAAGCTACTTGCGGGCAAAATATTTCCCCAAATACCGAGAGCACATTATTTACCGTTAAATTGGGATCAAACATTTTTCACACATGAGGATATTTTGTTCATACATGATAGGGTAAACGGATAAAGATAGTGTGTTGGGTGGGGTAGGAAATAGGAGGTATAATGACAATTTAAAACTGGGAAGGAAAGAGTCGCGGTATGAGGATGTAGGGGTGGAAGGGAGGAGGTTTCGAATGATATACCGTTAGAGAGGGATTTGCATGCTCAATTGAATGAGGGCAAAATCAAGGGCTCTTAAAATTGAAAAATTATGCAAACTTTCAACCTCCCCATCTTCACAGCAATACCCCCCCTTTCCTTCTCGCAGGTCACCTCACCCCTGGTTCGAGATGAAAATCGAAACGGCGTTCATTTGATATATTTCCGGTCACACAACTGTTATCATATTGCCCTTTATGGCAGAGGGGAAAATGCATAGGGGAAAAAAGGGCGCCGAGTGGGTTTTTCTTTTAGGACCGTTTTTGTTTCCAAGAAGGCCAAAAAAGTTGGTCACCCTGGCAAAGGAGCAATTTCGTTTCTATATTTGTAGAAATGTAGCGATGAAATTGAATCGGTCCTTCAGGTTGGTAAACAAAAACCCTTTTTCCTTATGGGCAAGAAAAAAATTGAACTTTTCTTTTCGTCAAAATGATATAAAAACCGACTACTGAGCCCGACGGAAACTCGCCCGAAGTAGACCAATTAGAAGAGCTTCCAAGAAAAACTTCCTTAAAGAGAAGTAAAAATATAGGAGGGGGAAGTATAACGGAGGGGGAAGTTTTAATTTTTTCAAAAAATTTTCCAAGTTTTTTTTTTCGAAAAATTTTCCGAGTTTTTTTTTGAAAAATTTTCCGAGTTTTCTTTTTTAAAATTTGCGCTCTTTTTTCTGAAAAATTTTCTAAGTTCTTTTTTTTTTACATTTTTCTAAGTATCAAGGTAGAAATAATGTGATTTTTTCCCATTTTTCTACGAGGTCCCTCTCGTAGCGGCTGGAAGAGTGAAATTTCACCCTGCTAAAATGATAATTAATTATAAAAAATGATAACTTTTTTTCACCCAAAAATTCTTAAAAAATATAAGGAGTAGTTGGTGAAAACGTGAAAATCCGACCAACGGTTCAGCCGCAGCGATTTTTTTTTTTAAATTTCAAACAGGCATATGAGGCGCTCCGAAGACGAAGGGCGAACTCGACATCGGACAAATTTTTTTTTTCATTTTCAGATTCTAGACCTTTTGAAGAATACACCCATGTTATTTTTATATTGAGTTTCCCCTTTTTTCCCCTTTAAAATACGTAAAAACCGATATGCGGCAAAGCTCTACTCTCAACCTTTTTTATTTAATTTTTTTTTCTTTCGAGATTTGGTGATTTTTAAAAAACCCTTTTCTCTACGATTCTATGATGATTCTAAAATCTCGCCACGAAAATTCCAGAGAGTGACTTTTCTGTCGAGTTCGCCCTTCGTCTTCGGAGCGCCTCATATTATCTCCGGCAGTTTTTCGAAATTCAAAAATCGATAGTTTCATTTTCACCGACTAAAGATAATTTCGTGAAAATCGGTTGAAAACTGTGGCCGTAAAGTGTTCCCGAAAAAATGCTACGGACGGACGGCCGGCCGGCACCACAGACAAAGTTGAGATCGGTAAAGATCAATATTCGATTTGACCCTACGGAAAGACCCTTCCCCCAAAAATCCGACGTCGAGGATATCACAATAACTTCTCTAAGGAAGTTAAAACCGACTACTGACCCCGACAGAAACTAGTAGGGCTATTTAATAATTTTTTATCTCTCCTTTAGTATTTAAAAAAAAAGGAAAAACTGGTGGGGATGAAAATCTGGCACCTTCTTTAAGGCGCACAAAAAAAAGTTACTTTAAACTTACTTGTAACCTTACTTTAGTCCAAATGTTACTTTAAAAAAATAATGTACGCAGTGAGTTATAAAAAGTCAAAATTATTTGTCTAAAAGAGATAGAATCTGAACTTGAACGATAAAAAGAGGGTGATCCTTGTAGTTTTTTCCGGGTGGGAGAGGTTGGAAGGGTGAGATTGGACTGAAGGGAAACACCCCAGTGAAAGAGGTCTTGAAATTTATTACCACTTAAAAGGGTCGTGCTATACGTCATGACCGAGAAGTTTGTAAGTTGATTTGAAAGAAAAAAAAAATTATTATGTACCAAAGTCCCTGCTACAAAAAGACATAAACTGACAAATTGTTAAGGGGTACTTCTTTCTGAAAAAGGCGTTTTCAAAGATTCATCAGGAATATTTATTTTAAGGCCGCCGACAAGAGCGTTATTCGTTCGCTAGTCTTTACGCGGCTTAATTTTTTCTTTCACTCATTTTTCCAATCAATGGGCATTTAGGTGCCTAAGTTACATCTTGAAACTTAGGTAGAATACGAAGGGCGAACTCGACAAAACGTAGTTTCGAGATATTCGCATTTTAAAGTTTTCTGTTAAGGGCGAACTCGACAGAAAAGTCACTCTCTGGAATTTTCGTGGCGAGATTTTAGAATCATCATAGAATCATCATAGAATCATAGAGAAAAGGGTTTTTTAAAAATCACCAAATCTCGAAAAGAAAAAAAAAATTAAATAAAAAAGGTTGAGAGTAGAGCTTTGCCGCATATCGGTTTTTACGTATTTTAAAGGGGAAAAAAGGGAAAACTCAATAAAATTACATGGGTGTATTCTTCAAAAGGTCTAGAATCTGAAAATGAAAAAAAAAAAATTTGTCCGATGTCGAGTTCGCCCTTCGTATTCGGAGCACCTCAATTCAAAAATAAAATTCAATATTTCACATTAATTTTGTATCCATTGTTTATCGATTCTAAATATTTAGTTTGCTAATTATTATCTTAAAACGTTGATGAGACTTTTTTTTTTCAATAAAGAACTAATGAGGTCAGTATACAGTGAAATACAGTAAACGAATTCGTTTCATTTCTAGATTCTAACTTAAAGCATCGTTAGCATCCTTTTTCCCTTGTCAATTTTAAATTTTTTCTATTTATGTCGGCAACTATTTGATTAAATGAACGTTTATGCATATAAAAAAGATTAGAGAATGTAACAGCTTTAAAAGATCTATAAATTCTAAACAGGGGAAAAAATCCATGTAAGATTTAAAATATCGAATGATTTCCCTTAGGTTTAAAACGGAATTAATAATCTTAACATTTCCCTAAAAGAAAAGAGCTTTTGGGAACTCGAGGCCAGACCTTTTTCTCCGCGAAACAACCGAAGGTGCCGTGTATAATATTAAAGCTTAATATTGCACGAACAATATTGTGTTTTCTTATACACGGTGGTTCATAATGTATGGATCACCCCTTCAATTTTTTAAATAATTGAAGGTCGAAAAAAAACATTGAATGTAGGGTCCCCCCAATTGTATTTTGACGAAAAATTGATTGAATTTTTTTTTAATTTTACTAACTCTTGTTATTGTTCGAGGCTTCCAACTTGGTATCGCTCAAGCATACATATGAGGCGCTCCGGGTACGAAGGGCGAACTCAACAAAACGTAGTTCGAGATATTCGCATTTTAAAGTTTTATGTTACGGGCGAACTCAACAGAAAAGTCATGCCCTGGAATGGGAAAAGGAGTGGGGATTATGGACTAGGATGTGGAGTTCGCCCTTCATACCCGCTCGGATATCGCAGTTAGAGCTTTGCCGCATATCGGTTTTTACATATTTAAAGGGGAAAAAAGGGCGAACTCTACATAAAAATTATATGGGTGTATTCACCAAGAGGTCTAGAATCTGAAAATGGAAAAAAAAATTTGTACGATGTTGAGTTCGCCCTTCGTACCGGAGCGCCTCATATGATACCCCCATACACCCATATAATTTTTATGTAGAGTTCGCCCTTTTTTCCCCTTTAAATATGTAAAAACCGATATGCGGCAAAGCTCTAACTGCGATATCCGAGCGGGTACGAAGGGCGAACTCCACATCCTAGTCCACCCCCACTCCTTTTCCCATTCCAGGGTAAGACTTTTCTGTTGAGTTCGCCCTTAACATAAAACTTTAAAATGCGAATATCTCGAAACAACGTTTTGTTGAGTTCGCCCTTCGTACCCGGAGCGCCTCATATTTTTTAGATCTTGGATAATTAAAAAAATGAAAGGAGAGACTAAGAAATATAGTTTTTCATGTTTGTTTTCTCAAATTTTAACTTTATAAAATGATTTCTGTGAACTATGGCTTTAAATTAAGAAAATAAATGCAAACGCTGAAGAATATTAAAAAAATAAAAGCATCGATTGCGATTTATACTCTGACTTTCCTAAACCTTTTTCTCCTATTTCATTCCTCCGAGGCCCTTTCAAGTTAAAATAACAATTTGATGACAAACACCCGGAGGAATACTAGCCCACAGTCCTGACACAGGACGGGACCCTCTTTGTCCAGTTAGGGTTAGCATGGAAAGACATATAAATACGCCCTTTTCCTTTCCACCCATCATCCTCGTATCTATTTACAACTTTTGCCCTCTCCCTTTTCTCCCTACGTTCTAAATGTAGAAAAAAAAAGAAAAAAAACTTTGAGTAATAGGCCATGAGGAAGAAAAGGGGGAAAAAGGGGGACGAGGAAGAAAATTGGTGACCCTATTGGACTTTTTTTTTTCTCTCGGAAATGGCAACCTAGTTTAAGTGAATATCGCTTTTTGGCTTGTACTTCCGGATTAGACTCGTTCACCTCAGCTTCAATCGAATTCCTCAATAATGTTCTCTTGCTCTCAAATTACATATTGGAAAAATGATTTTAATTTTTATTTGGATGAGAAACACCCCGTTGCCCTAGTTCTTATATCTAAACTCACCGCCCTCTGGATTCTTTAACAAGGTTATTTTAAATTCAATTATTTATTTTTTAGATGTCATAGAAGAAATATAATGAAAATAGGGAAAAATAACACACTTTTTCGTTCTTATGCAGTATAGAAGAAACCGGATTATAGGTACCTACTCGCGTGATAAAATAAAAAAATGAAGGGTATGCCATCGTTTCGTCACGGTTTTAATATCACGCAGTTCACTTTCTTCTCAGCATAAAAGCAAAGTTAAAGAAAAAATAACACGACATCATGAAAACATTTTTTTTTTCTCTTAGTCGAGGACCTATGAAGTCAATTTCAAAGAAAAAGTACTGGTTTGAAGAGCTTCCAACGAAAACTTCCTTGGAGAAGTATCTATATAAGAGGGGGAAGTATATGGGAGGGGGAAGTATAAGTGAGGGGAAGTATAAGTGAGGGGAAGTATATGGGAGGTGGAAGATTAAGTGAGGGGTGGTATAACAGAGGGTGAAGTATACAATAACGGAGGGGGATGTATAAGGGAACGAAAGTATATCGGAAGGGGATGTATAAGGGAGGGAAAGTATAAAGGAGAATTTTCCTTTACTTATTGTTTTTTTTTCGAAAAATTTTAAGTTTTTTTTCGAAAATTTTTTTAAGTGCCAAGGTAGAAATAATGGGCTCTTTGGCCTACGGATGTGCCTCTCGTAAAGGGTAGAAGTATAAAATTTCTCCCTACCTACTAAAAAATAATAATTAAAAAGTGGCAATTTTTTACACCAAAAATTCTTAAAAATATAAGGAGTAATTGGTGAAAATTTGGTGAAAATCGGATTAACGGTTCGGCCGCAGCGAGTTTCTTAAAATTTCAAACAGACATATCTCCGCCATTTTTTCGAAATTCAAAAATCGCCCTCGTTACATTCTTCTTCTCCGACTAAGGAAGATTTTGTGAAAATTTGGTGAAATCGGATTAACGGTTCGGCCGCAGCGAGTTTCTTAAAATTTCAAACAGACATATCTCCGCCATTTTTTCGAAATTCAAAAATCGCCCTCGTTACATTCTTCTTCTCCGACTAAGGAAGATTTTGTGAAAATTTGGTGAAAATCGGTTAAAAACTGTGGCCGTAAAGTGTTCCGGAAAAAATGCTACGGACGGACGGCCGGCACCACAGACAAAGTTGAGATCGGTAAAGATCAATGTTCGATTTTACCCTCCGGGGTCTGGAAGACCCTTCCCCAAAAACCCGACGTCGAGGGTATCGCAATAACTTCTTTAAGGAAGTTAAAAAATGTATTTATAAATTCTGATGGCAGAATAATCGACTAGCTAGTGTGGGCAATGAAAGAAGAAAAAGCCTTCATTAGGAATGTTGCTCATGGTTTCCTCCAGATACTCTTTCTTTTATAAAGGAACGATAATTGAAATAACTAACTTTTAAAACACTGTAGGTCCAGCAAAATTTCAGAGGTAAAGAATTTAGTCAAAATTCAACTTATTTCATTTTCAGACAAACCGTGTTTCTTAACTCATTTTAATTTTAACAAGAGAATGTACATTTTGGGAGACCTTGTTTAGGGTTTTGTAGTAGGAAGGGGCATTTTAAAAACCGAGTTCAACGCAGTATTAAAATAATCCACGGACGCGGAGAAAAAGCTAAAGGATTCCCTAGAGCACTTCTAAACGACACAAATTCAAGTGAAAAAAACAAATTGTGAAGAAAATATGATTTTTAAGCCCAGTCTTCAATAAATTTTCCAAGGCAAAAATTTATTTAATTAAGTTGATCTCACAGTTAAATCCGTCTCCCACAGGACTTTAAATTTTAAGGACCTCCCTCTATTGATTTCGTTAAGTACTCTAATTTTGAACGGTCCACCGGGAACTAAGATCAACAACGAAACTTCTTAAGTACAATAAACACGTTAACGTGGGAGTTGCCATATTTGACACCGCTCTTCCAATTCATTTGTAGCGGCGAAGCAATAAACTAATTGGAATAAAGAAGTCTATAAATAACCCTTTTTTGATTATAGACTTCTATCTAAATAATTGCAATTAAGAAAATTAGTTACTAATTTATTAAAAAATTAATTGGGCGATTTAAGGCTTGGGTATTATCTTAAATTTAATCTTGGATATTTTGTCCAGTTTAATTCAACCTTCACTTAATTAAAATGCTAATTTCTTAACCGAGCTTTCAGCTTGAAGTCTTCATTCAAAAAACAATCACTTTAATTTATTAATAAAAAATCTATAAAATAATTAACACTAAAATAATTTGGATAATTAAAACCTTACTTGTATACGTCGTGTTGCCATTGGTTCAATATTTTACTTTACCTAAAACAAACCAATAAATAATAAAAATACGAATCACATGATAAAATAATTAACAATAATTGAGGGGCTCCGGGTACGAAGGGCGAAGTCAATTTTTCATTTTCAGATTCTAGACCTCTTGGTGAATACACTCATATAATTTATGTTGAGTTCGCCATTTTTTCCCCTTTAAATACGTAAAAACCGATATGCGGTAAAGCTCTAACTGCGATATCCGAGCGGGTACGAAGGGCGAACTCCACATCCTAGTCCACAACCCCCACTCCTTTTCCCATTCCAGGGTATGACTTTTCTGTTGAGTTCGCCCTTAACATAAACCTTTAAAATGCGAATATCTCGAAACTTGTTGAGTTCGCCCTTCGTACCCGGAGCGCCTCAATTATTTAATTTTATTAACTACGTATACATAATAAAATATTTTCAAATAATTAAAAGTAAAACACATCCAAACGGTATGAATAAGGTAGGATGTAGAATAAGGGCGTTTTCCGTATTGCGAGGCGTAAAACTTGAACCGTAAAGCGGTAGAGACTTACTCCATGAAGGTCTAATTACTATGCCGAGAGTTCCAGAGGAAGATGGGACTCATGAAAGACCTTTGTGACGAGGAATAAATTAGTAAAAAGATGAACTACAATTTTTTTTACGAATTCCGATAGCCTTTGACGTTTTAAAGATAATTACAGAAGTAACAGCGGATGGAAGTTTCGCCTTGACCCTACTGGGTCTGAAAGATTTCGAAAATGTTTCCCAGAGTAGCTCCTCTGAGAAAGTTAAGAACTAAAGTAAAAAAGATAATAAATGCTTGGTGGAATAAAGAAGGGTCATAACTTGCATCGAAAAGGGTTTCTCATCTACTAATAATAAAAAAGTCTCCTATAAACAAAGGTTCTTGACCTCGAATGGATGTAGTTTTAACCCTCATAAATTACAGATTCAATCCCTGAATTATACATTGAATATCCTCTCTTCCATCCGTTGAATAACTCCTTCAGGCAAGAATAGCGTTTCTCAACAAATTCTCTGCCATTGGCATTACAATCACTCTTATCTTTTTTCTTAAAAAGGGTTAATTGAAAGGGTTGAAGCGTTTGAAGAAAAAAAATGAAAATTCGATCAAGAAGGTTGTGTTAAGCTAATGAAAGCAAAGGAAGCGCTTGGAAGTTATTTGGGTAAAATATTTGGAAGGTGGTTGAGGTCGTGTTCGGAACGTATAGAAAGGCGGAGGAGAGGTGTTTGCTGGGGTTTGAAGGTAACCCGGCTAAAGGTTGGTAGGTTGGGTATCGCTAACGAATTGCGGTCACTCAGGTAAACCAACGATCTCCTCCCCTCCCATGACCGACGTCCCGGAGAAATTTTTCACCTAGATGTCACCCATTCAGCGACCTTTGAGATGAACGGAATACCTCCGGATACCTTCCGACCGCTTTTCGCACTCCTGCCACAATATTGATTATAAACGATTATTATACCTATATCGCTTGGTTAAACGATGAAAAGGACAAGGAATCTCGGGTGTTCGGAACCGCCATATACGACGTTTCAATGCCATTCTTGGTTTTAGATAACCACGTTGGAATTTTTACTACCTACTATCCTAGTTAACAACCTAATAAATTTCAATTTTCAACATTTTTTCAATCTATACTTTTTAATTAAATAAAAAGAGAAGTTAAATAATTTTTTCTTCTTCCTTTCACACTTCAATGAAACGTGAAGTGGCTAGTAACTCCCATGATAACGATTTTTTTAAAGAATGAAAAAAAAAATTTTTCGAAAAATCTGGAATTCACTGTTGAGAGCCGCTTTTATTTTTACGCTTTTGTTTGCCGGGCTCCACATCCAACTTCGAATAAAAACTTAGTAATCAAAAATGTTTGTGATTACAAAGAGAAATTTATTTATAATGTTTTACATTATTTCTTTTACTGTGAGCCATATGAATCAATGAAAAATTGGTGGTTTTTCAAATTTTACTAACGGCGAATTGCTTCAATTCATGTTAGGTTATCTAATTTTAGATTCCCTAGAGTTCTGTTACCGGATTAGCCAATTTACAACTCTCTCGACTGATTACCGGGGCACATATCACTAGATAATTTTCCCGACATGCACGATTCGAAATTTCGTTTGGTTTTCTTTTTCATCACTAGTTAATCAATTATCATCATCGTTGTGGGCACGTAGGAAGAATTTTAATGGGAAAGGTGACTCTGAAGTATTTTGGACTTAACGGGCCTTGCTTAACAATGAGGCGCTCCGGGTACGAAGGGCGAACTCGACATCGGACAAATTTTTTAACGGTACCTGATCGTCCTGGTTTCCAGTCCGGTGATCTTGGAAGCAGAAAATCGACCATAAGCCTATATAAAATCAAGTGTCATAATGTCTTTTGTAAGACCGTGTATTTCGATTAAATCTGTAACTATTTTTTCAGAAGTTGCTTAACCCACTACTAGTCACAGTGCTCGCTGTCGTCGTCACAGCAAGTTCTGAAAAAGTGTCGGTCATCAGCCATCCTGCTGCCATACCCGATTTGAAAGCTGAAGCCACAGGGTAAAAATGATGTATGAAAATATTTTGTTTATATGATTTTTTATAGGGCGTTGGGAGTGAAATATTTAGGGGATAATTCAGGGGATGATACGATTAATCATGTGCATTATCATCAAGGGAAGGTAGATCATGTACATAAGCATCTTGGTGATATTGGGCATGGGCATAAGCATCATGGAGATATCGGACATGGGCATAAGCATCATGGAGAGATTGGAATGGGCATAAACATCATGGTGATATTGGGCACGGTCATAAGCATGGTGAGCTTGGACATGGACATCACCACGGAGGAAGTGTCGGTCACGGGCAAACATCACGGAGAGATTGGACACGGGCATAAGCATCATGGAGAGATTGGACACGGACATAAACATGGAGGGGAAGTCGGCCACGGACACTCTCATGGAGGAAGCGTCGGTCATGGACATAAACATGGAGGGGAAGTCGGCCACGGTCATGCTCACGAAGGAAGCGTCGGGCATGGACACTCACACGGAGGAAGTGTTGGGCACGGACATTCGCACGGCGGTAGCATCGGACATGGACATTCTCACGGAGGAAGCGTCGGGCACGGCCATTCGCACGGCGGTAGCATCGGACATGGACATTCTCACGGAGGAAGCGTCGGGCACGGTCACTCACACGGCGGAAGTGTGGCACGGTCATTCTCATGGAGGAAGTGTCGGACATGGACATTCTCACGGAGGAAGTGTCGGCACGGTCATAGTCACGGGGGAAGTGTCGGCCACGGACATGCTCACGGTGGAAGTTGGACATGGGCATTCACATGGGGGTAGTGTTGGGCACGGCCATTCTCATGGAGGTGCGTCGGTCACGGACATGCGCACGGTGGAAGTGTAGGACATGGTCATTCTCACGGAGGAAGCATCGGACACGGCCACTCTCACGGCGGAAGCATTGGACATGGTCATTCACACGGAGGAAGCATCGGGCATGGTCATTCCCACGGTGGAAGTGTCGGGCACGGACATTCTCATGGAGGAAGTGTCGGACATGGACATTCTCACGGCGGAAGCGTCGGGCACGGTCACTCACACGGCGGAAGCGTCGGGCACGGTCACACACGGCGGAAGTGTTGGACATGGACATTCCACGGCGGAAGCGTCGGGCACGGACACGAACATGGAGGAAGCGTAGGCCACGGACATTCGCACGGTGGTAGCATCGGACATGGACACTCGCACGGTGGAAGCGTTGGGCACGGGCATTCCCACGGAGGAAGCGTCGGGCACGGTCACTCACACGGCGGAAGTGTCGGGCACGGTCACTCACACGGCGGAAGTGTCGGGCACGGTCACTCACACGGCGGAAGTGTCGGGCACGGTCACTCACACGGCGGAAGTGTTGGGCATGGACATTCCCACGGCGGAAGCGTAGGGCACGGTCATTCTCACGGTGGGTAGCCTAGGACACGGACATTCCCACGGCGGAAACATCGGGCACGGTCATTCCACGGAGGCAGCGTCGGGCACGGTCATTCTCACGGAGGCAGCGTGGACACGGACACTCACACGGTGGTGACTTAGGCCACGAAGACGTCCACGGCGGAGAACTCTCTCACGGTCACATCCACGGTGACGACGACAGCGGCTCAGGCGGCGGCGGCCACGGAGGATTCGGCGGCTTCGGCGGCCACAAATTCTCCTCCCTCAAGGAAAATCTGCAGCACTCGCATCTTCAGTCTCATACACCGTCCACCACGCATCCGCCGGAAAGAAATCCGACGACGGCCTCCTCAGTCCAAAATCATCCAACTCCATTAGCTACCAAGTTTTCGAACACGGTTTTTAATTTTCTTTAGAATAACCCCAATTTTGTGATCCAAGACCAAAGTCTTCTTGTTGTATTTTGATGTATATTTTTTATATTATATTTTCATACTTTGTTATCTGTATAATATACATGACTATTTAACGAAAAATTCAGTTTAATTTTAAATGTTATTCCCCTTTAATTTTAATCAAAATAATGGTATAGTAACACCTTCCACGTCGGGATTTGGGGAAGGGTCTTCCAATCAAATGGAATATTGATCTTTACCGATCTTTGTCTGTAGTGCCGTCCGTCCGTTTTTTCGGAACACTTTAAGGCCCAGTTTTCAACCAATTTCACCAAATTTTCACCAGTTACTCCTATATTTTTAAAGAATGTTTTTTAAGTTTAAAGGAGGGGGAAGTATATGGAAGGGGAAGTATAAGGGAGGGGGAATTTTTTTCCAAAAAATTTTCCATATACCTATGTTTTTTTAAACAAATTTTTTAAGTTTATTGTTTGAAAAATTTTCCGAGTTTTTTTTTTTTATTTTCGGAGTTTTTTTCGAAAAATTTGCCATGTTTTCTTTTTTAAATTTGGGTATTTTTTTTTTTTGAAAATTTTTCAAGTTCTTTTTTTCGAAAATTTAAAAGTGTCAAGGTAGAAATAATGGGTCTTTGGCCTACGGATGTGCCTCTCCTAATGCGTTGAAATACGAAATTTCTCCTACTAAAAAAAGTACTGGTTTGAAGAGCTTCCAACGAAAACTTCCTTAAAGAAAGTATCTATATAGGAGGGGAAGTATATGGGAGGGAAAGTATAACGGAGTGGGAAGTATTTGGGAGGGGAAGTATAACGGAGGGAAAAGTATAAGTGAGGGGATTATAATATAGGAGGGGAAGGTTAAGTGAGGGGTAGTATATCAGAGGGTGAAGTATAACGGAGGGGGAAGTATAAGGGAACGAAGTATAACGGAAGGGGATGTATAAGGGAGGGAAGTATAAAGGAGAATTTTCCAAGTTCTTTTTTTCGAAAATTTTCTAATTTTTTAAAAATTTTCCGGGTTTACCTTTTTTTTTCTTTTTTCTTTCTTATTTTATTTTTTTTCTTCGAAAAATTTTCAAAGTTTTTCTTCGAAAAATTTTCCGGCTTTTTTTTTTTCTTTCTTTTTTTTTAAATTTTCTAAGTTCTTTTTTTCGAAAAATTTTCTAAGTGTCAAGGTAGAAATAATGGGCTCTTTGGCCTAGGGATGTGCCTCTCGTAAAGGGTAGAAGTATGAAATTTCTCCCTACAAAAAAAAAAATTAAAAAGTGACAATTTTTTTACACCAAATTTCTGAAAAAATATACATAAGGAGTAATTGGTGAAAATTTGGTGAAAATCGGACCAACGCGAACGGTTCGGCCGCAGCGAATTTTTTAAAATTTCAAACAGACATACATATCTCCGCCATTTATTTGAAATTCAAAAATCGCCCTCGTTACATCTTCTTCACCGGCTAAAGAAAATTTGGTGAAAATCGGATGAAAACTGTGGCCGTAAAGTGTTCCGGAAAAACTACGGACGGCCGGCACCACAGACAAAGTTGAGATCGGTATAGATCCATATTCGAATTTATTAAAACTTCCATTATACTTCTCCCTCCGTTATACTTCCTCTTCCTTTCACATCCCCTCCATTATACTTCCCCCTCCTATATTGTTTCTTCTCTTTAAGGAAGTTCCCGTCGGGGCCAGCTCCAGACTATTACTTTATTTCAGATTCTTAATCTACGCAAAATTTCAAGTAAATTAGACTATTCACACAAAAACTTTTGACAACTTTTGAAAGTACCTAATTTTAAGGCTATTTTCGCCTAAAATCTGCTAAAATTTACAGTTTTTAGATGGATTTCTAGTTGCTTCTGGCAGTTTCTGGCAGATAGCAAAGAAGTATTGAAAGTACATTTGGAACAGCTGGATGCAATAGACTTTGATTTGTCCAGAAAAATCAGCTGTTTTTTAAAAAAAATTTGAAGTAAACTTACTTTTTAAAAAGAGGATGTCTTAAATTCTGAATGCAGAACCGAAAACTAGGGTTCGAGGAAGGGTAAAAGCTGCCACTGCCTTCTCAATTTTTCCACATAAAATAAAAAAATTTTACAATACATATTTAAATAAAACAAATAAATAAAAATACTTTCTATTTTAACTTCATTAAATAAATAATTATGTTATTTGCAAAAAAAAATTGTTATCATATCAAAAAAAGCGGGAAAATCAAAACGCTTGCACAAACATTTTAGTTCAGTCTTCTTTCCAGAGCTGGCCTGGGGATTTCTTTTCTTTGAAATCTACCAACTTTTCTTCTTTCAAAAGGTGAGTTTTCACATTAATTATAAATAATTGCTTAAATTAGTTAAATAGTCAGATGAATTAATTAATTTTATACAAAATGCTATGCTGTTTTATGATGACCTTTTAGAAACTCCTTCCCATATCTTCTTTTTTTTTTCATTTTAAAACAATATGATGGTATTTTGAAAAATAAATTATTTCAGTTGTGCAATGGTGAGGTAGTTATAAGATTAAAATTTTTGAAATTTTCAACTTTTACATCCGCCAGGTTTTAGGCGTTTATTCCGGAACATTCCACGACGTCAATTTTCTTATTTTTAGCTATTTTGAAAATGTCGAGAGCTTTTCCTCGTTTTACCTCCCAAGGGCGTAAAGTTTCATTTCCCTCATAGTAGGAGCAAAAGAAATTTTCATCCCCATCAGCAGAGATGGGCAAAATCTTAATCATGATATGATTAAGATTTTAAATCATAGGAATACTTTTCTGTGATTAAGAAAGATTAAATTCGTATTCACGTAGTAAAAGTATGATTAAAATCACACTCGGAGTATGATTAAGAATCACTTTTAATCACAGGAAATCTGTGATTAATCCCAGAAAGCTGTCTTTGTCAAGATTATAATAAGATTAAAACTTTGGAGTTTAGAGATTGATAGATTTTTTGTTTTAGTTTTTGAGAGTAAATTGTGATCAAGGTGACAATATTCCAGATTCCTGTGATTACACAATATACTAATGATTAATCAAGCTTTTCCCTTAATTAAACCCAGATTCCAATGATTAATCATTATTTTCCTATGATTAATCACAGATTCCAATGATTAATCATTATTTTCCTACGATTAATCACAGATTCCAATGATTGATCATTATTTTCCTATGATTAATCACAGATTCCAATGATTAATCATTATTTTCCTATGATTAATCACAGATTCCAATGATTAATCATTATTTTCCTATGATTAATCACAGATTCCAATGATTAATCATTATTTTCTATGATTAATCACAGATTCCAATGATTAATCATTTTTCCTAAGATTAATCACAGATTCCAATGATTAATCATTATTTTCCTATGATTAATCACAGATTCCAATGATTGATCATTATTTTCCTATGTTTAATCATTATTTTCCTACGATTAATCACAGATTCCAATGATTGATCATTATTTTCCTATGTTAATCGTTATTTTCCTACGATTAATCACAGATTCCAATGATTGATCATTTTTCCTATGTTTAATCGTTATTTTCCTATGATTAATCACAGATTCCATGATTAATCATTATTTTCCTATGATTAATCACAGATTCCAATGATTAATCATTATTTTCCTATGATTAATCACAGATTCCAATGATTAATCATTATTTTCCTATGATTAATCACAGATTCCAATGATTAATCATTATTTTCCTAGATTAATCACAGATTCCAATGATTAATCATTATTTCCTACGATTAATCACAGATTCCAATGATTAATCATTATTTTCCTATGATTAATCACAGATTCCAATGATTAATCATTATTTTCCTATGATTAATCACAGATTCCAATGATTAATCATTATTTTCCTATGATTAATCACAGATTCCAATTAATCATTATTTTCCTAGATTAATCACAGATTCCAATGATTAATCATTATTTTCCTACGATTAATCACAGATTCCAATGATTAATCATTATTTTCCTACGATTAATCACAGATTCCAATGATTATCATTTTTTCCTACGATTAATCACAGATTCCAATGATTGATCATTATTTTCATGATTAATCATTATTTTCCTATGATTAATCATTATTTTCCTATGATTAATCACAGATTCCTGATCATCACATTCCGGTGATTAATCACAGATTTCCTGTGATTAAGAGTTGATTCTTAATCATCTCTGTGATTAGGATTTTATTCTTAATCATACTCACGAGTGTGATTTTAATCTTATTCTTAATCACAAAAATATTCCTATGATTTAAAATCTTAATCACATTCATGATTAAGATTTTGCCCATCTCTGCCCGTCAGTCATCAAATAAAGAAAAAAAGGGGAATAAAGAATAAAAAATAAAAATTAATCATAAAGTATAATAATGAACAATAAAATTAATGAGGACTGAGTTCTACGACTCTATAAATAAGGCCTGAATCCTACGGCCATAATAATAATAATAAAAAGTTGGTCCCTAATTTTAATGGCGAGGTCTCGAACTTTTGAAAGAAACTTGGATAATTCGGTCGCGAAAATTGGAACCGTTTAGAGCCCTCACCGCACTTTCAGCGTCGGACCTGTAGAGCATGTTGACAAACCCGAATCCTTTTTCGGTGACAACTCGTACACCTTTAATAGCACCAAAAGGCCCGAAAAGTTTCCAAAGGTCTTTTTCTTCGGTGTTCGAATGTAGATTAAAACGAACAAAGGGTAAACATGAGTCTGATCATTCATCGGGTTAAAAGGGATAAAATCTGAATAAGATTTTAAACGAAGTTTAGGATTATGAGCGAATTTGACAGTCAAAGGAGAAGAAAAGTGGATAAAATTTTTCCATTTGTGGCTTCAATTGCTGATAAAGCTTCTGATCTAAGACCATAGCGGATTAAAGCAGCACATTTGGCACTACTCAAATTGACCTGCGGTTTTATTATTTTATGATCGATTATTCGCCCAAAGTTTGAATAGATATCCAGCAGTTGCACATCGTGGTTGAAAAAGGAAGACCAGCGACATAAATATTGGTTCCTTTGGTTGCTTCGCAGCATGGCCGAGCGTAGGAAACTTTTATTATTTTATTGTCAATTTTTAAACCGTTTAATTTGTCGATGGCTGCTTGTGCGTCGTCTTTCGTCGTGAAATTTACGAAGCCGTATCCTAAGCTTATTTTCGCTGTGTGGTCTCTCATGAGCGTCCATCCTTTTACTGGGCCGATCTCGAGAAAAGAACTCTTAATCTTCTTCGGTGAAATCGTTCGGAAGGTAGTTCACAATCAGACTTCCCTCATTTACGTTATCGCTTTCCTCATAACTCCTCAACCTAAAAAATGGACATTTATACTAGCTTTGTTCCAACCGCAGATTGAACTTTGAAACTCTGGAGCATGCGCAGAACGTCAAATCTGACGTCGCTCAAATCGTTTGTACGTCAAATTTGACGTGCAAATCCTTCTGCACATCTCCAGGAGTTCCAAACTGCGGTTGGAACAAAGCTAATAAAATCATTTTACCCCAAATCATCTTAACCATTTAAATCAATTTTAACTAAATTATGAAGAAAAAAAAAGCTTTTATACAGACCTCAACAAAATACTTACCAGAAAATCGAGTCATTCAATCAGTTTTTACATAAAAATAAGCATTTTCTTATACTTTTTTTTATGTTCAGTAATTGCTTTTAGTTGATTCGAACTTGTAGAGATAAGTTTCAGTTGGGTGTTTTGATTAGAACTTCAAGCCGAAATTGGGAAGGTTACAAAATACTAAGGAGGCAGTGTTACCATCTGTTGTGAAAAATGTTAAATCTCACACAAAATAGTCGATCTCCGTAAATAAGACTTTTTTAATGTTTTAGGCAGGGGCACAAATCCTTACTTAGTGGTCAAGTCTTTAAAACCTCTAGTTTTTGAGATATTTGGGATATAGCGGAATTTTCATGTTTTTTCCCCATTAGTTGAAGATTTCTCGAGAAGCAATAGTCGGATCTTCATAAAATTAGGCTTATGAGAGAGGTCTTAGGTAGGAGCACAAATCCTTACTTAGTGGTCGAGCCCGTAGAACCTTTAGTTCTTAAGATATTTGAGGATACAGCAGGACTTTCGATTTGTTGACGAACGGCTGCAGTACGTAGAACCTTTAGTCCTTAAGATATTCGAGGATACAGCAGGATTTTCGACTTGTAGACAAACGGCTGCAGTCCGTAGAACCACTAGAACCTTTAGTTCTTAAGATATTTGTGGATACAGCAGGGTTTCGATTTGTCCACCAACGGCTGCAGTCCGTAGAACCTTTAGTTCTTAAGATATTTGAGGAACAGCAGGATTTTCGATTTGTTCACCAACGACTGCAGTCCGTAGAACCACTAGAACCTTTAGTTCTTAAGATATTTGAGGATACAGCAGGGTTTCGATTTGTTCACCAACGACTGCAGTCCGTAGAACCTTTAGTTCTTAAGGTATTTGAGGATACAGCAGGACTTTCGATTTGTTGACGAACAGCTGCAGTCCGTAGAAACCTTTAGTTCTTAAGATATTGAGGATACAGCAGGATTTCGACTTGTCGGCGAACGGCTGCAGTCCGTAGAACCTAGAACCTTTAGTTCTTAAGATATTTGGATACAGCAGGGTTTCGATTGTCACCAACGGCTGCAGTCCGTAGAACCTTTAGTTCTTAAGATATTTGAGGATACAGCAGGGTTTTCGATTTGCCAACGCTGCAGTCCGTAGAACCTTTAGTTCTTAAGATATTTGAATACAGCTGGATTTTCGATGTCGACGAACGGCTGCAGTCCGTAGAACCTTTAGTTCTTAAGGTATTTGAGGATACAGCAGGGTTTCGATTTGTCGACAACGGCTGCAGTCCGTAGAACCTTTTTTTTAAGATTTTGAGGATGTAGCAGGATTGTCGATTTGTCGACGAACGGCTGCAGTCCGTAGAACCTTTAGTTCTTAAAGTATTTGAGGATACAGTAACTGCCTGCTAATACCTGCTGTAACCTCTAATATTTAAGACTGCAGCCATTCGTCGACAAGTCGCAAACCCTTTCGATTTGTCGACGACTGCAGTTCTTTGGCTAACGGACAAATGAAAAGATATCTGAGAGGGTCTTGGTTTTTATTTTGAAGAAAAATATTACAATGGTATATAAAAGGCGTTATTCTCCGAGGTTTGGGGTGGACTCGGATGGTTTTTCTTCGGTGTGGGTTTTCATATGAGCCTTTAAATGACGTCCTTGTTTAAACTTCGCCGTGCAAACTTTGCATTCGTATGATTGTTCTCCGGTGTGGGACCTTATAATGTGACGTTTTAAATTTCCTCGTTCACTGAACCTCATCTTACAATGGTCACATTCGTATGGTTTTTCTCCGGTGTGGGCTCTTAAATGACTCTTCAATCATTTCGAAAACTGAACTTCGCTGTGCAAATCTCACATCCATACGGTTTTTCCCGGGTGTGGGTTCTCATATGTGTCTTTAAAGTAGATCCTCGATTGAACTTCCTATGGCAAATCTCGCATTCGTGTGGTTTTTCTCCGGTGTGGATTCTTACATGACGAATCAATGAAGATCGTTCGCTGAACTTCACCTGGCAAAACTCGCATTCGAACAATTTTACTCCGGCGTGGGATCTAAAAATGTGTCGCTTCAAATTTTCTCGTTCACCAAAACTCGCGTTACAGAGATCGCATTTGTGTGGTTTTTCTCCGGTGTGGGTTCTTACATGACGCTTCATATGTCTTAGAGCTCTGAACGTCAAATGGCAAAATTCACATTCGTATGGTTTTTCTCCCGTGTGGATTCTCATATGGGTGTTTAAATTAGGCCCTCGACTAAATTTCGCCTGGCAAATATGGCACTCGTATGGTCTTTCTCCGGTGTGGGATAAATATGGCGCTTCATATCTCTTGTGGTGATGAATTTCTTATTGCAAAAATCACATGCGAATGGTTTTTCTCCGGTGTGGGTTCTCACATGACGGACCAATGAGCATCGTGCGCTGAACCTCACGTTGCAGAAATCGCATTCGTATGGCTTTTCTCCGGTGTGGGTTCTTATATGACAATCTAAATATCTTTTTTCTCTAAACTTCCCATGACAAATTTCACATTCGAATGGTTTTTCTCCGGAGTGGTTTCGTACATGACGCTTCCAATCTCCATGATCACCGAACCTCTTATAGCAAATCTCGCATTCGTATGGTTTTTCTCCGGTGTGCGTTCTTTGATGACGGCTCAATGAACACCGTTCGCTGAACTTCGCTAGGCATAAATGGCATTCGTAGGGTTTTTCTCCGGTGTGCTTTTTTTCATGACGAATCAATGAAGATCGTGCAGTAAACTTCGTCTCGCAGATGTCACATTCGAATCGCTTTTCTACAGGTCCTTTCTTTGACGTGTGGACACTTAAGTGTTTTTGTAGCCCATAGGATGATCTGAAACGCCCACTACACATATCGCAGTCGTACCATCGATTTGATGATCCTTCTGGTTCCTCGAAGCTATTCCAAGCAATCGCTTCTTCTTTAACTTCCTCCTTGATGTCAGCAGAACATCCATCTTTTGACATATTGATTTCCCCTTCATCTTCCCATTCTTCTTTGATTTCTCCCACAAAGTCTTGGCTTTCCGAGTTTTCCAAGTACAACAATTCTTCTTTGATTTCTACTTCGTCGTCCATTATTCGATTTACAGCAGACACTTCACAAATTTAATGGCTAACGTCAATTCATCAGCAGAAGAACTGTAAAAACTGTAGATATGACTGCTTGAAGTTTGTTGATCGGTTACCTTCCTTTGGGTTTCCTTTCCTCTGCCCATATGTCAAGAGCTGATTCTTTGGAACAGATACGTCACCAGGAGCTGTTACCCCTATTTGGAATAAGCGATAGCTAATTGAACTTAATTAAGCGAATTAAATTAATAAAATACCTTGATTATCTCATCATCACAATAGCTTTGTTCCAACCGCTGTTTGAAACTCCTAGAGCATGCGCAGAAGGCTTTGGACGTCTAATTTAACGTCAGATGTCTTCAGATTTGACGGACCAATGACGTCCAAATCCTTCTGCGCATGCTCGAGGAGTTTCAAACCAGTTTCGAACTGCGCTTAGAACAAAATTATAATTTATAAAATGCCACGAGGACCTAGAAGGATAAAAATCATCAATGCTCCAAATCTTTAAATTCACGGCTCCATCTGTTCCACCTGTTCCTTCATTTTTTGACTATGTTTAACTTTTTTTTTTTGGCTTGACTTTTTTTGGCTTCTTGAAAAGGGTACTTTCTCTTGGTGAAATGAAGGTCTGTGCAAAATTTCAGGTTGATTGGTTGAGATAGCGAAGCTATAGCTGCGGATGACTGAATACGAAAAAGAGCAGTGAAAACCCGGATTTTTGAAGTGCTGTATCTCGGCACCCTGTGTACCGATCGACTTGAAATTTTTAGCATTTAATCATGGTATATTAGAGAAGATCTGTGCTAAATTTCAAGACGATTGGTCGGGAGGGAGCTGAGATTTGGGCGAAAAACTAGGCCTAAAGGCCTTTAGGAAAATTCCAAAGGCTCAAAAAATAGGTTCTAAATAACAAAAGAATTAGTTTTTAAAATTACTTTATTAACATAAAAAAAAATTAGGTACATGAAAAAGATTTAAAATAAAAGTTATCAGTCAAATAGCTTTCATTTTTTTAAAAAAATTATTGGTTTTGAACTAGATGGAGGTAACTTCATTGAATTCTGAGCCGTCTTTTCAGTCCCATCCGTGCCATCCGTGAAGGTCGACATGATGGTCGTCATGGTACGATCCAGTGTGGGTGTGGGTGTGCGTGTGGGTTTTGATGTAAACTGGTACTTTGTGGTATTTATGAATGGTATGCACGTGGTATGGCACGTGGATCACATAATGGGTGCTGTAAAAAAAATTTGAATGAAAGGTATAAACAATTATTTTCTTACTGTTTTCCGCCGAATCCGCCAGGTGTCGGTGCCGACGTTGCTATAGCGACCAAAGAAAGAACCAAGACAATCTAATGAAAAAGAAAACAAAAATTAGCAAAGGAAAACCTGTAGAGTAATCAGCTCTCCAAGCGGTCAATGACTAAACTAACGGAGGAAAGGGCTCATAACCTTCCAACATGGTTACGTTTGCGCTACTCGTTAACGAGTTCTACCCGTTCCCGTTGCACATATCGCTTAAGCTCTCTAACGACTTCCCCGGAAATTAGGTCAAATAACAATAAAAGGAGAAGTGCATTTTGTTGCGTAAGGTCCATTTTTGTCGTAACGTTAGGTCAGTTTCTTTCTCCCGTACCTACTGGTTCCGTCTTGACCCGTTTATGAGTACGTGAGAAACCGTCGTTTGGCGATTCGGAACGTTCAATTTATGAGAAAAGTTTCGATTTATAAGGAAGTAAATACTATAATTTTTATTAATAAATAAAATTTATAATTTATTTATTAATAAATACTATAATTTTCAGCAATCCACTTTTAACTTCCTTAAAGAAGTTATTGTGATACCCTCTAGGTCGGGTTTTTGGGGAGGGTAAATCGATTATTGATCTTTACCGATCTCAACTTTGTCTGTGGTGCCGGCCGTCCGTAGTTTTTCCGGAAAACTTTACGGTCACAGTTTTCAACCGATTTTCACCAATTTTTCTTTAGTCGATAAACAAAAAACTAACGAGGGCGATTTTTGGATTTCGAAAAAATGGCGAATCCATGTCTTTTTAAATTTTAAAAACTGCGCTGCGGCCGTTGCACGTTGGTTCGATTTTCTCCAAATTTTCAAGAAATACTCTTTATATTTTTTACAAATTTTTGGGGTTTTTGGTGTTTTTTTAGTAGGGAGAAATTAAATACTTCCACCCGTAACGAGAGGCACATCCCTAGGGCTAAAATCCCATTATTTCTACCTTAATACTTAAAAAATTTTCGAAAAAACTTAAAAAATTTTTCAAAAACAAAAACTTGGAAAAATTTTTGAAAAAAAAAACTCCTTAAACTTAAAAGACCTCTTTATACTTCCCCTCCCTTATACTTCCCCCTCCGTTATACTTCCCCTCCTTTATACTTCTCCTTTATTTATACTTCCTCCTCCTATATATGCCCCCCTCCTTAATACTTCCTATATTGTTCCTTCTCTGAAAAGAAGCTCCAGACTGGTACTTTCTTAAGAATTTCCGTTGTTTTTTGACTTTTTTTCCCGTTTCCCCGGCATACTAATGGCCTATTTATACGGACAATCTACTTTCCAAATAGTAAAAACTAAAAAACGAAATAAAAAACCCATAAGTTCCTTCAATATTTTAATTCTTTTTTTTTTCTTTTAAATTAGACCTTTCACTCTTAGAGCACTACGTAAGAAATTCCGGATTCTTGTGGTCAAAATATTTTCTGTCGACCTTTTACTATGATTTAGCGATAACTGGAAAACTACAGGTCCCAGCGTTAGCTTTGTTCCAACCGCAGTTTGAAACTAATGGAGCATGCGCAGAAGGATTTGGACGTCATATTTGACGTCAAATTGTGTTTCCGTCAAATCTGAAGTCAGACGTCAAAGACGTGCAGATCCTTCTGCGCATGCTCCAGGAGTTTCAAATCAGTTTCAAACTACGGTTGAAAATTAATTGGAGTAACATTTTATACAAAAAGAACTTTCTTTGAACTATAACCCGAAAACTACCGGTCTTAGTGTTTGTTCCAACCGCAGTTTGAAACTACTGGAGCATGCGCAGAAGGATTTGGACGTCATATTTGACGTAAATCGTGTTTCCGTCAAATCTGAAGTCATCTGACGTCAAAGACGTGCAGATCCTTCTGCGCATTTTAGCTTGAATTTAATTTTTCCTTAAAATGATGATAAATTACTATTTTTAGTCCCATTTTTAAAATAATATCCCCAGAAATGAATGCAAAATTTTGGAATCTTTTGAAAAATTTCCGAAAATTAAATTTAAAGCAAAGGTAGAAATTTATCAAAACTCAAAAATTTCCTTATAATTTGAGGCCAAAAAATTTGCCCCAAAAAATGGAAATCATCAACCAAAAATGGTTTTGTAAACAAAAATTCGGCAAATTATGGTGTTCCAAAATATATTTCTAAATTAATTAATTGAAAATTGGAGTCTGGAAAGAAAAAAAATTTTTTTTGGTGCTTTGGTATAGGATTTCTATTTTCCTGGCAAAATAACCTAAAAAGAGGATTTTTTTTTTCAGTAAAGAAATAGTACTTACGGAAATTTTAAGTCCAGACATGTTGGGATTTTTGAATAGAAAGAAAAAAACAAAAATGTTCACTTTGAAGGTAGTTTTGGATCTGCTCGAATGTAGGGTGAAGACTTTATATATGTAGGCTCCACATGAGATGTCGAAGAATCAACCCCTCCATCGCGCTTGAAGAAGGGAAGGGCGATTTGGAAGCTTCGCTTTTTTTATTTTAATAATACCCGGATCGAGACTACTTTTATTGTGCAATACCCTTTCCAGCCGTTTCCGTTTTTTCAAATGTCACATATCACGAGGAAGTTGGAAGAAAGAGAACATATTGAAAGTCGATCTTTAGATTATCAATCTTTTTCCTGATGTGCAGATTCCAGCAATTAAGATTCCTATTTCTAATCTACAGCAAGTTTTTCCTCGAAAATCTATTTATTTTACGTAATAAAGTGCTTACGAAAATGATCGCTTAACTAGCACGCCAATTATCTCTGTTACAAATTAACACAGAATTGTCGTAAAATGTCGTAAATATACTTGTTTGAAGAGCTTCCTACGAAAACTTCCTTAAAGAGAAGTAAAAATATAGGAGGGGGAAGTATAACGGGAAGGAATTACAAGGGAGGGGAAGTATAACGGAGGGGGAAGTACAAGGGAGGGGAAGTATAACTACCACTAACCAAAAACCCGTCCTGGATCACATCTTCTTTAAGGAAGTTAAAAAGCAAAAGTATGCTCAAATATTCCCTTAAATTCTTCAAAATATGAAGAATATGCCAAACCTGTTGACTTTGTTCGTACCGCAGTTTGAAACTCCTGGAGCATGCCCAGAAGGATTTGGACTTGACGTCGTTTAAATCGTTTGTCCGTCAAATCTGAAGTCATCTGACGACAAAATTGACGTGCTGATCCTTCTGCGCATGCTCCAGGAGTTTCAAATCAGTTTCAAACTGCGGTTGGAACAAAGCTAATGTTATTGTTTGTAACTCCCACCTTCCGGTTATCAACTTCAAAAAAATTGGAGTTAAACTACCGTTAAAATGGTCTCAATTACGCTTTAAACAATGGTGAAGAAGGATATTTTCTCCTCGACGTTTCAAATGTTGAAAGTCCGTTGGTCATTTTTAGTTCAAAAGGTCTCGAAAATTATAAGGAACGCGTAACCTGTTATACAAGAGGCTTTTAATAGTTTTTATGAGACAATCACACGGAACGCTCATCAATTAACAAAATGCCAACAAAATTTCAAAAATACCGGAAAGTAGGTCAACGTTTTGGAGCGAAAAAATTGCCTGGAGCTTAAAGTTTGAAAGGTGTAAACATTAGCTCTGTTCCAACCGCAGTTTCTAACATCTGGAGCATGCGCAGAAGGATTTTCGCGTCAAATTTGACGCCAGATGACTTCAGATTTGACTGACAAACGATTTGGACGACGTCAAATATGAAGTCCAAATCCTTCTGCGCATGCTTCAGAAGTTTTATACGAGTTTCAAACTGCGGTAGGAACAAAGCTATTAAGAAAGAAGGGGTCAAAACTGTTCTTTTTTTTTTTTTTGAAAAAAAAAAAATCTTCCCCCTCCGTCATACTTCCCCTCCGTTATACTTCCCCTCCGTTATACTTCCCCTCCGTTATACTTCCCCATTAATACTCCCCCTTTATACTTCCCTCCCTTATACCTCCCCCTCCTTGAAGAAAGTAATTTTAGGTAGAAAATATATCCTTAGGGCTTTATTTTTTTGGAAACAAAAATGAAAAAAGCAATGAAGAAATCGGTATTTTTAATCGAAGCGCGCTATCACATAAACCGGCTTTAAACGGTAGGTACTTATTTTTTTAATCACTGCGTACATTTTGGATTGCGGTGGAAAAAAAAAGTTACATAAAAATAACCGATTTAAAGTCTTTTTACGTAAAAATTCCATGAAATCCTTTTTTTAAAACGATATCAAGATTTTGTGGGCTAAACGGGAGCGGCGGCAGGTGAACCGGTGAAAGTGGTTAGCATTTTGAATGCACAAAAGGGCGATGGACCTTTGCCGAATTTTAATCTATCCTCGGATACGTAAAAGTCTGTTCAAATCGGGGAAAAAGACCCAAAAAATATTTCGCCAGATAAAGCGGGTGTTTTGACACCAAAAAGTCGAAGAAAAACCGGGAAAAAAGATGTTTAACGCCCGAACGCCATATAAAAAAGGCGTTCTTTTTTTTCCCCTAGACAAGAAAATCGGGGAAAACGGGCCAATTTTTTCTCTTATTTTTCTACCTTATTTTACAAAATTTTTGATACTTTTCCCAATTTTGTCAGCCAAGAGACTCTTTTTTTACCGGATCTTCAAGCGTTCTTTTAAACAGAAAAACGCCCCTATTTGAAGGATTTTAGGCCATTTCTTCCGGTTCTTCCCCCCCCCCCCATTTACCAAATTTTTGGTTGTTTTCCCAATTGTCGGTCGAGTGAATCCTTTTTTGTTGGATTTTCAAGCGTTCTTTTAAACAGATAAACGCCCTTTTTTGAAGGATCTTAGGCAATTTCTTCCGGTTTTTTCTCGCCCCCCTCCCTCCCCCCCATTTACCAAATTTTTGGTTGTTTTCCCAATTTTTTCGGTCAAGAGACTCCTTTATTTACAGGATTTTGAAGCGTTCGTTAAAACAGAAGATCTCCCCTTTTTGAAGGATTATAGGTAATTTCTTTCGGTTTTTCTTCACCCCCCCCCCCCCCCTATTTACCAAATTTTTGGTTGTTTTCCCAATTTTGTCGGTCGAGTGAATCCTTTTTTGCAGGATTTTCAAGCGTTCGATTAAACAGATAGGTAAACGCTCCTATTTGAAGGATTTTAGGCAATTTCTTCAGGTTTTTTTACCCCCCCCCCCAAATTTTACCAAATTTTTGGTTGTTTTCCCAATTTTTCGGTCAAGAGACTCCTTTATTTACAGGATTTTCAAGCGTTCGTTAAAACAGAAGAACTCCCCTTTTTGAAGGATTATGGGTAATTTCTTTCGGTTTTTCTCCCCCCCCCCCCCATTTACCAAATTTTTGGTTGTTTTCCCAATTTTTTCGGTCAAGAGACTCCTTTTTTACAGGATTTTCAAGCGTTCTTTTAAACAGATCGGTAAACGCCCCTCCTATTTGAAGGATTTTAGGCAATTTCTTCAGTTTTTTTACCCCCCCCCCCCCCAAATTTTACCAAATTTTTGAATGTTTTTCCAATTTAAAGGATTTCTGTGCCTTTTCCTCGGCTATCCACCCTGAGAGAACTCCCATTCCACCAGACTTTTCAGGGGTTTTTGAGGCTTGAAACGGAAGAGTATTAGGGGATCTTCTACACCCAAGAAATAATTTGGAGGCAAAAAATTGAAAAAAAAAATTTTCGACCTAAAAACCCGTTTTTCTCGCTTATTATTGCGTTTCCGGGGTTTTTGAGGGCAAAAAATTGAAAAACAATTTTCGACCTAAAAAGCCGTTTTTCTCGCTTATTATTGCGTTTCAGGGGTTTTTGAGGCTTCAAACCGAAGAGTATTGGGGGATCTTCTACATCCAAGAAATAATTTTGAGGCAAAAAATTAAAAACAATTTTCGACCTAAAAATTCGTTTTTCTCGCTTATTATTGCGTTTCCGGGGTTTTTGAGGGCAAAAAATTGAAAAAAAATTTTCGACCTAAAAACCCGTTTTTCTCGCTTATTATTGCGTTTCATAGTGTTCTCTATTTTAGCGGACTTAAAATACGTTTTTTGGTATATAACCACTTCTTTTTACAGGATTCAGGAAATTTTTTCCATTTTTTCAACCCAAACCCTTCATTTTTCCTCAATTTTGTATAGTCTTTCCGACTTCATCGTTCTTTTCATCCCATTTAATGACGTTTTTCTGAGTTTTCAGGGCAGAAAATTTCTATCTTTGGAAGAGTGTAACCACATAAATTCCTCTCCCCCCCCCCCCCCCTCCGGTTTATTTTGTAGGATAAATACCAGAAAAGCAGGTTTAAAAAATGGTTAAGAAAAATACCTTCTTTTTTACGTAATACCTGCTTCACGTAGGACAAACATAATTTATTAGAACTTTTTTCACACCCATGTCCAAGACTGGAGGATTGCACGTCTGAGGTCGCAACTCTCACCTACATAACCGGAAGATAAAAACCTTAATAAGAATACCCCGTTTTTAATTTAACAAAAAGTATCTCATGTTTGACATAAATAATTATAAAAAATGATTTAAACCATTTGCTCCAGGGGGAGAAAAAAAATTGAGAACGGTTAGATAATCGATACATTTTTAAAGTACTGGTTTGAAGAGCTTCCAACGAAAACTTGCTTAAAGAGAAGTAACAATTTAGGAGGGGGAAGTATAACGGAGGGGGAAGTATAAGGAAAGGGAAGAATAAAGGAATGGAAGTATAACGGAGGGAGGACTTTTTTGTGGTTTTTTTTTCGAAAAATTTTCCAAGGTTTTTTTTTCGAAAATTTTTTGAAGTTTTCTTTTTTAATTTGCTCTTTTTTTCCGAAAAATTTTCTAAGTTCTTTTTTTTTCGAAATTATTTTTATGAATCAAGGTAGAAATAATGGGATTTTTGCCCAAGAGAGGGACCTCTCGTAAGGCGTGAAAGTACGAAATTTCTCCGTACTAAAATGATAATTTTACAATATATGAGGCGCTCCGGGTACGTAGGGCGAACTCAACAAAACGTAGTTTCGAGATATTCGCATTTTAAGGTTTTATGTTGCGGGCGAACTCAACAGAAAAGTCATGCCCTGGAATGGGAAAAGGAGTGGGGGTTGTGGACTAGGATGTGGAGTTCGCCCTTCGTACCCGCTCGGATATCGCAGTTAGAGCTTTGCCGCATATCGGTTTTTACGTATTTAAAGGGGAAAAAAGGGCGAACTCAACATAAAAATTATATGGGTGTATTCACCAAGAGGTCTAGAATCTGAAAAGGAAAAAAAAAAAATTTGTCCGATGTTGAGTTCGCCCTTCGTACCCGGAGCGCCTCATATGATAATCTTATTTAAAATGATTCATTTTTTTTACACCAAAAATTCTTAAAGAGAAGTTATTGTAACACCCTCCACGCTTTTAGGGTCTCCCCGACCTCGCAAAAATGATTACTTACCATGAAGTCGTCTGTTGTGCCGGCTATCCGTCCATTTCATTCTAAAGGTCTTAAAAACTTCCATTTTCCGGGAAAATATTCAAAGTAATTTTTGTTAAAATAATAATATTTTGGTCGACCGCAATTATGCGGAAGTGAGGAAATAAAAATACGTGATTAGAAAGCCAGTTAGAAGAATCTAATTTCAAAACTATTCTAAAATATGAATGTTGTTTAATTTTTTTCAATAATATCGAAAGAATCCATTGTTTTCATAGGTACTCGTATAGAAATACTTTTTTTCTGTGATTTCAAACTTTCTTTTCCCCATTCAACTGTAAATTTTATGATAATCGGACAAAAAACCGGCGCCACTGACACCGCGGGGTCCAGAAGACCCCTTCCTGAAAACCATCTATCAAGGGTATCACAGTAATTTTCTTTTCGAGAAAATTAAAATTAGATAAACTTAATAAAATTTTGTAAAAAATGGGGGTTTCACGGTGATTTAACCCATGGAAATCCCCTTTTTTAAACCATCTATCAAGGGCATTACAAAAAATACTTTTTTCTGTAATTTCAAACTTTCTTTTCCCCATTCAACTGTAAATTTTATGATAATCGGAAGAAAACCGGCGCCACAGACAACGCGGGGTGCAAAAGACCCCTTCCTGAAACTTATCTTTGACAAAAAAATTAAGAAATCAACAACAATCTGGCTGAAAAAGTCAATATGAGGCGCTCCGGGTACGAAGGGCGAACTCGACAAAACGTAGTTTCGAGATATTCGCATTTTAAAGTTTCGGTTTTTACATATTTAAAGGGGAAAAAATGGCGAACTCAACATAAAAATTAAATGGGTGTATTCACCAAGAGGTCTAGAATCTGAAAATGAAAAAAAACTAAAGGACCCTTCCCCAAAAACCCGACGTCGAGGGTATCACAATAACTTCTTTAAGGAAGTTAAATAAAGTCCGATGTCGAGTTCGCCCTTCGTACCCGGAGCGCCTCATATCATAAAATAATAAAATTAATAAATAATAATTATGAAGATTCGTTTTTATGATTTCCTGGGTATGCGCGGGATTCAAGCTTCCTCTCCACGCCATCTAGTATCCCACTTAAAAACACGAATATACAAAAAAAATTTAATATCAAAAATTTACAAAAATAAACAAAACTTTTTTTTTTGGCTTAATTTCTAATCAATCACAGATAAATGAAAATCGGAAAAAAAATTTTTTTAATCCCAGTCGTCGTGTTCGTGCTTTTTCTCTTCTTTATGCTCATGGTAATGATGATGGTGATTGTCCTTCTCGTGGATGTAGTGGTAAACGGGGACTTTCTTCACTTTATGATGGTGAATCGTGTGTATTTTGTATGGGACGTGAATTATGACTTTTTTACTGAAAAAACAAAAAAAAAAATTAGAAAATTTGTACCATTTTTCCGGGTGAGCTATCTAGTTTGAGCCATTTGAGTAAAAAGAAAGAATTAAGTTGTTCGTAATAAATAATGAAGTAGGAAAACTAAAAAAAAGTTTGTGGTTGGCCGGTCAACCACTGAAGGTTCCCGCGGCGGCCTCTTAATTGGTTCATCGACGGAAATGTATGCAATTTATCGAAAAACACTTCCGACTATCAATTAGCATATCTAGAGATCTTTTTTGGTCTTTTCCTTCTTGGAACTAGCAGACCGATTTTGCGTTTTGCTTATTAGGAATTTGTGCATTGGCGGGGGGGCTACAGCGTCCCCAATTCTTATTGATGTAGGGAGTATTTGGTGAAAATTTGGTGAAGAACGGACTTTTAGTATGTTAGCAAACAAATTTTAGACAGACAGATCTCCGCCATTTTTGTGAATTTCTGGAGATGTATCTAAGGTAACCAAGAGATAGGATTTGGTGAAAATTTGGTGAAAATTGTTCCGGAAAAAGCTGGTGACAGCGCAGTTTTGGATCAATTTTTCTTAAAAGGGTCAGAAAGACTGCGTCCTGAAAACCATCTATCGAGGGTATTACAATCACTTCCATTTTTTGGAGATACGTTAACGTGCAGCCTCTCGTTACAATATGGCTAAATGAAAGAAGTTATTGTGATACCCTCGACAGATGATTTAGGAAGTGGGTCTTTTGGCCAATTTGACCCCTTTGAGAAAGTTTGTGACTTTTTTAAAATGGTTAATGGTGGAGGGGGACCTCCTATGGGGTCTTGTGGACCCATTTTCTAAAACCATCTCTCGAGGGTATAAAGTGCAGCCTGTCGTTTCAATGCGTATGGCTAAATGGCAGAAGTTATTGCGATACCATCGACAGATGACTTAGGAAGTCTTCAGGCGACTTTGATTCCTTTGAGAAAGTTTATGGGGTCTGAAAGACCCATTTTCAAAAACCGCATCTCGAGGGTATCACAATAATTTTCTTTTGCGAAACATTACGAAGCGTCCGTAAAATAGGGAAAATATGAGGCGCTCCGGGTACGAAGGGCGAACTCAACAAAACGTAGTTTCGAGATATTCGCATTTTAAAGTTTTATGTTACGGGCGAACTCAACAGAAAAGTCATGCTCTGGAATGGGAAAAGAGTGGGGGTTGTGGACTAGGATGTGGAGTTCGCCCTTCGTACCCGCTCGGATATCGCTGTTAGAGCTTTGCCGCATATCGGTTTTTACGTATTTTAAAGGGGAAAAAAGGGCAAACTCAATATAAAAATTATATGGGTGTATTCATAATGAAAAAAAAAAATTTCTCCGATGTTGAGTTCGCCCTTCGTACCCGGAGCGCCTCATATTAAAAACCTTATGAAAAAGGTGTTTTTCATCCATAAAAACAGTTTGAAAATCAATATTTATACTTAAATAGTAAACCTTCGCTAAACTTACTGTTTATGTTCATCATCCCCTCTGCTCATGCTGATCAGGCAAAGGCATACCGTCAGAAATGCCTGCAAAAAAAATTTATTTTAATTAGCCTGTAATTAATTTTGATACAATTGCTTAAAATTTTAAAATTCAAGTTATCTAGAGGGAACAAAAGTTTTCCATATTTTTAGCATTTCATTAAAAATTTCAATTTTTGCATAACACAATCGCAGCTCAAAGGTTCAGGGTTCAATCCCCCGGCTGTGTAGGTAAAAAAATTTTTTTTATGGAAAAATTTTCATTCTTTGTTGGCAGCACTGTTTTTTTTTTTTTTTAAGGGGGAGGATTTAAAAATTAGAAATCTGAATGACGCGTTATCAAGCGCTTAATGATGCGTTTGGAAAAATCTAAAGAGAAACGACGACTTTTTGCCTCTAAAATTTTTTTTTTTTAAATTGAAGAAGCTGAATTTTTCACAAGATCACTTTTTCACTGACACACTGACGGTCCTCCCAAAAACTCACTTCACATTTAAAAATCACAGATACTTACAAAAAGAGCGACGCGAGCCATTTTTTTTTTAAATTTCCTTTTCCCTCTAAAGATAAAGAGTTCGATGTGTGCGTTGCGGGGTTTCAATTGTTTCTGGAGTCCTTTCACTATTTATAGCGTTATTAAAAGGTGCGAGAAGAAGGGAGATTCAAAAAGTTACTCATATGTGAAACATGTTCCACTGGAAATGACATTACCTAATTTTTTTTCTTATATTATAATTAGAGGTTGTTTACGAAATATATTTTTACCCTCTGTTGAGAATGTTCCGGAAAATCCAGGTCTCCAAAAACTGTTTTTTATCATTTTCTTGCTTCTGAAAATGGCCGTAAGTTCTGTTTTGACCAATCGTCTGAGTTTTTGGTCAGTGAAAATTATTGTGATACCCTCGATAGATGGCTTTCTGGAAGGGGTTATCCGTTCAACTCGATTTTAAGGGATTTCCCTCAGTTTTTCGGCAAGTAAAAATTATTGTGATACCCTGAATAGATGGTTTTCAGGATGGGGTCTTCCTTTTAACTCGATTTTAAGGCCTTTCCCTCAGTTATTTGGCCACAGAAAATTATTGCGTTACCCTCGATAGATGGTTTTCAGGAAGGGGTCTTCCATTTAGCCCAATTTTAAGGCATTTTCCTCAGTTTTTCGGCGAGGGGTCTTCCTTTTAGCCCAATTTTAGGGCATTTTCCTGGATTTTTTGGTCACAGGTCTTGTGATGGATGCCCTCGATAGATGGTTTTCAGGAAGGGGTCTTCCATTTATCTCGATTTTAAGGCATTTCCCTGTTTTTCGGCAAGTGAAAATTATTGTGATACCCTCGATAGATGGTTTTCAGGAAGGGGTCTTCCATTTATCTCGATTTTAAGGCATTTCCCTGTTTTTCGGCAAGTAAAAATTATTGTGATACCCTGAATAGATGGTTTTCAGGATGGGGTCTTCCTTTTAACTCGATTTTAAGGCCTTTCCCTCAGTTTTTGGCCACAGAAAATTATTGCGTTACCCTCGATAGATAATTTTCTGGAACGGGTCTTCCATTTAGCCCAATTTTAAGGCGTTTTCCTCAGTATTTCGGCAAGTGAAAATGATTGTGATACCCTCGATAGATGGTTTTCAGGAAGGGGTCATCCATTTATCTCGATTTTAAGGCATTTCCCTGTTTTTCGGCAAGTAAAATCATTGTGATACAATTGATAGATGGTTTTCAGGAAGAAATCTTTCTTTTAACTGGATTTTAAGGCCTTTCCCTCAATTTTCGGCCAGTGAAAATCATTGTGATACCCTCGATAGATGATTTTCAGGAAGGGGTCTTCCTTTTAACTCGATTTTAAGGAATTTCCCTCAGTATTTCGGCCCGTGAAAACCATTGTGATACCCTCGATAGATGGTTTTCAAGATAAGGTCTCAATTTTAAGGCATTTTCCGCAGCTTTTCGGCCAGGGGTCTTACTTTTAGCCCAATTTCTGGGCATTTTCCTGGATTTTTTGGCCACAGGTCTTGTGATGGTTTTCAGGAAGGGGTCTTCCATTTAGCCCAATTTTTTTTTTTTTTTTTTTTTTTTTTTTTTTTTTTTTTTTTTTTTTTTTTTTTTTTTTTTTTTTTTTTTTTTTTTAATTGTATTAGCCACAGGCCTTTACAAAGGGGGAGGGGGGTTGGACCCAGGCGGGAGCTTTTGCCATAATGCCGTGGCGCCCTTTTGGGCCAACTACCAGAGTAGTGGCCTAAATAAATTATCCACAGATTTTGTAGAAGGATATTTTTTAATTGGAATTTAACTTCCAACCAAAAATCCCTATACCCAACCTGGGATCGAACCCCGGTCTCCGTGGTGATTAGCCCAATTTTAAGGCATTTCCCTCACGTTTTCGGCCAGTAAAAAATATTGTGATACCCTCGATAGATGGTTTTCAGGCTCAGTTCTCAATTTTGTGGCATTTCCATTAGTTTTTCGGCAAGTGAAAATTATTCTGATACCCTCGATAGATGGTTTTCAAGATAAGGTCTCGATTTTAAGGCATTTCCCTCAGTTTTTGGGCCAGGAGCCTTCCTTTTAGCCCAATTTTAGGGCATTTTCCTGGATTTTTTGGCCACAGGACTTGTGATACCCTCGATAGATGGTTTTCAGGCTCAGGTTTCGATTTTGTGGCATTTCCATTAGTTTTTCGGCAAGTGAAAATTATTGTGATACCCTCGATAGATGGTTTTCAGGAAGGAGTCTTCCTTTCAACTCGATTTTTGGGCATTTCCCTCAGTTTTTTGGCAAGTGAAAATTATTGTGATATCCTCCATTGACGGTTTTCTGAAAAGGGTCTTCCTTTTAACTCGTTTTTAGGGCATTTCACTCAGTTTTTCGACCAAGAAAATGATTTTGATACCCTCTAACTGGTTTTCTGAAAAGGGGACTTCCTTTTAGCCCAATTTTAAGGCATTTTCCTCAGCTTTTTGGCCACAGGTCTTATGATACCTTCGATAGATGGTTTTCAGGAAGGGGTCTTCCCTTTAGCCCAATTTTAAGGCATTTCCCTCAGCTTTTCGGCCAATAAAAATTATTGTGATACCCTCTATCTGGTTTTCTGAAAAGGGTATTCCTTTTAACTCGATTTTAGGGCATTTTGCTCAGCTTTTGGGCCAGTGAAAATTATTGTGATACCCTCGATAGATGGGTTTCAGAAAGGGGACTTCCTTTTAGCCCAATTTTAAGGCATTTCCCTCAGCTTTTCGACCAGAGAAAATGATTTTGATACCCTCTATCTGGTTTTCTAAAAAGGGGACTTCCTTTTAGCCCAATTTTAAGGCATTTTCCTCAGTTTTTTGCCACAGGTCTTATGATACCCTCGATAGATGGTTTTCAGAAAGGGGTCTTCCTTTTAGCCCTTTAGCCCAATTTTAAGGCATTTCCCCTCAGCTTTTCGGCCAATGAAAATTATTGTGATACCCTCTATCTGGTTTTCTGAAAAGGGTCTTTCTTTTAGGCCAATTTTAAGGCATTTTCCTGAAATTTTTGTCCACAGGTCTTGTGATACCCTCGACACCAGAACTTTTTCTTACACAATATTCATTGTTCTAAATAATTATCTTATAAATTATAATATTAACAGACATTACTCAACATTTTATGCTAAATATCGGTTACGACTTTGCAAAATTCTGACAAAAAAAAACACAATAACTTCTTTAATAAGGAAGTTAAAAGGAAGCTGTTAAATAATAGTCTATTCATCATCTCAAAAAAAAAAGTTTAGGCTTTCATAGTTCATTTTCCCACATTTTGCATTTTTTTTTAAATTGGATTAATTGAGAAAGATTAATTAATTATGGGGTTGATAATCGGACTTTCGTGTTAAAATTAAGGGTTTTAACTTCCTCATATTGAGTTCTTACTTAGCTTCAATTCTGAAGGAAAAAATATCTACAAATTCCATAAATCCTCTAATTTTCGGGGCTTTTTTAAAAGTTTCCTTGTGAATTTGAATAATTACCTACTATTGTGTTACATTTTTTTTTTCGTAATAGATTAATTTGTATTTTCCGCGTGATGGAAGTAGGCCTAGCGCGTGTTCTTCCCTTCTAGACTTTAAAATCACTCTCCCTGAACGTCCTTCCGTAAAGAACGAACATTTTTTCGGTACCATTGTGTAATCTATTATTGTGTAAAAGTTGAGGCTTTATTTTGCAGTGAATAAAAAAAATCCAGGCAAGCCAAAAGCTAGAAAATCCCAGTAAAAACTTTTTTTTACCATATAAAAAGCAGATTTCTCGGTTTCTCCCTTTTTTGGGCATTTTTAACTTCCTAAAAGAAGTTATTGTGATACCCTCCACATTTGGGGAAGGGTCATCCAGACCCCGGAGTGTCAATTCGAATATTGATCTTTACCGATCTCAACTTTGTCTATGGTGCCGGCCGGCTGTAGTTTTTCCGGAACACTTTACGGCCACAGTTTTCATCCGATTTTCACCAAATTTTCTTTAGCCGCTGAAAAAGAAACTAACGAGGGCGATTTTTGAATTTCAAAAAATATCGGAGATATGTCTGTTTGAAATTTTCAAAAATTCGCTGCCGCCGAACCGTTGGTCCGATTTTCCACCAAATTCTAACCAATTACTCCTTATATTTTTTACGAATTTTTGGTGTAAAAACTTATCATTTTTTCAGCATTGCTTATCATTTTAGTAGGGAGAAATTTCATAATTTCACCCGTTACTAGAGGGACCTCTCTTGGGCAAAAATCCCATCATTTCTACTTTGACATTTAAAAAAATTTTCGAAAAAACAACTGAAAATTTTTAGGAAAAAAAATTTCGAAAAAAAAACTTGGAAAATTTTTTGAAAAAAAAAAAAATACTTCCCCCTCCGTTATACTCCCCCCTCCTTTGTAGTTTCCCCTCTGTTATACTTCCCCCTCCTATATTTTTACTTCTCTCTATGGAAGTTTTCGTTGGAAGCTCTTCAAGCTAGTACTTTTTACGGTTTTTACTTTAAAAAACGTGAGTTTTGTGGGATTATCGGGCTTCTCGTTCGGTCTTTTATCAAGAAAAACATTTTTTTAAACGTATTCCACGTTCATTTAGTTCGGGGAAGTTTTACGTTATTTTTGAGAGCTTCCCATATTCTTTGGGCCAAGAAAATACCTTTTTTTGGTATTTTGTACCGTATTACTCTCCCAAAAAAAAAAAAAAAAAAAAAAAAAAACTTTTTGGGGGTTTTTCAGCCAAGAAAACCTCCCCTTCTGAAAACCTCCTTTTCTGCCAAGAAAAAACCCATTTTTTGGTGTTTTGTACCGCATTTTAGCCAAGAAAACCTTATTTTTTGGGCGTTTTCGCGTTCTTCAATCCAGGAAACACCCGTTTTATAAGATTTAAACGCATTTTCTAGCGTTTTTCTCCCCAAAAAAAACCTTTTTCGTCGTTTTCCAACGCTTTTAGTTCAAAATTTTCAAAATTTCCGGGCGTTTTTTATGAGTCATTTTTATAAAATCGCTAAAATCTATCTGAAAATTTCTAAACTTCCTTTAAATTTATCAATTTTGCGAATTGCAAGTTCCGTTTTGTCTCATGCGTGCGATAAAATAAAGTCTAAAAACGGAAATAAAAATAATAACTGGGGCATAAAATATGAAAATATTGCGTCATTTTTTTCCCCGTTTTCCTCGTTTCAAAATAACAGTTTATAAATATAAAAAATTTATTTTGATTTTAAAAAATTAACAAAATTATCAATGATGGAAATGATGATGATCATCGTGGAAGTCGTGAAGATGCCCGTGGTGATCGTGGTGATCGTGGTGGTCGTGGTGGTCGAAATGGTGATCATGGTGGTCTATGTGGTGGTCGAAATGGTGATCGTGGTGATGATGATCGTGATGGTGATCCAAAATGATATCTTCGTGATGATGGTGGTGATGTGGAGGATGTATATAGTGTACAGGTTCAGGATGGAAATGTATAACTTTGGTCACCCTGGAAAACTTATAAAGTTGGCAACACTGAAATAATTAGCTACTTACGGCTTGATAAAACTAGGCTCCGCCAAAGCCGCCACTGACATCACGAACAATAGGATCTAAAAGTACAAAAATCCTTTAAAATGAGCCTCAAGTTCAAAAAAAAAAAAAAAATCCCTTGTTTTCCTTTTATCTCAAAAACTATTAGTCATAGAGAAAAACTTATAAAGACCTTTTTTGTAGAAAATTTTATGGGAAATAATTTAGAATAAGTTCATTTTTTCGCTAGGATTGATAGGTTTTGAGATATCTTAGAAAAACTGAAAGTCATGAAAATTTCATTGCTTCCACTGGACTTTGGAACATAATAACTTACGATTATTTTCGAAGTCATTCTTGTTTTTGTTGATGGGACTGACTGTTTAATGAAGCGTTGAGTTGGTTTATTTATAGTGGGAAATAGAATTTCGGGGTGGTGGTGGTCAGGTTGGGCAAGAGTCCATTTTGGAAAAAAAAAAAAGAAGAAGACGTGAAGTATTTTATTAATCGGAAGGGAGGAAGACATGCGGGGAGGAGAGGTCAATTTCTTTTTTTTTTTTGTCCACTAAAAAAGGCTTTTGTTTTTTTACCGAAATAAAAAGTTTGTATTACGTGATTTGAATAAAATGTTGGCCAACTTTAAAATAGGTTTAAGCCCCTTATCATTTTTTTTTCTTCAAAAAAGCTTTAAATGTTATGTTTTGTCTGATAAAAAGGTCTTCATTCTTTCATAATTTAAGAAGTTGTGGCTTCGTGTCATGGGTGTTTCTTAGAAGCTAAAAAAAATAGGAGAACTTATTATAAAAGATGGGAAAAGCAAGGTTTTTTGGCTGAAATACCCAAGAAAACGTCTAAAAAGTACATGTTTGAAGAGCTTCCAACGAAAACTTCCTTAAAGAGAAGCAACAATATAGGAGGGGGAAGTATTAAGTAGGGGCAGTATTAAGTAGGGGAAGTATTAAGGAGGAGAGTATTAAGGAGGGGGAAGTATTAAGTAGGAGAGCATTAAGTAGGGGGAGTATTAAGGAGGGGGAAGTATTAAGTAGGGAGCATTAAGTAGGGGGAGTATTAAGGAGGGGACGTATTAAGTAGGGACAGCATTAAGTAGGGGGAGTATTAAGGAGGGGAAGTATTAAGTAGAGGCAGTATTAAGGAGGGGGAAGTATTAAGGAGGGGGAAGTATTAAGGAGGGGGAAGTATTAAGTAGGGGAAGTATTAAGTAGGGGCAGTATTAAGTAGGGGGAAGTATTAAGTAGGAGGAGTATTAAGTAGAGGGAAGTATTAAGTAGGGGCAGTATTAAGTAGAGGGAAGTATTAAGTAGGGGCAGTATTAAGTAGGGGGCAGTATTAAGTAGGGGAAGTATTAAGTAGGAGGAGTATTAAGTAGAGGGAAGTATTAAGTAGGAGCAGTATTAAGGAGGAGAGTATTAAGGAGGGGGAAGTATTAAGTAGGGAGAGCATTAAGTAGGGGAGTATTAAGGAGGGGGAAGTATTAAGTAGAGGCAGTATTAAGGAGTGGGAAGTATTAAGTAGGGGAAGTATAAGTAGGGCAGTATTAAGTAGGGGGAAGTATTAAGTAGAGGGAAGTATTAAGTAGGAGCAGTATTAGAAGGGGGAAGTATTAAGTTGGGGAAGTATTAAGGAGGGGGAAGTATTAAGTAGGGGGAAGTATTAAGTAGGGGGAAGTATTAAGTAGGGGGAAGTACAAAGGAAGGGTAATAATAATTTCAAGCTTTTAGGCTCAATTGAGGCGCTCCGAAGACGAAGGGCGAACTCGACAAAACGTAGTTTCGAGATATTCGCATTAAAGTTTTCTGTTAAGGGCGAACTCGACAGAAAAGTCACTCTCTGGAATTTTCGTGGCGAGATTTTAAAATCATCATAGAATCATCATAGAATCATGGAGAAAAGGGTTTTTTAAAAATCACCAAATCTCGAAAAGAAAAAAAATTAAATAAAAAGGTTCAGAGTAGAGCTTTGCCGCATATCGGTTTTTACGTATTTTAAAGGGGAAAAAAGGGGAAACTCATTATAAAAATTACATGGGTGTATTCTTCAAAAGGTCTAGAATCTGAAAATGAAAAAAAAAATTTTGTCCGATGTCGAGTTCGCCCTTCGTATTCGGAGCGCCTCAATTTTCCCCCAAAAATTGTCTAAGTTGTTTTTGTTCGGAAAATTTTCATTTTTTTTTGTTCGTTTTTTTTTAAATTTGCAGTTTTCTTTTTTTTTCAAAAATTGTTAAAGTTTTTTTTCGAAAACATATTTTATAAGTATCAAGGTAGAAATAATGGGTTCTTTGCCCTAAGGATGTGCCTTTCTTTACGGGCAGAAGTACGAAATTTCTCCCAACTAAAAAAACTAAAAAAGAAATTGTTTTATGCACCAAAAATTCGTAAAACATATAAGGAGTATTTCGTCGCGTTAGTTCTAACATCGGATAAGTCATTTTTTATCAATTTTGAGTAAGGCATTGTTTCTGATGGGAAATTTTGTGGAATATCGAATTCCGTTGGTAGCTTAACCGTATTACCAACAGAAAACGCGTAGTTCACGATTTAGCCAACAGGTAATCCTCAGAAATGAATCCGTAATTTGGCTCTCCTGCAAACCTAGGAAAAATGACTTATCCGGTGTTAGAACTAACGCGACGACTTGGTGAAAATTTGGTGAAAATCGGACCAAAAGGCCGCAGCGCAGTTTTTAAAATTTCAAACAGACATGTCTCCGCCATTTTTTCGAAATTCAAAATAGCAGACGATGATTTCTTACTCAACTATTCAGGAAGGATGTGTGAAAAGGTGAAAATCGGTTGAAAACTGTGGCCATAAAGTGTTCCGGAAAAACTACGGCCGGCCGGCACCACAGACAAAGTTGAGATCGGTAAAGATCAATATTCGATTTGACAATCCCGGGTCTGGAAGACCCTTCCACAAAAACCCGACGTGGAGGGTATCAGTTATCACAATAACTTCTTTAGGCAAGTTAACAAGTGGAAACATTCCCATTTTAAGGCCTACAAAGCCCTTTTTCGGGCGCTTTATTTGCAAACCTAGTTAAGCGGCCCCTCCAAAATTCTCCATTTTTCCTCACTTTTCTTAGGCGATTTTAAAACTCTCAGATTTTAGACTCTCAGTTCTGGCCAGAAATTACCTCCGGAAGAAAACAAAACGAATTTAGTTTTTTGTCAGCTGTTCCCATTTCGCCGTATTTCTAGACAGGAAGTTGGCAGCCTGGAATACAAATGGAAAGGACAAAAGTGGACTGAAATGATGTAAACCGCTCATAACATATTCATTACATTATCATAGACCATTTATAATCATGTTTATTATTAAAACGGAATCATTATTATTCCGAACAAACGTACCGGTTATATCATAGAAGAAGTTATTTTGCTTATTTTTAACCATATCCATAAGTGCTCTAAAAAATTTTTTTTAAGCTGTATATTTTTTTAAGTTGGTAATTCGTATTATTGAGGGATTGAGATTTCCGCTGAGTTTTATATAGATGGTTGCTCCCTCTGTTGGATATTTTTGTTTCTAAAGTTAGTAGATAGCATCATAGATGGCGGCAGTTACATGTTGGTTCTATGCGCTAATCTCAAAAAAGGCAACCTTTCAAAAAACAAAAGATCGTTTTTTGGGGGTCGAATTTTTTGAGAATTATTAGTGTGCTTTTTAAAATTCGATTTCCGTTTTCTTTAGGTGAAAAAATACTTCGATTTCAAAGGAAAACCAATCAGGAGGTGAATAAAAAAGTCATTTTTTCGCCCAAAAATAACGAAAACTCTATAAAATCGGGATAAAAGGGTTTCTCTGGCCAGAAACAAGAAAATGAGCAAAAAATAAAAATAAAATAAGTAAATAAATAAATAAATAAAGTAGAAAAAAAACTACGAAAAAAGGTGACTTTTTTGGCAAGTAAAACACTTAGAAAAACGTTTGAAAAGGATTTTGGACGAATTTTCAGGCGAATTTTGATTTTATTCCCCCTCGTCAGCATTTTTCGAAAAGAAAACCACATTTTTTGTCCGTTTTTTACTTTTTTGACGTTCCTTTCCTTGATTTATTTTTCTGTTTTTTTTTTTTTTTTTTTTTTTTTTTTTTTTTTTTTTTTTTTTTTTTTTTTTTTTTTTTTTTTTTTTTTTTTTTTTTTTTTTAACCCAAAAACCAACATTTTCCGATTTTTCGGCCAGAGAAACCCTTTGTTTATTATACGGGGTGCCCGGAAACACACGTCTGGGAGAGCGTTAAAAAGTGGTTTTATGAAAAAAAGTCAAATGTAAACTTAATTTAAATCAATGAATTTTATGGTGTAGTTTAAAATGAGTTTTGATATACAGGGTGTCCCCAACAGAACCTAACTTCGTTATTTCAAATGAGAACCCCTATTTTTTATTTCAGATTCGTAATCTACGCAAAATTTCAAGTTGATTTGACTATTCAAATGACCATGACAACTTCAAAAAATGTCAAATTTTAGCGTTTTTCGCGCTAAAATCCTTAAATTTTAGGATTTAAGGATTCATTTGACTATTCATATGACCATGACAACTTTAAAAAATGTCAAATTTTAGCGTTTTTCGAGCTAAAATCCTTAAATTTTAGGATTTAAGGATTCATTCGACTATTCATATGACCATGACAACTTTAAAAAATGTCAAATTTTAGCGTTTTTCGAGCTAAAATCCTTAAATTTTAGGATTTAAGGATTCATTTGACTATTCATATGACCATGACAACTTTAAAAAATGTCAAATTTTAGCGTTTTTCGTTAAAATATAAAAAAATTAAGGATTTTAGCGCAAAAAACGCTAAAATTTGACATTTTTTAAAATTGTCTTGGTCATATGAATAGTCAAATCAACTTGAAATTTTGCGTAGATTACGAATCTGAAATAAAAAATAGGGGATCTCATTTGAAATAACGAAGTTAGGTTCTAAGTGGGGCACCCTATATATCAAAACGCATTTTAAACTACATCAATTCTTTGATTTTTAAGGGGGGGGGGGGCGCTTTCATTTAATCTTTTTTACATAAAACCGCTTTTTTACGCTCTCCTAGACGAAGCCATGTTTTTCCGGACACCCTGTATAGTGCATTCGTATTTCTCATCCAAAAAAACCACAAAAACCACATTTTGAGCGATTTTAAAAAATAAAAATTTTCAGTCCAAAAAGTGAGAGAAAAATCTACCTACTATGGTAGGTATGTCGAAAAAAAAAAAATTTGAAATCGCCAAACCTCCATTTTTCGGCAAACCTTAAGTTCAGATTTTAATCCATTTTTCTAGGTTACCTACCATAATTTTTCATTTTCCAAATTTGTATCTTCCGAAAATAAAAACTTCCCAAAATATCTTTTTTCGTGGGTATCTCAATAACTTCTGTTTTTAACAGTTAAAAGCTATGTAGGAAACTAACAAGTTATTAACGGTCGACCAAAAAGTTAGGCGGCGTTTTTTCTTTGAAGCTTTGCTCCAATTTTGCTAGAAAACAATTGAGGCGCTCCGGGTACGAAGGGCGAACTCAACATCGGACAATTTTTTTTTTCATTTTCAGATTCTAGACCTCTTGGTGAATACACTCATATAATTTTTATGTTGAGTTCGCCCTTTTTTCCCCTTTAAATACGTAACAACCGATATGCGGCAAAGCTCTAACTGCGATATCCGAGCGGGTACGAAGGGCGAACTCCACATCCTAGTCCACAACCCCCACTCCTTTTCCCATTCCAGGGCATGACTTTTCTGTTGAGTTCGCCCGTAACATAAAACTTTAAAATACGAATATCTCGAAACGTTTCGTTGAGTTCGCCCTTCGTACCCGGAGTGCCTCAATTGGTTTTTAAAATTTCTTTTTGAAATGGCTTTAAAATAAAAATTGATAAATCGAGTTTGTATTTTTGAGTGCTTATGATGGTTTTTAAGTGAGTTGCTTTGCAAATTTTTCGTTTTTTCCCGGTTTTCGGTTTTTCCCTTCTATCTCGGAAACCGTCGCTCAAAACGAAAAAATGTCTTCAGTAAAAGTCGTAGCTACGGAAATTTCCTACAAAAAAGACCTCATTAGTTTTTCTGTCAGAGCAATACTTAAGGAGATATGAGGGTTCTTAAGTGAGTTGCTTTGCAAATTTTTCGTTGTGAGCAACGGTTTTCGGTTTTTCCCTTCTATCTCGGAATCCGTCGCTCAAAACGAAAAAATGTCCTAAGTAAAAGTTGTAGGTACAAAGATTGCCTACAAAAATTTATTTGTTTATTATTTCCGTAAGAGCAATATTTAAGGAGTTATGAGGTTAAAACTAATAATCCTACAGAGCCTGTCTGAAAACTTAAAACCTTCATATCTCCTAAAATATTGCTCTGATGGAAAAACCAATAAGTTATTTTATGTAGTAAATTCCCGTAGCTACAACTTTTACTTAAGACATTTTTTCATTTTGAGCGACGGTTTCCATGATAGAAGGGAAAAACCGAAAACCGTTGCTCACAACGAAATATGTACGAAGCAACCAACTTAAAACCCTCATATCCCCTTAAGTGGTATACCCATTGGTTACTGAGTAATTAATTAAAAAATAAATAACATGAAGAAGATGATGAAAAAGGGGAAGAAGAAAATTTGAACTCAAAACCACCCAAAAAATGTTTTCGATCAAAAAAACTTCGCGGAAGTGTCCGTTCCTTAAAAGCGTCCATACTTTCACTCGGATGGAACAGAATGGAATTTTTTTTATAAATCCGATCCCGTTTAGGGAATAAAGAATTCCATGCGGGCCATTTCATGCTCAATGGTATTTTTTATATAAAAAAAAAATTATTTAGGGGAGAAATTATCCTTTCACTTATTTTTTTTCCTTCCAGGCGAGACGTACTTAGGATTACTTACATCCTTGACCTTCATGTGAAAGTATGTATTAATTTAAATTATTTCTTTTAAAAAAACATTAGGGCCTTTAGAGTAGAAAAAGTGCAAAAACTGGTTTTTAAAAGAGTTGACAAAATTATTAACAAAAATATATTTACAAAAAAATAACAATTTTATACAAAGGGAAGGGGTTGGTGGGATAAAGGGTGTGATTCAGTCTTATTTTTTATCCCATCCGTGTCCGTGGCCGCCGCCGCCGCCGCCTCCGAAACCGCCGGAGCTGTAGGAGCCGAGGCCGCCGCCGCCGCCGTAGCTGCTTCCGTGTCCGCCGCCGCTGCTGTAGCTGCTTCCGTGTCCGCCGCCGAAGGAACCTCCGAACGATCCGCTAAAACCACCGCCTCCGCTGGAGTGATGGTCGTGTCCACCTCCGTAACCACCTGATCCGCCTCCTAGACCACCGAATCCACCGCTTGAGTGATGGTCTCCACCTCCGTATCCTCCTGATCCGCCTCCGTAGCCACCGGAACCTCCAAAACCTCCACTGGAGTGATGGTCATGTCCGCCTCCGTATCCACCTGATCCGCCTCCGTAACCACCGGAACCGCCAAAACCTCCACTGGAGTGATGGTCTCCACCTCCGTAACCACCGGAACCTCCGAATCCACCGCTTGAATGATGGTCTCCACCTCCGTATCCACCGGAACCACCTCCGAATCCACCGCTTGAATGATGGTCTCCACCTCCGTATCCACCGGAACCACCTCCGAATCCACCGCTTGAATGATGGTCTCCACCTCCGTATCCACCGGAACCACCGCCGAATCCACCGCTTGAGTGATGGTCTCCACCTCCGTGTCCACCTCCGTAACCACCAGATCCGCCTCCGAAACCACCGGAACCTCCACTTGAATGGCCGTGTCCGCCTGATCCGTAGCTATCGCCGCCACCGTAGCTGTATCCACCGTCGTCGCCGCCGCTCGAAAAATCACCGCCTCCGTGATGGTCGTCGTGACCACCACCTCCACCGAAACCGCCTCCGCCGAAACCTCCTAAGCCTCCACCTCCGAAACCTCCACCTCCATGGTGGTCATCGTGTGACTCGCTATGACTATGCTCTTCCACATGATGAATTTCAGGTTTCTCATGATGCACCTCCTCGTGATGACTCGGCAAATGGATTCTTATATGGACACTAAAAAAAATTTTAAATTTTTTTAAAATTTTAAAAAATCCCAACTTACTGCTCATGACCGCCAAAAGTGGCTTCCGAAAAAACAAAAAACGCCCCCAGGAGGAACCACCTCGCCTAAAACACAAAATTGATCATCCATTTTTTTTCTTCTTTTTTGTGGAACTTACTGTGGTGAATGCCATTTCGAGACTGTTTGATCGTTTGCGCTCAGTTTTCGTATATATAGTAAAAAACCGCGGAGGGGCACCCCTCCAGTCAAGGTTACTTTCTCCTCTCTTCTTTCTTCTCAAGATCGAGACCCTCTCTTCCCGAAAAACCTTGGACTTGCACCTCACTCGGCAGCGTCACGTACTTACTTCCCAGTTCAAGGGGATGAAGAAAAAAATTAAGTTATATAACCTTTACAAAACCAGTTATTCTCGATTTTATCAAGCCGGTAAGAGAGTAATTGCACCTACTAATTAGACGAAGCGGCATTGTCGGTAGCAATTCTCCAAGGGTGAGATGACTGAGGGCGACGGTAATAGGGTGGCAAGATGTCCATATCCCAAAGGTGTTAAAACGCCTAAACATCCGATGAAACGGATGTTTTTAAGTCAGAAAATCGAGTAATATTACCTAAAAAGGTGTAAAAACGCCATAACATCCGCTAAAAATGAAGTTTGAAAGCTCAAACACCCCATAACAAAGATGTTTCTAAACCAGAAAATATATGAATGTTACCTGAAAAGGTGTTAAAACGCCCAAACACCCGATAAAACGGATGTTTCTAAACCAGAAAAGTCGAGGAATATTACCAAAAATGGTGTTTACACGCCCGAACACCCGATAAAACGGGTGTTTCTAAACCAGAAAAGTCGAGGAATATTACCTAAAAAGGTGTTAAAACGCCCGTACACCCGATAAACGGATGTTCCTAAACCAGCAAATCGAGTATTATTACCTGAAAAGGTGTTAAAACGCCCGAACACCCGATAAAACGGATGTTTCTAAACCAGAAAATCAAGGATTATTGCCTAAGAAGGTGTTAAAACGCCCGAACACCCGATAAAACGGATGAAAGGTGTTAAAACGCCCGAACACTCGATAAAAAGGAGGTTTTCAAGTCAGAAAAGTCGAGGAATATTGCCAAAAAAGGTGTTTAAAAACGCCCGAACACCCGATAAAACGGATGTTTCTAAACCAGAAAATTGATTAATATTGTATTACCTGAAAAGGTGTTAAAACGCCTAAACATCCGATGAAACGGATGTTTCTAAGCCAGAAAATCGAGTAATATTACCTAAAAAGGTGTAAAAACGCCATAACATCCGCTAAAAATGAAGTTTGAAAGCTCAAACACCCCATAACAATGATGTTTCTAAACCAGAAAATATATGAATGTTACCTGAAAAGGTGTTAAAACGCCCAAACACCCGATAAAAAGAAGGTTTTCAAGCCAGAAAAGTCGGGGAAAATTACCTAAAAAGGTGTTAAAACTACCATCCGATGAAAAGGACGTTTTTAAGCCAGAAAATCGAGGAGTATTATCCCCCCCCCCCAAAAAAAGGTGTTAAAACACGCGAACACCCGATAAGACGGATGTTTCTAAACCAGAAAATCTAGGATTACTACCTTAAAAGGTGTTAAAACGCCGGAACACCCTATAAAACGGATGTTTTAAAACAAAAAATCAAGGATTATTGCCTTAAAAGGTGTTTAAATGCCCGAACACTCGATAAAAAGGAAGTTTTTAAGCCAGAAAATCGAGGAATATTAAACCCAAAAAAAGGTGTTACAACACCCGAACACCCGAAAAAACGGATGTTTCTAAACCAGAAAGTCGAGGAATATTAACCCAAAAAAAAGGGTGTTAAAAGCTCAAACACCCGATAAAAAAGATGTGTCTTAATCAGAAAATATATGATAATTACCACAAAAGGTGTTAAAACGCCCGAACGTTCGATAAAAGGAGGTTTCAAGCCAAAAAAGTCGAGGATTATTATCTAAAAAGAGGTTAAAAGCTCAAACACCCTATAATAATGATGTTTCTAAACCAGAAAATATATAAATATTACATGAAAGGGTGTTAAAATGCCCGAACACCCGAAAAAATGGATGTTCCTAAACCAGAAAATCGAGGTTTATTACCTAAAAAGGTGTTAAAACGCCGAAACACCCTATAAAACGGATGTTTCTAGTCCAGGAAACAAGGATTATTGCCTAAAAAGGTGTTAAAACGCCCGAACCTGGATAAAAAAGAGGTTTTCAAGCCTGAAAAATCGAGGATTACTACCTAAAAAGGTGTTAAAACGCCCGAACACTCGATAAAATGGATGTTTCTAAACCAGAAATTATAATAATATTACCTCAAAAGGTGTTAAATCGCCCATACACCCGATAAAAAGGACGTTTTTAAGCCAGAAAATCGAGTAATATTAACCCAAAAAAGGTGTTAAAACGCCCGAACACCCGATAAAACGGATGTTCCTAAACCAGAAAATCGAGGTTTATTACCTAAAAAGGTGTTAAAACGCCCGAACATTCAATAAAAAGGAGGTTTTCATACCAGAAAAGTCGAGGAATATTACCTAAAAATCTAATGGAAATTTTTTGGTGGGTAAACAACCACTCGTAAGTTTACACTTAATTTAAATTTGAAATTTTTGTAATCTCTTCTTCCTTCCTGTTTTTATCCTTCAAATTTAAATTAAGTATTACCTAAAAAGGTGTTAGAACGCCCTGTCATCAGATGAAAAAGGACGTTTTTCGCTAGAAAATCTATGAACATAGACCCAAAAAAGTGGGTGTTAAAACGCCCGAACACTCGATAAAACGTATGTTTCAAAACCAGCAAATCAAGTAATATTACCTAAAAAGGTGTTAGAACGCCCTGTCATCCGATAAAAAAAGGACGTTTTTAGCTAGAAAATGCATGAACATTGACCCAAAAAAATGGTGTTAAAATCTCAAACACCCTTTAAAAGGAATGTTTATTTGCCAGAAAATCGGGGGAAAAACAGCCTAAAACTCTAAAAATATGGTGTTAAACGCTCGAACGCCCTACTAAATGACGAGCAGATCCTTCTGCGCATGCTCCAGGAATTTCAAATCATTTTTCAAACTGCGGTTGGAACAAAGCTAATTTGATTTTAATCGAAATAAATCGTTAAGAACAGGAAGGAAGGTAATTTTAAACTTTGAACTTTAAAAAAGTCGTTGAAATGCAGTGAAACTTTAACGGTCCGTTATCATGGACAAAATAAAGGATAAAACTTGTTTATCTTCATACACAAACGTGGTAAAAGTATAGAATTTTCGATTACTCATATAATCAATAATTTGAAGTCTTAAACCACGGTTATTCTATTTTCTTTTGAAAAAAAAAAAGAAAAAGAAAAAAATGGAAACGAGTCAAGGAAGGTTATTTACATTATTATGTTAGGGGGTGTGGCGATCGTTGACTTATGCTGCAGTTATGCCCGAAACGATCTTGACTCTGGGTGAAAGTCCACTTAAATTGCATAACTTTCGGACTTGTGTTTTTGATTATGAAATTTTATTTATCTCACATTTTTCCATCGTTTTATACATCCAGATCTATTGCATCCAGCTGATCTAGCCTTCCAAACGTTTGAGGAGGAAGTCATTTAATGGACAACACTGTTTTCTAAATTATGGAAGGGGCGAAAATAAAAATTGGTAGCTATGTTTGCTGCACACTTGATTAGATTTATAGAATAAAGTAATGTTCTTTATAGTTAACAAGGTTGTGGATTTATAGGACTTTCTTCATGTCTCAACATGTCAGATTATGCTAAAACACGTCCATTTTCACTTCTTAAATCGAACTAATTGTGTTATCTATTGACTTTTCTTTGTATAATTAGTTTTTATGAGATCCCATTGGCTTTCTTTGATTTTTTTTAGAGAAATTTCCTTTTTATCTTACGATTTTTTATTTTAAAAAGTGGTGGGAGATTTGAAAATTGAGGAGATTCATGGAGGTAGCAAAAGCCTACAGAATGCGCCCCAAAAAATCGCCGGGGGGGCAAAAATCATTCAAATGATTTTGACCTTTTGCCTTTTTGCTTGGGAACGGTCCTAATTTGGTGCAAGAAATAGACCGAACAATTTTTTGGTTACGTCATGGCATAAAAAATGTTATGAGAAAAAAAAGGAAATATACGAGTCATTTAGATGCGGTCATGTTTGGGTTAGATGGCTTTTCGACCTTTCACCCTTTTAGACGCGCGGAGGAGGACCAGAAGAGGTTGGAAAGTGGGGGGAGAAAGACGGCCCCGGAGAAGGAAGCGTCCCGGCCTTCGTAGACTTCCGGTTCTCTCGTTATCCCGAACGTATTCCTGCCGCACCGACTTCGGTGAAAGGCTTTTACCTTTTCCGGAGTTCTAAAACGTTTTCGGCGATATTGTAATTCCGAAATAATAGCAAGTGAGGGAAAATAAATCTAACTGATCATACCAAAGTGGTCACCAACTCCCTGGGGTAGATGTTCACCATCCCCTGATGGCCTTGGTCTATCCCCTGATGGCTGATGGACATGGTCGCCATTACTATGGTCATAACCCCCTGATGTCCATAGTGCCATTACTATGGTCATAACCCCTGATGTCCATAGTGCCATTACTATGGTCATAATCCCCTGATGCCCATAGTGCCATTACTATGGTCATAATCCCCTGATGTCCATAGTCGCCATTACTATGGTCATAATCCCCTGACGCCATGGTCGCCATTACCATGATCACCATCCCTTGACGACCACGGTCTTAGTGTCCCCTGACTGCATGGGCGCCATTACTATGGTCATAATCCCCTGATGTCCATGGTCACCATTACCATGATCAACATCCTCTGAAGACCCTGGTCTTCGTCTCTATTGCTATGGTCATAATCGCCTGATGTCCATAGTCGCCATTACTATGGTCATAACCCCTGATGTCCATAGTGCCATTACTATGGTCATAACCCCTGATGTCCATAGTGCCATTACTATGGTCATAATCCCCTGATGTCCATAGTGCCATTACTATGGTCATAATCCCCTGATGTCCATAGTGCCATTACTATGGTCATAATCCCCTGATGTCCATAGTGCCATTACTATGGTCATAATCCCCTGATGTCCATAGTGCCATTACTATGGTCATAATCCCCTGATGTCCATAGTCGCTATTACTATGGTCCTAACCCCCTGATGTCCATAGTCTCAATTACTATGGTCATAATCCCCTGACGCCATGGTCGCCATTACCATGATCACCATCCCTTGACGACCACGGTCTTAGTGTCCCCCGATTGCATGGGCGCCATTACGATGGTTGTATTCCCCAGAAGTTCATGGTCGCCATTACCATGGTCCCTATCCCCAGACGACCCTGGTCTTCGTCCCCAGACAGCATGGTCGCCATTACTATAGTCACCATCCCCTGACGATTATGGTTTTAGCTCCCAGGCTGCATGGTCGCCATTACTATGGTCATAACCCCTTGATGCCCATAGTCGCCATTACTATGGTCTTAATTCCCCGATGTCCATAGTCTCCATTACTATGGTCATAATCCCCTGATGTCCATAGTCGCCATTACTATAGTCATAATCCCCTGATGTCCATAGTGGCCATTACTATGGTCATAATCCCCTGATGTCCATGGTCGCCATTACCATGATCACCATCCTCTGAAGACCCTGGTCTTCGTCTCTATTGCTATGGTCATAATCCCCTGATGTCCATAGTGCCATTACTATGGTCATAAACCCCTGATGGCCATTCTGCCTTTACTATGGTCATACCCCCTGATGTCCATAGTGCCATTACTATGGTCATAAGCCCCTGATGTCCATAGTCGCCATTACCATGGTCCCCATCCACTGACGACCCTGGTCTTCGTCCCCTGACAGCATGGTCTCCATTACCATGGTTGTATTCTCCTGAAGTCCATGGTCGACATTACCATGGTCACTATCCCATGACGACCATGGTCTTAGTCCCCAAACAGCATGGTCGCAATTACTATGGTATTAATCCCCTGATGTCCATAGCCGCCATTACCATGGTCCCCATCCACTGACGACCATGGTCTTCGTCCCCAGACAGCATGGTCGCCATTACTATGGCATTAATCCCCTGATGTCCATAGTCGCCATTACTATGGTCACAATCCAAGACGCCACGGTCGCCATTACCATGATCACCATCCCCTGACGACCACGGTCTTAGTGTCCCCTGACTGCATGGGCGCCATTACTATGGTCACCATCCCCTGACGACCACGGTCTTAGTGTTCCCCTGACTGCATGGGCGCCATTACCATGATCACCATCCCATAACGACCGTGGTCTTCGTCCCTATTACTATGGTCATAATCCCCAATCAGGGGATTATGGGCATGGGTGCCATTACTATGGTCATCATCCCCTGACGACCATGGTCTCATCCATCCACCCAAAATATGGACCAGACAACCTTGAGTGCATAACACAAATTACGGAAAATTTCCAATGAAAGTGACCGGTCCAGCTCAGCTTTTTTTTTATTCCCCCTCTCACCAGGTGCGATTGAATTCGAAATGAAATAATCGTCAATGACGTAAGGAGAGAGCCGTTAATTATAATTTTATGATAGACAAATTTTCTCGGAACATTTTTAGCGGTTTTTCATTTTTGGAATTTTAAGAACCTCGATTTCCTGTTTCCTTTATCTTCGTCCCCTTTTTCGGGAAGACGTTGCGAAACTAAGAACTTCGATCAGTTTTATACGTTCTGACGTAACTTTCTGTTGTTTTTTGGGGAAGAGAAACGTCCTTAAACAAATTTTTCGGAACAAAAAAACTATAGTTGGCAGAACTGAAATGTGTCCTCTCCTAATTTCAATAGCATTTCTATTTCATATAACCGTTAATTGACTTATAATGACGCCATTTAAAACAGTGCTGCCAATTCCGGAAGCTTTTCTAGATAAAAATTGATCTGATCGTGAAAGTAGTATGAGATGATCTACGATGGGGTGGAGAAAGCTAAAACTGCATAACTGCATCACTTTTGCCATAATCCACCTAATGACTTAAGTATATTATTATTAAAATAAGACATTTTCGACCAAAAAAAAGAAGATTTCGGGGGAAAAAACCGATTAAACCGGTTACCTAACTTAAGTTCCGATTTCTCATCCCTCCAGGAAATGCTCGTTTAAAGTCTAATTATTTTTTAAGCTTCAATTAAGAGCGTCTGCGCTCTTTTTCCCACAGGGGAAGAAACTTTCGGCCAAACAATCCGATAAAACGTGATTCTCAAGACTTTTTTTTTTCGCCTAATAATTAAGATTAATTTTTCTCTTATTTTTTTTCCTACTGGTGTGAGATGTAATGAAATCACTTTCGTTTTAAATATCGGATTTTGATTTTTAAATATTTTTACATATTAATGGACTTTCGTTTTCAATTTTTTTACGCTTAGACGGCGTTTAATTGGAGTTTAGACTTTTTTTTTGCCGAATGTGCGGACGACGTGGAACATGGATTTTTGCATCTTTAAGGTTCCTTAAAGAAGTTATTGTGATACCCTAGACGTCGGGTTTTTGGGGGTCTTCCTAACCCCGAAGGGTCAAATTGAATCAACTACCGATCTCAACTTTGTCTGTGGTGCCGGCCGGCCGTAGTTTTTTCTGGAGCACTTTACGGCCACAGTTTTCAACCAATTTTCACCAAATTTTCTTTAGTCGGTGAACAACAAATTAACGAGGGCGATTTTGAATTTCAAAAAAATGGCGGAGATATGTCTGTATGAAATTTTAAAAAATTCACTGCGGCCGATCCGTTGGTGCGATTTTCACGAAATTTTCACCAATTACTCCTAATATTTTTTACGAATTTTTGGTGTTTTAATTATCATTTTAGTAGGGAGAAATTTCATACTTCCACCCGCTAAGAGAGGGACCTCCCTTTGGCAAAAGTCCCTTTATTTCGACCTTAATACTTAAAAAAACTTTCAAAAAAAATTGGAAAAAAAAATCCCCCTCCGTTTTACTTCCCCTCCTTTATACTTCCCCCTCCGTTATATATCCCCTCCTTTATACCTCCCCTCCTTTATACTTCCCCCTCCGTTATATATCCCCTTCTTTATACTTCCCCCTCCGTTATATATCCCCTCCTTTATACTTCGCCCTTCGTTATACTTCCTCCTCCGTTAAACTTCCCCTCCTTTATACTTCCTTCTCCGTTATACTTCCCCTTCTTTATGCTTCCTCCTCCGTTATACTTCCCCTCCGTTATACTTCCCCTCCGTTATACTTCCCCTCCTTTATACTTCCCCTCTTTTATACTTCCCCTCCTTTATACTTCCCTCTCCGTTCAATTTAAAAAGTCGTTTATCTTCGGAAAAACTGAGGAAAACGCTTTAAAATCGTAACCAACGAAAAATCGAAGAAAATGACAGAAAAATGGGGTTTTAGGTCCACGAAACCAAAAAAAATCTTATTTCGTATTCTCCCTAGGGTATACAGGGTGATCCTTTTTATTCTGGAAGGGGAAATTGCTTTCTCCAGATGTTCGGTGAAGGGCTTAAACCACAAAGTTCTTATGCAACTTTAATTCCGAATTATAAAAATATCGTCCAAAATTTTATTTTTTAACCGTGAAAAAAATTATTGTTTTCATTTTGTTTTCCCCTCACCTTTCACTGGTCGTAAAAAAACAAAATCTGACAAATTTTTTGACAAATGAAGAGGTTATTAGTGACGAAAAAAATGAGGAAAAAGTTTTTTATACACGTAAACAAACTATTATAAAAGTAACTTCTTGACGTAAGAGTTTCGGAATCAATCTAATCCATGATGAATCGCTTCTTTTTCCTCGCTATGTCAACTCAAAATGAAAGAGAAACCCTTCCATTGAATCCTGGCAGAAAGAAAAGGCCTTTTATGTACATCAAAAATCGATATTGCACTTCCTACATCCGAATAATATTCAAAAAGAATAATAATAAAAAGTTAAAGCGAAGCAGGAAAGGCAATACCTTGAACTTGTACTTTCTCTACGAGGTAATTAAAGTTAAAAGCGATTAGATTTTTAATGCTCGTTACCTCATGTTAACAGGGCATTTGATTTTAAAACGATTTTAACATTTTATTCGTTATTTATAAAAATCCCCCTCCGTTTTACTTCCTTTCCTTTATACTTCCCCCCCGGTTTTACTCCCCCTCCTTTATACTTCCCCCTCCTTTATAATTTATATCCTTTTTCTTAACTTTTGCCCTTAACCCTTTCGCCCTTAGGTTTCCATAGATTTCTGAAGTTTTTTGAACACTTTTTTTTTGATAGGTGAAAAAAAGAAGTCACTTTCCATTTTGTTTCATTCTCATTAACGTATTAGAAAAGGATTTCATGGAATTTGAATTTTGAGCTGGTGCCAGATCGAAATCGAAATCGGACGGAATGCCGCCCACAGAAACCTAACTCATTATTTAATAGTTCTGTTCCAACCGCAGTTTGAAACTCCTGGAGCATGCGCAGAATTGACGATCAGATGACTTCAGCTTTGACGGACTTTGAAGTCAATTTTGACGTCTAAATCCTTGTGCGCATGCTCCAGGAGTTTCAAACTGTTGGAACAAAGCTATTTGCTATTCTAAAAAAAATTGAGGAAGTTTAAAATAAAAAATGTGTTGTTTCAGATTTGTTTTTCATATTTAGTAATCCAAAAAACGGGTAAACAATAGGCTATAAGCCCATAAAAGTAGAGGTTGTTGATTTTTTGTGGATAGAGGCTTCTTCACTCAGAAGAAAAGTGAGAGTAAACAGTTTTGGCGCTATCTAACGAGAAGAGTAGGAACTAAAATGAAGATCTACTGTTTAACAATTTGAATTTTTATAAAAAATAAACCTTGCTATCAAAAACACTCAGTGTAAAAATCCCAAAATTCCTTAAAGAGCAGCCAGAAAAAGTAATGATATCATCTTCCCTGCCCTACGGTGTACACTGAAGAGAAAGAGGAGAGATTAAGCGCCCGTGCTCCCGTTTTCATAGCTCCCCTTGGTGGCGTCCCGATATGCTTTTTATCAGGGATAACACAATTTTTTAAAATGATTATCTAACTAATCAGTAATCACTGATTAACATATTAAACACCTGTAAACAAGCTGTACTTTTTCCACTTTCGGTCGGGTTTTGCTTGGCGAGCGGAACACTACCGCGTTCCATGATAAAAATTTTCGTTCCAAAAAAAAGGCCTCCTATAGGCTATAGGTAACAAAATCAAGGTCTTTCAGGCTTTTGAGATACTAAACTAACGAGACCGTTAGGTCTTGCGGGCTTAGTATGACAAAAGTTTTGAGGAGGGATGCAGCGCCCGTGCTCAAGTTTTCAAAGCTCCCCTTGGCGGCGTCCCGAAATGCTTGTTTACAGGTGTGTAATATTATTATGTGATTACTTTTTAGTTAGATGATATGAGGCGCTCCGAAGACGAAGGGCGAACTCGACAAAACGTAGTTTCGAGATATTCGCATTTTAAAGTTTTCTGTTAAGAGCGAACTCGACAGAAAAGTCACTCTCTGGAATTTTCGTGGCGAGATTTTAGAATCATCATAGAATCATCATAGAATCATAGAGAAAAGGGTTTTTTAAAAATCACAAAATCTCGAAAAGAAAAAAAAAATTAAATAAAAAAGGTTGAGAGTAGAGCTTTGCCGCATATCGGTTTTTGCGTATTTTAAAGGGGAAAAAAGGGGAAACTCAGTATAAAAATTACATGGGTGTATTCTTCAAAAGGTCTAGAATCTGAAAATGAAAAAAAAAAAAATTTGTCCGATGTCAGTTCGCCCTTCGTATTCGGAGCGCTTCATATGTTATCAATTACTCTGAACATGACCGCTTGGTCTTGCGGGTTTAGTGTAACATGAGATACTAATCAACATGATCGCGATGTCTTGCGGGCTTAGTATGACAAACGTTTTGAGGAGAGATGCAGCGTCCGTACTCCCATTTTCAAAGCTTCCCTTGGCGGCGTCCCTAAATGCTTGTTTACAGGTGTGTAATATACTTTTCAGTGATTACTGATTAGTTAGATGATATGTTATCGATTACTCTGAAATCCATAAAATTTCGTAAAAGAGGCTTGTCTACAGCCAGTACAGGCTTCCTTCCTCAATATTCTATTTCTTGTTCAAAAAGCGTTTTTTAAGTCAAAAATACCAGAAACCCAGTAATTCGGTAAAAACAGTGTTGTTGAACAACAACACAAAAATTACAAAAAAGGGCCCAAAATCAGGTAAAATGGTATTTCTTGTATCACTGTAACCAAAAAAATATGGGGTTCTTCTAATAATTAATTTTTATGTGACTGAAGGACACCCAGTATACCAAAATTAAAATTCTTTACATAATTGCAACCATTTCTTTGTCAAAAAATTTAAATTTTTGTTTATAAATTCTACAGTTAAACAAATAAAAGGATTCCTGTGTTTATGAACCACCCTGTATAACGAGTTCAATGTGGAATGATTTTTTTTTTCATTTAATAGCTTTGTTCCAACCGCAGTTTGAAACTCCTGGAGAATGCGCAGAAGGATTTTCACGTCAGATTTGACGGACAAACGATTTGACCGACGTCAGATTTGACGTCTAAGTCCTTCTGCGCATGCTCCAGGAGTTTCAAACCAGTTTCAAACTGCGGTTGGAACAAAGCTAATATTTGCCATAACAGATCAGTTTTTTCCAATTTTTACAATGAAAGCTTAGAAAATGATGTTAGAATTTTGTTATTGACGTTTGCCGCTAGAGAACGTACAGTTCTTCACTTGCCTACTGTTTAGTGGGTTGAAATATCTTTCTCCCTACTAAAAAATTAAGGAAGTTAAAATAAATAAAAAATAAGGGAGTACTCGGCGATTTGGTGAAAATATTTCGAAAATGTGGTTTTGAAGTGTATGTTGAAACCGAAGTTATAGTTTTATCGTCCATTGGTGGATGGTCCCCCATTTTGGCTCCAAAGTTGTGGTTGGCAGCACTGAAAAGTTCTTGGTCGACTAGAAATCTGGGCTGATAAATGAACCAAATTTAAAAATATTCTTTTATTATTAATAAATAAAACTAATATTTTTTTAATATAAAAAAGTGCGTTGTATAAACAGTTGCTGTACAAAAATTTGATTTAAAATTAACGGTGATGACTTAGTTAGTTCGATTATCAGAGTTTTCGGTTTATGAACACGATATTAAAAAGGTTTTAATTGGATGATAATCCTTGGTTAACGACGCGTTACGTTTCCCCATTCTAGATATGAAATTGAAAAGGGGAAAAAAAATATTTTGTTCACGCTTTCTTCTTAATTTGACCGAAACTGACGGATTGGAAACTGGAGGAAGGTTTCGAAGAGTCGCTGCTGTGTCCGACGTGTGAGCGGTAGCCGACCGATCCGTCCGGGCTATGCGAAATTTGGCTTCGGTATCCTGATCCTGGAAGTTCTTCCGGTGAACGGTAGCCGACTGCACCGTCAGGAATTTGGGAAATTTGGCTTCGAAATGCCGGCTTTGTAGGTCTTTCAGGCTCTTCTTCAGGTGTCCATCTTTCAGGTTCTTCAGTGACTTCCGGGGACCAAGTTTTCTGATGCCAGCTCGGATGTTCTCTCCTTTCAGGCCAAACTTTATCCTCATAATCATCGATGTACTCAACTTTTGGCTTTTTCGTCCTATATTTCTTTTTACCTCTTGATTTCTTATCTTCTCGTGGCCGCCGTGGACGGTTCCTTTGGCTTTTCGGATATTCTTCTACAGGATAATACTCTTCATCTATCACGCTTTCTTGGCTTTCTGCCGAAAAACCTCTCGGAGGGCGATATTCGTAATGTTTTTTCGGCCTCCTTTTATTCACCGGCTTTTTCTTATACTCCGTATATTTCCATGATTTGACCGGACGGACTTTACTCTCTTCTTCGATATGTTCGTGAATTACGTGCTCAGAAACGGGCTTCGTTTTGGCTTCTTTTTATAAATGTGGATTTTCTTCGTGTGATGGTGGTAGACATGTTTGATCCTTGTAGGAACCTTTATGACGACTCTCTTCCTGGAAATTTTTAAAAAATTACAAGAAAGCTGTTAATATTCTCATTATATTTAATGGTTACTTTTCTTTAATTTTCTAAAGCTTTCTTTACCAATTAAACCTTCTTTAGTGTCTAAGGATAAAAAAGAACCCCCTAATTGTTGTTAAGGAGTTCTTGTTCCGCCATTTTGTGACGTAAGCAATCAGGTTTGCCAAAATCTTGAAGGTCATTTCAGTGAAGAGGGAGATAAGGCATAGTTTTGGGTGTTTGTTAAGCGAGGAGTTCCTGTTCCGCCATTTTGTGACGTAAGCATTCAGGTTTGCCAAAATCTTGAAGGTCATTTCAGTGAAGAGGGAGATAAGGCATAGTTTTGGGTGTTTGTTAAGCAAGGAGTTTCGTTAAGCAAGGAGTTCTTGTTCCGCCATTTTGTGACGTAAGCAATCAGGTTTGCCAAAATCTTGAAGGTCATTTCAGTGAAGTGGGAGATAAGGCATAGTTTTGGGTGTGATAAGTCCCTAGAGCAGAAGAATCTTCTCCACCACAGTGGAAAGAAATTATTTTTCTATAAGAGCGAACTTCATCAAATATTAAGGGAGATATCGCGAATTGATCAAAGGGATCCTAATTTTGTTAAGCAAGGCGCTCTTGTTCCGCCATTTTGTGACGTAAGCAATCAGGTTTGCCAAAAGCTTGAAGGTCATTTCAGTAAAGGGCATAGTTTTGGGTGTGAGCATAAGTCCCTAGAGCAGAAGAATCTTCGCCACCACCAATGGAAAGAAATTATTTTTTAAAATTACTTTTTCACATCGTCAGCTTCCGTTGGCTGGACCAGAATGGTGATGATGCTCAGTGTCGCCAACAGAAGACCCTAAAAAATAAAAACTATCACTCACTATCACGAAAAAAAACATTTTATCACTTACAATTCGTATGAAATTGGCCATTTCTGATGGGTGAGCGGGATCGGAATGATGCTCGAGCCCGGACGTAAAGAGCTTTATAGTATCACGGACGAGTAGAGCGGAACAAAAAATGAGAGACATCACGAATTAAGCATTCTTTTATTATATCTACTTAGATTTTTGTTCCTTTAAATTAACTGTATGAGTGAAACTTGAATTTCAAATTTTTTCTATCGTTTCTATTTGGTGAAATACTGCGCAGACTTTTCCCTCACTAGAGGAGTTACAGCAATCATTGCTAGGTGAGAAGAAACCTGTAAAACGGTGTCTAGAAATAAGAATATTGCTGTAAAATTAAGGGAAAGATTCCGTCTTTAGTTTCAAAGATGGTGGAAAAAAAAGGCTTTTGTAACAAAATATAAATCTATTAACAAAATATACAATAACAGTGAGTTTATGGGTTGACTATCTTAAGTAGGGGTAGATTTCTTGTCCGATTTGGGCGTAGATGTTCATTTCGTCGTCGGGTTCTGCGGCTTCGCCGGAATCGTCGCGATCGTGTGCGGTGTGGTGTGTATGATGTTCGTCGCTGTGGACGTCGTGTTGGTGATGGTGTCCGCTATGTCCGTGGTGTTTGTGACCATGACCGAAATGTCCGCCGTGATGGTGACCGTGGACGGCGTGCCCGTGGTGTTTATGACCGTGCCCGATGTCTCCTTGGTGATCGTGCTCATGTCCATAGTGCCCACCGTGGTCGTGACCGTGTAGATGGCTACCGTGGTGCTTATGTCCGTGTGCGGCATGTCCTTCATGTTTATGCCCGTGTCCTAAATGACCGTCATGACTATGCCCATGGCCGAAATGTCCATGATGTCCATGACCGTGTGAATAATGCCCTTTATGATGATGTCCGTGTCCATAATGGCCGCTATGATGGTGCCCGTGTTCAGCAGATCCATGATGCTTATGTCCATGAACTGCATGCCCTGTATGCTTATGTCCATGACTGTGTGCTCCAGCATGTTTATGCCCATGCGCAAAATCTCCTCCATGCTTATGACTATGTCCATGATGACCTGAATGATGATGATCGTGCTCGGCATGTCCAGCATGTTTATGTAGATGATCTACATGTCCTGCATGTTCATGCTTATGGTGCACAGTATGCTCCTTCTTCCCTCCATCCAGCACCTTATACACTGTATGCGTATGCTTGATTATCTTCTCATGCACCGGAACCTTTATAATCACTTTTTTCCTAAAACATTTGTGTCAACCGTGAGAAAAATAGACGATCACGACTTACGATTCTGAACCGTGGCTATCACCTCCATACGTCCAGGATAACTGCAGGTTGAGAAGAAGGCAAAGTGCCACCTACAACAAAAAAGAAAGAAAAAAAACAAACGATACAAAGACCCCATTAGTAGTCTGTCGTGAGATTATCGAAAGTTATATAATAAAAGGGTACTCCTTTAGCTTTTTGAGTACCCAAAGGGGTTGGTTATCTTTCCTGGAATGCCGGTCTCTTCCTAATATACCTGTCCCTTTACAAAAGAGCAGTTGGACCAGACATTTCAGTCTCAAAAAAAATAAAGACAAATTTCACGCTTTTCTTCTCACACGTCTATCGATCGATTTCCCTCATGATTCACCAAAAAGTCTAGCAAAATTTAGAATTCATCAAGAGAGAGCAAAAATGTCCAAGGGAGCGTAAACGTTCAAACAATGAAGCTCAATAAGGTCATTAATAAATGAGGAATAATGAAATACGGATAGGAAGTCTTCCTAGAATCATAACGGTGATGAACACGAATGCATAAGCGTAATTTTTCGTTCACACTCAGTGAATTGAGTGACAGATAAGACGTTGAACAAATTAATCCTCCTGCAGAGGAATTACATAAAAGGTCCAGCGGTTCTTGAGCCCCGAAAACCCATTTTTTGAAATTCATGCGCAGTTCCATTTTTGGACTAGCAGTTATTATAAGAGCTTCTTGCAGCCAAATGAACCCTGAAATGAGGTCTGCAAATAGTCTTATACGCTTAAAATTATTCTAGCATTCCGGGCATTCGCCCCAAAGAAAAAGAATATACTGGAGATGTCAAAATTAACGCTTTTTGAATACCCACTGTATTGAATTTTTTTGCTGAAAGGTATAAAAGAAACTATTGACGGGAATTTTTCTTTTATGCGGTTTTCTCAAAAAGCATGACACTTTTATTAAATATGCGGTCACTTTCTTTTCATTGGGATTTTATTAAATCTTTAATTCTTTTTTGTGTAAGTTAAATAATAGTTGGTAGACGCGTGACTGATTCTGGGTCTGCCTGGAACGAAACCTTTTCTGCCGTGAAGCTTCTGTGGGGGGCTCGCACGCGACAATAAGGTTACGACAAAACTCGAAAATTGGGGAACTGTTCTACCCAGAAATGGTGTATTTCAAATCCTGAACTTTATAGGGGTCTGGAAGCCATCCCTCGAGGGTATCACAGCAACTTTCTATTTAAAAAAGCTAAAAAACTGTTTTAAATCTTCAATTTTTCAAAATTTACATAAGCTGAATCTTACTAGCAGAATCGCCCTTACTTAAGGAGTCACCAAATATGTAACTAGGTGCGTAAAAAGCAATAGAATGAAGTATAGAAATAAGAATAATTGTCTAAAATTTTTCCAACTGCCCGGTCATTTGTCCCAAAGTTGAAAATCTTATATTTGACCTTTTATTTTGTTTCCCTATGTGGTCTCCATTTTCAAAAACCACCCCTCAATGGTATCGCAATAACTTTCTTTTTGAAAAAGTTACTTGTCTAAGAATGCTGTTTAATTTTTGGAAAATCATATAAGCTGAATTTTACTAGCAGAATTAGCCTTACTTAAGGAGTTACCAAATATGTAACTAGGTGCGTAAAAGCAATAGAATTAAGTTTAGAAATAGGAATAATTGCCTAAAATTTTTCCAACAGCCCGGTCATGTGTCCCAAAGTTGAGAATCTTTGACCTTTTATTTCCCTTGGGGTCTGGATGGCCCATCTCCAAAAACCACCCCTCAAGGGTATCACAAAAACTTTGTTTATGAAAAAGTTACTTGTCTAAGAATGCTCTTTAATTTCTAGAAAGCCATATAAGCTGAATTTTGCTAGCAGAATTAGCCTTACTCAAAGAGTTACCAAATATGTAACTAGGCACTTAAAAAGGCGTAGAATGAAGCCTACAAATAAGAATAATTTTCTAAGATTGTCCTAACAGCCCGGTCAATTGTCCCAAACTTATGATTCTTGATGCGCTTTGGGTTTACCAGATTTGATAATGAGAAGGGGATATAAAACTTCACCTTTTAAGCACGAAAACACATAAAATAAAAAGACACATAACACAACACGCTCACTAACGTACCAGCAATCCCGTTGTCTGCATCTTCGAGAGAAAAAGCGTTCGATTTTCCCTTTTCAGACTTTTACCTCGGACATCACCAATGATCCGGAGCGATGCCCTCCCCGTGTCTTTTATAGTTTGAGGTTTCGCGTCACCCCCCACAAAAAGAGTGGTAGGGTAAAAACTGAGGATTACGTTTTTCCTTATTGTAAGAAGGTTCTTTTTTTAGAAAACGACTGTAGGAGATGAAGGCAAAAACCCTAAAAGGGAATGCATAGCGAAAGTACGAAAATAGTAATAAAAACTTTAAAACGCCATCTCTAATAGGGCTTTTTTTTCTTTCTAAGCACCGTTCGAAAGGACGAAAAACCATTTCCGACCTGAGATAATCAATTTTTATAACTCCATAATATTTTACGCAATCAGCAGAAAAATTTTAAACGTCTAATTTGTCATTTTTCTTCGCCACACAAAGCTTTTGTGGCTTTTTGTCCACTTTTCACAATACAAAAGTTTTCTACAAAATTAGCAGCTTTATAAACCCTCAAGTTTATCAAGTCATGATTTTAAATCGGGGAATTTTTTTTTTTCAAATTGTCACCCCTGCTTCTGATTACGTCATAAACGATCACGTATCGTTGACAGATTGCGCCATCATACGTTCCAATCATTTGTTCATTTAATATCCGTTAAATAATTTTACCGCTTTTATTTTATTACGCAAAACTTTTATTCGACAATATCAATCACTCCAAAATTCGCATCATTTTAAAACTGAGCTAGCAAAAAATGACTTTTTGTACTCAACAGCGCATAACTTTTCATAGAAAAAAGCTACCAACATTCTAAAACATTGCTTTTCTTCAGCAATGTATGGCCATTCTGAATTTCCATATGGCGTTTTCCTGCCATTTTTCCTGTGCCCTGGCACACTTTCAAAAAAACGATAAAATTAATAGATCTCTGTGTTTTTTTCTTTGAAGAACCGTACGGGCTAAACGGGATGAGTTAAAAATTTTTGGCAACCGGTTTCTTAAAGGAAATCTTCTCCCCTTTCCAATGGTGGCTGTAAAAGTAAAATTAGTCGAATATTAAGGGGGATATGGCAGTTTGAAAATGATAACAAGTCGCCATTTTGTGACGTAAACAATCAGGGTTGCCTTATTTATAAAACATTTTATAAAGAAGAGCTTTAAAAAAAATTAATCTAAGCTTTTAATAATGAAATGTTTGACAGGTGTTGTCGGTAGTGTCCGGTATAAAAGGAGGCGGTGTTAAAATGGGTTCCCATGGGTTTAAAAGCGGTCGGTCTACTCCGAAGTCATCGAGAAATACGAAACCTTTTGTAATTGACACAGAGGGCGTTCCTTCTTTTTTTTTCTTACTTTTTTTTTCGGGGCCTTGTCGGCGTAAATAAGGCCCCGTCTTGAGGAATAAGTTATCATTTAAACATCAGTTCCTTCCATCCTAACAAGGGCTTAGAATAAAAATAAGAACTTTTTTTTAAACTAAAAACTTTTTTTTTATTGTTTAAACCATACACTTCTGTTCTGTTGTGATTTTTAATTTTAGAAGATTTTTTTTTTTTTTTTTTTTTTTTTACCCCCAGGGTTGGAATTTCATGAATGCCCGGGAGATTTTAACGCTTCGTCTAGGATGGGGAAACTGGTTTGAAGATGAGTTCCAACGAAACATCCTTTTTTTCCATCTTGCTCTAAACAAACTGATTCTATTACAAAGGAAATCAATTAAAATGCCTCTTGGGGAGGTCCTTCCGCTTCAATAGAATCAAAAACAATTTTTTTAATTTCCCTAAAGAAGTTATTGTGATACCCTCCACGTCGGGTTTTTGGGGAAGGGTCTTCCGGAGGGTCAAATCGAATATTGATCAACTTGGTCAGTGGTGCCGCCCGGCCGTAGTTTTTCCGGAATACTTTACGGCCACAGTTTTCAACCGATTTTCACCAGATTTTCATCAAATTTTCTTTTGTGGGTGAACAAGTAACTAACGAGGGCGATTTTTGAATTTCGAAAAAATGGCGGAGATATGTCTGTTTGAAATTTTAAAAAGTTCGCTGCGGCCGATTTTCACCAAATTTTCACCTATTACTCTTTATATTTTTTACGAATTTGTCGGCTAAACAGTCGTTAAATCGTTATACATACTGTCAGCGAAACAGTCGTAGCATCGTCATAATATCACATAGACAGTCGTAATTTCGTCATAATGTCAGCTGAACAATCGAAATATCGTCATATTGTCAGCTAAACAGTCATTAAATCGTTATATTGTCATCGAAAATGCCGTTATATCTTCGTATTGTAAGCTAAATAGTCGTATCATCGCCATAAAATCAGCTAGACTGTCGTAATTTCGTCATAATGTCAGCTAAACAGTCGTTAAATCGTTATATTGTCAGTTAAACAGTCGTAATAACGTCATAATATCATCTAGACAATCGTAATTTCGTCATAATGCCCGCTTAACAGTCGTATTATCGTCATATTGTCAGCTAAACAGTCATTAAATCGTTATATTGTCATCGAAAATGCCGTTAAATCTTCGTATTGAAAGCTAAATAGTCGTATCATCGCCATAATATCAGCTGGACAGTCGTAATTTCGTCATAATGTCAGCTTAACAGTCGTAATTTCGTCATAATGTCAGCTTAACAGTCGAAATATCGTCATATTGTCAGCTAAACAGTCGTGTTATCGTCATATTGTCAGTTAAACAGTCGTAATATCGTCATAATATCAGATAGACAGTCGTAATTTCGTCATAATGTCCGCTTAACAGTCAAATATCGTCATATTGTCTGCTAAACAGTCGTTAAATCGTTATACTGTCAGTGAAACAGTCGTAGTATCGTCATAATATCGGATAGACAGTCGTAATTTCGTCATAATGTCAGCTTAACAGTCGAAATATCGTCATATTGTCAGCTAAACAGTCGTTAAATCGTTAAACTGTCAGTAAAACAGTCGTAATATCGTCATAATATCAGATAGACAGTCGTAATTTCGTCATAATGTCCGCTTAACAGTCAAATATCGTCATATTGTCTGCTAAACAGTCGTTAAATCGTTATACTGTCAGTGAAACAGTCGTAGTATCGTCATAATATCGGATAGACAGTCGTAATTTCGTCATAATTTCAGCTTAACAGTCGAAATATCGTCATATTGTCAGCAAAACAGTCGTTAAATCGTTAAACTGTCAGTTAAACAGTCGTAATATCGTCATAATATCATCTAGACATTCGTAATTTCGTCGTAATGTCAGCTTAACAGTCGAAATATCGTCATATTGTCAGCTAAACAGTCATTAAATCGTTATAATGTCATCGAAAATGCCTTTAAATCTTCGTATTGTAAGCTAAATAGTCGTCGTCATAATATCAGCTAGACAGTCGTAATTTCGTAATAATTTCAGCTTAACAGTCGAAAAATCGTCATATTGTCAGCTAAACAGTCGTTAAATCGTTATACTGTCAGTTAAACAGTCGTAATATCGTCATAATGTCAGCTGAACAGTCTATAATCGTTCTACTGTCAGAGAAACAGTCGTATCATCGCCATACTATCAGCTAGACAGTCGTAATTTCGTCATAATGTCAGCTTAACAGTCGAAATATCGTCATATTGTCAGCTAAACAGTTATTAAATCGTTATATTGTCATCGAAAATGCCGTTAAATCTTCGTATTGTTAGATAAATAGTCGTATCATCGCCATAATATCAGCTAGAAGTCGTAATTTCGTCATAATGTCAGCTTAACAGTCGAAATATCGTCATATTGTCAGCTAAACAGTCCTTAAATCGTTAAACTGTCAGTTAAAAAGTCGTATCATCGCCATTATATCAGCTAGACAGTCGTAATTTCGTCATAATGTCAGCTTAACAGTCGAAATATCGTCATATTGTCAGCTAAACAGTCATTAAATCGTTATAATGTCATCGAAAATGCCTTTAAATCTTCGTATTGTAAGCTAAATAGTCGTCGTCATAATATCAGCTAGACAGTCGTAATTTCGTAATAATTTCAGCTTAACAGTCGAAAAATCGTCATATTGTCAGCTAAACAGTCGTTAAATCGTTATACTGTCAGTTAAACAGTCGTAATATCGTCATAATGTCAGCTGAACAGTCTATAATCGTTCTACTGTCAGAGAAAAAGTCGTATCATCGCCATACTATCAGCTAGACAGTCGTAATTTCGTCATAATGTCAGCTTAACAGTCGAAATATCGTCATATTGTCAGCTAAACAAGTTTAATCCTTATACTGTCAGTTAAACAGTCGTAATAGCGTCATAATATCAGAAATATCAGCTGGACAGTCGTAATTTCGTCATAATGTCAGCTTAACAGTCGAAATATCGTCATATTGTCAGCTAAACAGTCCTTAAATCGTTAAACTGTCAGTTAAAAAGTCGTATCATCGCCATTATATCAGCTAGACAGTCGTAATTTCGTCATAATGTCAGCTTAACAGTCGAAATATCGTCATATTGTCAGCTAAACAGTCATTAAATCGTTATAATGTCATCGAAAATGCCTTTAAATCTTCGTATTGTAAGCTAAATAGTCGTCGTCATAATATCAGCTAGACAGTCGTAATTTCGTAATAATTTCAGCTTAACAGTCGAAAAATCGTCATATTGTCAGCTAAACAGTCGTTAAATCGTTATACTGTCAGTTAAACAGTCGTAATATCGTCATAATGTCAGCTGAACAGTCTATAATCGTTCTACTGTCAGAGAAAAAGTCGTATCATCGCCATACTATCAGCTAGACAGTCGTAATTTCGTCATAATGTCAGCTTAACAGTCGAAATATAGTCATATTGTGAGCTAAACAGTCGTTAAATCGTTATATTGTCAGTTAAACAGTCGTAATATCGTCATAACATCATCTAGACAGTCGTAATTTCGTCATAATGCCAGCTTACTGGCACTATGACACTAGGTGTTAAGCTGTTATATTGTCATCGAAAATGCCGGTTAAATCGTCGTACCTCCTTTGGGCAAAAATCCCAGTATTTCTACCTTGATACCATGATACTTCGAATTTTCGGAAAAAAAAAAAAAACTTTCCCTCCGTTATACTTCAACTCCTTTATACTTCCCCTCCTTTATACATCCCACTCCGTTATACTTCCCCTCCTTTATACATCCCACTCCTTTATACTTCCCTCCTTTATACATCCCCTCCTTTATACTTCCCCTCCTTTATACATCCCCTCCTTTATACTTCCCCTCCGTTACACTTCCCGTCCTTTATACTTCCTCTCTTTAATACTTCCCCTCCTATATTTTTACTTCTCTTTAAGGAAGTTTTCGTTGGAAGCTCTTCAAACTAGTACTTTAATTCTATTTTGTCCTTTTGACCTCAAAAAAATAAGAAACTTTTGTTTTAAGTTTGAGGATACTGAGGAATTTCCCTGTGTGGATTTCAGTACATGTTTTTTCCAGTTTTTCCAGATTATCTCGGAAACTACTGCACCAGAGGAAACAATGAATAAAATAACAATTATAGCTGACATCATTCCCAACAAAAATGTATTTATTCATTTTTGGCGTAGGACCAATATTTTAGGAGATTTGAGGCTTGGAAGTTTAAAAATCTATGGTAAAAATGCGGATTATCCTACCGAGTCCTCTCATTTTAAAGCTCAGATATTCAACGCCTTATTTTTGAGGTTAAAATCCGCTTATTTCTATTTATTATGATAACCACAGACTAGGTAGGATAATCTGTCTAAAAACGTTCTTAAAATGATATAAGTTTTTAAACTTCTGAGCCTTTTATCTCCTTAACTATTGGTCCTACACCAAAACGCACTTATACATTTTTGTCCAAAATTTTAAGTTCTACATTTTTTATTTTAATAAGTTTTTCATTTAGTGCAGTATTTTTCAAGATAATCGGGAAAACGTAAGGGAATAAAGGATGCGGTTCCTATATTAAATAACACTTATAAAAATAAATTTAATAACTAAAAAAAATATAAATTTTTAAAAAATAGCATAATTTAAACAAATAAATATTTTTAATTTTGATTGTACGTTAATATTTACACAACTTATACACAGTATAAGCAAAAAATTGTAAGAAGTTACGTGTATTATTAGATAATAAAATGCCATTTCGGAGGAAAAAAGAAAAAATAAACTAAAAAGGAGCTCCTTTGAAAGAAAAAAATTGGAGATAAAAAGAGGTAATTGGACTATGAAAGTAACAGTGGAAAAATCATCATTTTATGTACAGAATGGTAACAAAGAGAGGGGAAAATTGAAAAAAAAATTTTTATAGCTTCCTTGACTTTTTCCGTGCTTCAATAGACTTGCCATCCGGCGATTTTTTCGTTCATAAGTTCCATACCTTGGCCGAAACCGATATCGAGTTCTTTCCTCCATGATTTCTGATCTTTGATTCGACTACCGTAGACGATTTCGCCTTCGTCGTTTTCTTTTTGCTTTTTGGCGTCGTCGTACTGGACCATTCCTCCAACCACTCTTTGAGCGACGATTTCATCTTTGTGGTTTTCTATTCTGGGTTTGTTTTTTCGCCTTTTGGGCTTCTGCGTTGTTTCTTCCTCGTAAGAAGTATTTCTCCATTTTTCCGGCCAAGCTGTGGGTTCTATCCATGTTTCTGCAGGTTCAGTCCATTTTTCAGGCGGTTCTATCCATAGAGGTTCGGGTTCTTTCTTTTTGGGTTCTATCCATCTTATATTGACTGTACTTTGAGGATAATCTGGCTTGTCAGCTGGTGTCCAGCCTTCCATAGGTTTCGACCATTTTGCTTCTTTTTCTTCAGTACCTCTTTCCCTTCTTTTCTGTTTAGCTTCGTATGTTCTATCATGATAGACGTTATCTTCTTCCTCTTCTTCTTCTTCGTATCTTTTCTTCTTTTTCTTGATTCTTGGTCTTTCTTCTTCTTCTTCTTCACGAAGAAAGACGGGTCTGGAAGGCGAGTTGATTGCTGCGGAGTATAATTTGTTGGATGGACGTGATCCTGGAATTTTGAAAGGTTTTCGGGTTTCGGTGTCGCGGTATTTCTTTCGTCCTGGGTTGTATCCTGATGAATAAAGTTCTGAATGCTGAGCGACGAAATCTTCGAAGTCTTTTTGTTTTCTGGGTCTTTCTTCGTATTCGTAATCGGGTTCTTCTTCGACTTCTTCTTCATCGTAGTAGTCGTATGGCGGCGGTCTTTTTATAGGCCTCCTTGGTTTTTTCTTCGGCGAATCACGGAATTGACTGTACGGGCGTCGTGGTGGTGGCCTTCTCTTCTTCCTCAATCTAGGAGGCAGATGGACTTCTTTCCTCGCTATATTCGACTGGACTAAAATATGAGGAGGGATCGGAATCACCGAATATCCATAGCGTCCCGCGTAAAGTGCCTTCCCGACCCCATTCACTGCTTTCACGAATTTCGGAGGTACCCTGCAAATGATTAATTGACTTTCTTTAATGAGTTTAGAAAACGGAAAGTGATGCACGGAGAGAGTAGTGGTCAGGGATGAGGTCAAAATTTCAATAAGGTCATCGAAGGTCAATCTTACCTCGAGCTCGCACCGCCCAACCAAACAGAAACCAAGAATATCTACAACAGAAAAACAAACATTTTAAAAAATTTTTAAAAAGCAATTTTCACTATAGATAGCGGTACCCTGTAATTGTCAATGGGACGAAACATTAATACCGTTTTACTTTCTAAGTCTTGAGGAGAAAATCATCGTGTATCAAGTTCCCTTTCACGAGCATTTTTTTTTTTTTTTCGGAAAAAATTTCATTTCTCTTCAAAATATCGGAAAAGTAATCAAAAATATTGGAGAAATTCAAAAACCGCAAGATACAAGATGATCTCACAAATATAACACCTGTTTTCCCCCAAAAACAAGGGAGTAGCGGGTGGAAGTATGAAATTTCTCCCTACTAAAATGATAATTTTTTTTACACCAATCGTAAATAATACCTTTGTTCCAACCGCAGTTTGAAACTCCTGGAGCATGCGCAGAAGGATTTTCACGTCAGATTGGACAAACGATTTGAGAAATGTCAGATTTGACGTTTAAGTCCTTCTGAGCATGATACATGAGTTTCAAACCGGTTTCAAACTGCGGTTGGAACAAAGCTGATATAAGGAGTAATTGGTGGAAATTTGGTGAAAATCGGACCAATTGTTCGGGCGCAGCGAATTTTTTAAAATTTCAAACAGACGCCATTTTTTCGACATTCAAAAATCGCCCTTGTTCACCGACTAAAGATTTGGTGGTTTTTATCCCCCGAGATCAAAACTACAGAGAATTTTTATCTCCGAAATGAACTGTACAGTGCATTTTATCTCCGAGATCAAAACTACTGGGAATTTTTGTCACCGAAATGAACTGTACAGTGCATTTTTATCTCCAAGATCAAAACTACTGGGAATTTTTATCTCCGAAATGAACTGTACAGTGCATTTTTATCTCCGAGATCAAAACTACTGGGAATTTTTATCTCCGAAATGAACTGTACAGTGCATTTTTATCTCCGAGATCAAAACTACAGGGATTTTTTCTATCTTCGAGATCAATACAGATTGGACAAACGATTTGAGAAACGTCAGATTTGACGTTGTCTTTCTGCGCATGATCCAGGAGTTTCAAACCAGTTTCAAACTGCGGTTGGAACAAAGCTAATATAAGCAGTAATTGGTGAAAATTTGGTGAAAATCGGACAAACGGTTCGGCCGCAGCGAATTTTTTAAAATTTCAAACAGACGCCATTTTTTCGATATTCAAAAATCTCCCTTGTTTTGGAGATTTGGTGGTTTGGTGAAAATCGGGTGAAAATTGGCCGTAAAGTGTTCCGGAAAAACTACTTCCCCAAAAAGCCGACGTGGAGGGTATCACAATAACTTCTTCAAGTCAACAATGAGGGGGCTATCGCCATATTTCCTGAATAGAAATTTTTTCCATAAATTATTGCACAAAAAAAAAATTCTACACAACCTGGGGATTGAACCCTGAACCTTACAGAGACCGGTGAAAACTGTTAACTTTTTAAGGTTAATCTCTGAACATTTTTTAGTTTGTTTTCTCCTGCTAATGAGACTTCATAAATCTCTTGTTTTATTTTATTGCCCGACACGTTTTAACATGTCCCCTTGGTCACGTTTTAAGCCTCTCTAATGAGATTTCATGTACTTGTCTGATCATGTTTTATTTTCCTACAGGTAGGTCCAGTTTAATAAAATGACGTCATAAACCGAGTAAAACTTCATTTTTGCCCTAATTTGCCATAAAAACGGGGGATCTTAACCGTTTTTAATGTAAAAAACGCAGATTCTAAATCTGGCCTCAGAAAAAAAAAGAAAAAAGATGACGTCAAAAACCGAGTAAAACTTCATTTTTGCCATTTAACCATCGTTTTTAATGTAAAATTTAACGCAGATTCCAAATCTGGCCTCAGAAATTCAAAAATGTAAAGGGAAGTCGAGATATAGACGATTTTTCGGAAAAAAAAAAATGCTCTGCAAGTTTAATCGGGATAAAAAATTCACTGTTATCTCAGGGATTATAAGCACCCTGTAGTTGAATCTTCGGGATTTAACTATCGTTTTTAATATAAAATTTAACTCAGATTCCAAATCTGGCCTCAGAAATTCAAAAATGTAAAGGGAAATCGAGTATAGACGATTTTTTGGAGGCAAAAAAAATGCTCTGCAAGTTTAATCGCTGGGATAAAAAAATCACTGTTATCTCAGGGATTATAAGTTAAATCTTAGGGATTAATAATCCCGTAAGCCCTTTATTTTAATCTTAGGGATTTGAAATTTCCTGGACATTTTATCGCAGGGCCTAATTTTTTTTGCCTCTCTACGTTTGAAAAATTGAAAAATGAGAACACAACACATGTCACTGTAGCACTGTCCACTTGAGCACTTGATTTTTTTCTGGTACTTACGGTTGCGAAAGGGATGATCATGTCTGCAGAGTAAAGGCGCCTTGACCTTGTTTCCGGCGCATTTATACTCCTCATTGGGGAATAAAAAAGGAGGTGGAAAGGGACTCCCTCCACTCGATTCACGGTCGCGGATTCACCCTCCGTATCTTCTCACTTTTTATCTCCCACCCTTCGCTAATTACATACCATCTAAGTTAATAATTTCTATTTTTAAAATAACTTCTTCCTTTTTTTTTTATTTATATATTTTTTTTAAATGAATGAAAGTAAACGGTTCCAGGCGCTTGATTTTTATAACAGGAACTCTTCCTGTCTCGTAATGAGGGTGAACTTTATAGAGGAAAAGAAATATTACAAATAGTCCGCCAAGAATCAATAAAAAAAATAGTACAAAGTCACCGCCATTTAATATTTACAGCGTGATTTTATCTCTGAAATAAAAACTACGAGAGAATTTATGAGATTATAAAAGTTTTTATCACTAAACTACTGAGCATTTTTATATCCCAGATTGATACTACTGGGCATTTTTTTTTATCTCCGAGATCAAAACTACAGAGCATTTTTATTTCCGAAATTAAATCTACAGGGCATTTTTACCTCCGAGATTAAAACTGCAGGGCACTTTTATCCCGATATTAAAACTATTGGGTGTTCTTTATCTCCCAGATTAAAACTACAGCGAATTCTTTATCCCCGAGATCAAAACTACAGAGCATTTTATCTCCGAGATTAATACTTCAGGGCATTCTTATCTCCGAGATTTAAAAAACTGGGAATTTTTATCTCCGAAATTAAATCTATTAGGGCATTCTTATCTCCGAGATTAAAAAAAACTGGGAATTTTTATCTCCGAAATTAAACTACTGGGAATTTTTATCTCCGAAATTAAAACTGCAGGGTATTGCATTTTTATCTCCAAATTAAATCTACTAGGCATTTTTATCTCCGAGATCCAAAATATGTACATGGCATTTTTATCCCCTGAGATTAAAACTACAGTGCATTTTTATCTCCGAGATGTAAACTACAGAGCATATTATCTCCGAAATTAAATTATAGGGCATTTTCATCTACGATGTGAAAACTACAGAGCATTTTTATCTCTGAGATTAAAACAACAGAGAATTTTTATCTCCGAGATTAAAACTACAAGGAATTTTTATCTCCGAAATTAAATCTATTGGGCATTTTTATCTCCGGAGCCAAAATACTTGGCATTGTTATCCCCTGAGATCAAAAATACAGGGGATTGCATTTTTATTTCCGAATTTAAATCTACATAGGCATTTTTGTCTCCGAGACTTAAACTACAAGAAATTTTTTTATCTCCAAGATCAAAACTACATACTGGGATTTTATATCTCCGAGATCAAAACTACAGGGATTTTTTTTTATCTCCGAGATCAAAATTACAGAGAATTTTTATCTCCGAAATTAAATGTACAGAGCATTTTTATCTCCGAGATTTAAACTACTGGGAATTTTTAACTCCGAATAAACTGTACAGTGCATTTTTATCTCCGAAATGAACTGTACAGTGCATTTTTATCTCCGAAATGAACTGTACAGTGCATTTTATCTCCGAAATGAACTGTACAGTGCATTTTTATCTCCGAAATGAACTGTACAGTGCATTTTTATCTCCGAGATCAAAACTACAGGGCATTTTTATCCCCCGAGATCAAAACTACAGAGAATTTTTATCTCCAAAATTAAATGTACAGAGCATTTTTATCTCCGAATAAACTGTACAGTGCATTTTATCTCCGAAATGAACTGTACAGTGCATTTTTATCTCTGAGATCAAAACTACTGGGAATTTTTCTATCTCCGAGGTCAATACAAAAGGGAATTTTAACTCCGAGATTAAAACTACTGTGCATTTTTATCTCCGAGATTAAAACTACAGGGAATTTTTATCTCCGAGATTAAAACTACAGGGAATTTTTATCTCCGAGATCAAAGCTACAGGGATTTTTTTACTCCAAGATCAATACTGCAGGGAATTTTAACTCCGAGATCAAAAGTCCAGGGAATTCTTATCTCCGAAATTAAAACTACAGGGCATTTTTATCTCTAAGATCAGAAATACTGGGAATTTTCGACAGGGAATTGTCAATCCCAAAGATTTAAACAGGGCATTTGAGATGCTCCATAAAATATTCAAAATTCTTTCTTGTATGAAATACGGGAAAAAAATGCTTTTTGGGTGAAAAAAAGTAAAATTTTGACAAAAATACACAGGAAGTCATTTTTATAGAGAATTCGGAAACACGGTGTTTATTCTCTAAATTAGGGAGCAGTGAAAAAGAAAGTAAAATTTTTGAGAGAAAAAAAAATTATTTTTTTTCTTATTATTATTTTCAAACAGGTTGTCATACTCGGATAAGATTAAAATTAGAGAAAGCCTTTTTCGCCCTGGACGGGTCATCGATGGGCGTATAGTGGGCAACTGAAGGGGTCAAGGAAAGCAGAGAAGAAGCTTTAATTTAAAAACGTAACATCATTAATCCACATTTTCGAGGCGTCGTCATAAAGTCATTAGGTGGGAAAAAATTAAGTCTTCACTTGGTAACAATGGTCATTTTTCAAAACTCCTTAATTGGAAACGTTTAAAGGGGGTTTTTTTAGGTTATAATTTGTCGTGACTTCCCAATGGCTTCCTTTGTCCTGATAAACATCTGATGGTCGACACGGGAGGAACGGTACCCTTCGGCTTTCTACCCACATTCGTAGCATGCATAATCGCTTCCCTATTGTTTTTCAAATTGAAAAAGGTCACTTTTCTCCTGTTTGGCAAAAAGAAGCTCAATGGACTGCTTAAAACCTCTGCGCAGCCTCCATAGGTAATAGCCAATGTCCAGAACGCTGCTAGAAGCGAGCAGCCTTTTGAAAAAGTTCACTTTTCTCCTGTTAGGCAAGAAGACGCTCAATGGACTGCGCAGAGGTGGATATTGCCAATGTCCACTGCGCTCCAAGCTAGAAGCGAGTACAATTGAGGCGCTCCGGGTACGAAGGGCGAACTCAACATCGGACAAAATTTTTTTTTCATTTTCAGATTCTAGACCTCTTGGTGAATACACCCATATAATTTTTCTGTTGAGTTCGCCCTTTTTTCCCCTTTAAATACGTAAAAACCGATATGCGGCAAAGCTCTAACTGCGATATCCGAGCGGGTACGAAGGGCGAACTCCACATCCTAGTCCATAACCCCCACTCCTTTTCCCATTCCAGGGCATGACTTTTCTGTTGAGTTCGCCCGTAAGTTTAAAATGCGAATATGTATCTCGAAACTACGTTTTGTTGAGTTCGCCCTTCGTACCCGGAGCGCCTCAAATAATATTGCAATAAAATTAATATGCGGTTGGTTTTACCCATATTTTTGGTGTTTTCAGAAGTACCTAGTCCGTTTTACCCCATTTTCTGTTGTTCCTTTTAAAAAAGAGTCGATTTTACCCCTCATTTTTGATGTTTTCAGACCGATATCAAGTAGTCAGTTTTGCCCCATTCTTACAGTTTATATGAGGCGCTCCGGGTACGAAGGGCGAACTCAACATCGGACAAATTTTTTTTTTTTCATTTTCAGATTCTAGACCTCTTGGTGAATACACCCATATAATTTTTCTGTTGAGTTCGCCCTTTTTCCCCTTTTAAATACGTAAAAACCGAAATGCGGCAAAGCTCTGCGATATCCGAGCGGGTACGAAGGGCGAACTCCACATCCACGACCCCCACTCCTTTTCCCATTCCAGGGCATGACTTTTCTGTTGAGTTCGCCCGTAACATGAAACTTTAAAATGCGAATATCTCGAAACTACGTTTTGTTGAGTTCGCCCTTCGTACCCGGAGCGCCTCAATTGGTGCCCGGGCTGTTTGACAGCCTTTTTGAAGACTTCATAATTCCTATCACTCCTGGAGACTTCCTTATTCCCATTGTCTATGTAATGTTAATGTTTTGATGTTATCCTTTCTAATAGAAAGGACGTCAAAATTATACAGTCAACCAACTGCTTCATAGCGTACTAGAGAGTGTTTTAAGTTACGCCAGGAAAATCATGAATTGATTATAATCGCTCTCCGTTGATCTAGAAGGAATTGGTCGACGCCTTAAAAATGATGTCGCATAAACAACGCGGATTTTCACCTTTTGAGATAAAAATTGTAATGGGGCGCGCCTTAAGCTGACCGTATGTGTGTCGTTTTGGCGGAGAGTGAAAAGAGGTTTTGACCTATAGGAATGACCCTTGACGGCATTATTCTTGACCCAATCATACTCTCCCATGGACAAAAAAATTGAGGAAATCAAGATTTTGTTTCTTCTTTTAATATACAGCGCACGTCTTTAATATTTGATCATCGCGGTTTCCGCCTTGAAAACCACACTCGTGTACGCTTTTTTTTTTTTGCTGGGTGAAAAAAAATTTCTTATTAAAAATTCGATCATCGAAAGTTTTTTTAATGCAATTACGTTTATTAGAGACGCATCGACGCCGGTAGTTTTCCAGTCCAGGGTTTGAAAAATGAAAATCAACATTTTAATACGCGATAATGTTTTGATTTCCCATAAGTGCAACAAACTCGCTAATGAGTGAAAGATTTCGGATTTTAGATAATGGAATCGGGGTGTTGATAGAAAGCTGAGATTATATTTAAACGTCGTTTTGTTCTTTGTAATCTGTTGTAGTGAGCTGTTTCTTTTGTTTAGGCTTTGTAGGTGGTGGTGGTGTTAACATAATTGGCAGTGGTGCCAATGTGATAACAGGTATCTCACGACGCGTTTCGGCTTAAAAAGCCTCGTCAGGTGAGCTATTCCCTCTATCACAATCATTTCTGTTTGTTTCCAGCTTCCCGCTTTATACACTAAATCTCTAGGAGATAGGTTCACAGTGAAAAGATAGAAATGATTGTGATAGAGTGAATAGCTCACCTGACGAGGCTTTTTATGCCGAAACGCGTCGTGAGATACCCGTTATCACATTCATTTCTTCCTCTATTCACTCACAGAGGTTAAGGGGATATGAGGGTTTTAAGTTGGTTGCTTTGTACATTTTTCGTTGTGAGCAACGGTTTTCGGTTTTTCCCTTCTATCTTGGAAACCGTCGCTCAAAACGAAAAATGTTCTAAGTAAACGTTGTAGCTACGGAAATTTACTACATAAAATATCTTATTCGTTTTTTCCGTCAGAGCAATATTTTAGGAGATATGAAGGTTTTAAGTTTTCAGACAGGCTCTGTAGGATTATTAGTTTTAACCTCATAACTCCTTAAATATTGCTCTTACGCAAATAGTAAATAAAGAAATTTTGTAGGAAATCTTTGTACCTACAACTTTTACTTAGGACATTTTTTCGTTTTGAGCGACGGTTTCCGAGATAGAAGGGAAAAACCGAAAACCGTTGCTCACAACGAAAAATTTGCAAAGCAACTCATATCTCCTTAAGTATTGCTCTGACAAAAAAACCAATGAGGGCTTTTTTGTAGGAAATTTCCGTAGCTACGACTTTTACTTATGACATTTTTTCGTTTTGAGCGATGGTTTCCGAGATAGAAGGGAAAAACCGAAAATCGTTGTTAACAACGAAAAATTTGCAAAGCAACTCACTTAAAACTTCATACCTCCTTAATTGTTCGATAGAAAAATCAACAACCATGCGGAATACAGACGCAATAAAAATTAATATTTTAATTAGTTAGGTGGCGTTGGTTTGCACTTGAGGAGGTGCTGGTTTGACGATTGGGATGGCGTTGGTTTGGCTACAGGTGGCGTTGGTTTGTCCATAGGTGGCATTGGTTTGACTATTCAGGTGGCGCTGGTTTAGAGACTTAGATGCCGTTGGTTTGGCCATTTGGGTGGCACTGGTTTGACGATTGGGTTGGCGTTGCTTTGGCCATAGGTGGCGTTGGTTTGGCCACAGGTGGCGTAGGTTGGGCCGCAGGTGGCGTTGGCTTGGCCATTTGAGTGGCACTGGTCGGACGATTTAGATGGCGTTGGCATAGGTGGCGTTGGTTTTGACTATAGGTGGCGTCGATTTGCACATTAAGGTGGCGGTGATTATACTATTTAAATGGCGTTGGTTTGGCCACAGGTGGCGTTGGTTTTGACTATTTTGGTGGCGCTGTTTTGACGATTTAGATGGCGTTGGTTTGGCCACAGGTGGCGTAGGTTTGGCCATTTGAGTGGCACTGGTTTGACGATTGGGATGGCGTTGTTTTGGCCACAGGTGGCGTTGGTTTGGCCATAGATAGCGTTGATTTGCACATTTAGGTGGCGGTGATTATACTATTTAAATGGCGTTGGTTTGGCCACAGGTGGCGTTGGTTTTACTATTTTGGTGGCGCTGTTTTGGCGATTTAGGTGGCATTGGTTTGGCCATTTGAGTGGAGTTAATTTGACGATTTAAATGGCGTTGGTTTGCCCAAAGGTGGCGTTGGTTTAGGCCATAGGTGGGATTAATTCGCCCTCGTTGGTTTAATGATCGGGATGGCGTTGGTTTGATTATTTCGTTTGTGCTGGCTTGGCGACTTATATGTCGTTAGTTTGGCTATAGGTGGCGTCGATTTGTTTATTTAGGTGGCGGTGATTTTCCTATTTAAATGGCGTTGGTTTGACTGTTTTGGTGGCGCTGTTTTGGCGATTTAGGTGGCATTGGTTTGGCCATAGATGGCGTTGGTCTGCCCTCTTAGGTAGCACTGGTTTGGCGATTTAGATGGCGTTGGTTTGTCTTTTTAGGCAGCGTTGGTTTGGCCATAGGTGACGCTGGTTTGGCCATTTTGGTGGCGCTGGTTTGGCGATTTAGATGGCATTGGTTTGTCTTTTTAGGCAGCGTTGGTTTGGCCATAGGTGACGCTGGTTTGGCCATATTGGTGGCGCTGGTTTGGCGATTTAGATGGCGTTGGTTTGCCCATTTTGGTGGCATTGGCACCGGCACGCATAGCAGGAGGATAGCAATACGATAGGGGATGAAACTCTTCCTATTCTCCTAACACTAATTATGATGAAACTTCATTTTTAATCCCATTTTCAAAGTATTTTCAATTTTTACGAGTCTTTTATTAAACCTTTTCAACCGTTTCTTTTGTCTAAAATGTCGAAATTTCTTTTCTTTCGCTATACATTGGTAACAGATGAAAGTTTTGTGTGAATAATTTGCTCAAGGTAAAACAAAGAGAAATATCTCAAAAATTATGTAATAAAATAGAGTAAATTTAAACTTTTATTGAAAACAGTCTTATTTTTCAGTCTTTAAATAAAAATAGCTTAGGATTATTGAGTCTCAGATTGTTGATTTTGGAGGACGAAAGGTTGGAATAGTTGTTGTTGCTGTTGCTGTTGCTGCGGCTGCTGCTGCTGTTGAAGAGGTTCAGGTTGGTCTCTTGATACCGGACATAGGCAGGGGACAAGCTGGACGTTATGGACGGTCCCTTGTAAAGACGGCGGTAAAGGAGCCATCTAAAAAAAGAAAAGAACGTGAAAAATAGATGAGACAAAGGGAATCCGTGCGGATTTATCGCACTTTCCCGTTCTCCCTACTAGTTGTCAACTCCGGGAGGCATGGGAAAGGAAGAAGGGACTCTCTCCGGTTCAGAGGCCACGATCCTCGATGCTCATTACGGATCTTCTAAAGGCCATGGGAGTGGGGAGGATTTAAAACGATTTCAACTCACCTTCGCTTGAATGGGAACCGCGACCGGTAACGCGACCGTAACCGGTCCGGAGTTGTCGAAATGATACGGCTGCTGCGGCATCCACGGAAGCTGCTGCATATGTGACATATCCCTCATTAAATGAGGAGGCATCCCTTTTCTCTCTTGAGCACTTTAAAACATTAAAAAAAAATTTTTTTTTAAATCTCTCAAATTTTGAAATACGTGCGCAGTTTCTTCCTGCACTCAAGCAGTATTTAGACTTACTACAGGCCATCATAAACCCTTTAAAATGAGGTATAGACTTAAGACCAATCTCCTACAATTATTAAAACAACCGCGTCATTTGTCCCAAAAAATTGATTATTTAAAAAAAATTTAAATTCACATAAAAAGAGGCCTAAAAACATTTTAAAATCCACAAAAAACTCACGTTGCTTTCGAGCCGGATAACCAGAAGCCTTCTGCAGATGTCAAGAATGCAAAAATGGCGAAAAGCTGTAAAAAAAAATTATTGAAAAAAAAATTAAAATTCACAGGAATTCTGACCCAAAGAAGGAGTGTGTGGAGGCCATGACTGATCACTGAATGAGCCCTAAAGGACGGTATTAACCCTTTATCCTTAACCCCCCCACTTTTTTTTGTACCTACTCCCCACTCACCTGCTCCAGATAATACCTATAATTATTAATCATCGGTTATATTTTTTTTACTCTCTTTCTTTTAAGTTTATTAAAAATTCCTTTATTTTTATAATGGCTAATAAACGTTATACAGTTGTCTCTGCCAATATTTCACCACTTTCTCCTTTGTTGACAGCCATTGGTTTAGCACAACCTTCACGTATATTTTTAAACGTCTTTTTAATTCAATAGATCTGCAGAAAAAAAAATGTTTAATTTAAAAATTCTATTTTTTTTTCTTTAGACGAGAGGTCTAGAAATCATAATTTTGAAAGTGGAAAAAAAATCTGAGATACAAGATAAAAACAATGTCCTACTAAAAGCATGCCACAAAAAATTTTGTTTGATTGCTTAGGAAGTTCAAGGTCACTGTCCCAATTATGCCATAAATGTCATTATACAGGGTGTTCGGAAACAATGGCATACTTTAAAAAAGTGGTTTTATGATATAAGTTCAAGGCCACTGTCCCGATTTTGCCATAAATGTCATTATACAGGGTCCGCATTTTCTACAAGGAAATGGCAGTATGAGCCATCTATGTCTTTTTTTCTACGAGGAAATGACGGAATGTGCCATTCATGACACTTTTCTACGAGGAAATGGCAGTAGGAGCCATCCATGTCACTTTTTGTAGAAGGAAATGACAATATGAGCCATCTATGTCTTTTTTCTACGAGAATGACAGAATGTGCCATTCATGACACTTTTTCTACGAGTAAATGGCAGTATGAGCCATCCATGTCACTTTTCTACGAAGAAATGACAGTTTTGCCATTCATGTCACTTTTTCTACGAGGAAAAGAAGGTTTGTGCCAATCATGTCACTTTTTCTACAAGGAAATGACAATTTTTGCCATTCATATCACTTTTTCTACGAGGAAATGGCAATATGAGCCATCCACGTCACTTTTCTACCAGGAAATGACAGATTGAGCCTTCTTTGTCACTTTTTGTAGAAGGAAATGACAATATGAGCCACCTATGTCTTTTTCTACGAAGAAATGACGGAATGTGCCATTCATGACTCTTTTTCTACGAGTAAATGACAGTTCGAGCCTTCTTTGTCACTTTTTGTAGAAGAAATGGCAGTATGAGCCATCCATGTCACTTTTCTACGAAGAAATGACAGAATGTGCCAATCATATCACTTTTTCTACGAGAAAAGAAGGTTTGTGCCAATCATGTCACTTTTTCTACGAGAAAATGACAGTTAGTGCTGTTCATGAAACTTGGTCTACGAGGAAAAGAGAGCTTGTGCTAATCATGTCACTTTTTCTACGAGGAAATGGCAGTATGAGCCATCCATGTCACTTTTCTACGAGGAAATGACAGTTTGAGCCATCCATGTCACTTTTCTATGAGGAAATGACTGTTTGAGCCATCCATGTGGTTCCGGACACCCCGTATATACTGCTCAAAATGTCATTGGCTCGTAGTCGAAAAAGACTTCGACAAAGGGGACGGATTGACCTAGATTACACAGCCTCCTAGATTACAGAGAGAGAAATGTCAAATTTTTATATTTAGTCATCGTATACATGTCAGTTTTGATTAACCGACATGCTTGCACATGCAGAAATGGGCACTTTCGTCCAATTAAAAAATCGAATTTATTTTCGGGGAGAAACGAGAAGCGATTATTTTTCATTATCCACGGCATTTGGCATGCGGCGCTTCTCCGTCAGATTCGTGCTGAGCTACGTTCTCGCGGAAAAAAAAAAAAAAATTCTTATCGACTTTCACCTTCAGGGCACACGAAGGTCGTGCGGATATTCCACGTAGCAAGTCCCAATCCTTTTCGAAAACATCCTATTTTTTGAAGTTTATAGACGACCCAGAAATTCCATAAAAGCTAACGGATTCTACAATTTCGATATTAAAAAGCAATATCAATACAGGGACACTAATGATGATGGGATCGGAGGCGGCTTTAAGGCTGTAAGGCGGCCTTAAATACAGGGAGGACCGAAAAGAATGAAGAGAAGAAAACGGTTCCAGTTGTATAATTATCAAAATAAACATAATATACCCTTTTTATTCGATTAGCTATAATTTAAGGTCGTAAATTTAGGTTAAACTACTACAACGGGAGGACGTACACAAAAAAAAAGACTGAAGGAAATAAGGGGCGAAATGGCTATTATCAGTAATTGTATGCCTACGGTAAAAACGATTTTTAGTTCAAATTGGGATTTTTCTTGAATAAAATTTAAATTTTTCATAGTTGAAATAAATGCTACTGAATTTCTTATACCAAAGAATGGCATTGACGACGTAAAAAGCTAGTAGAAAAAAAGTATGTGCCATTCACGTCACTTTTCTACGAGGAAATGACAGTTTGTGCCATTCATGAGACTTTTTCTACGAGGAAATGACAGTTTGGGCCATTCATAACACTTTTGCTACGAGGAAATGACAGTTAGTGCTATTCATGACTTTTTTTCTACGAGGAAATGACATTTTTTGCCATTCATATCACTTTTTCTACGAGGAAACGGCAGTATGAGCCATTCATGAGACTTTTTCTACGAGGAAATGACAGTTGTGCCATTCATGACACTTTCTCTTCGAGGAAATGACAGTTTCTACGAATTCCGAGGAAATGTCGGTTTTTTCTAGGAGGAAATGGCAAATGAGCCATCCATGTCACTTTTTAACGAGAATATGACAGTTTGTGTTATTCAAAATACTTTTCTACGAGGAAGAGTCAGTTTGTGCCATTCATATCACTTTTTCTACGAGGAAACGGCAGTATGAGCCATTCATGAGACTTTTTCTACGAGGAAATGACAGTTGTGCCATTCATGACACTTTTCTCTTCGAGGAAATGACAGTTTCTACGAATTCCGAGGAAATGTCGGTTTTCTAGGAGGAAATGGCAAAATGAGCCATCCATGTCACTTTTTAACGAGAATATGACAGTTTGTGTTATTCAAAATACTTTTCTACGAGGAAGAGTCAGTTTGTGCCATTCATGTCACTTTTTCTACGAGGAAATGACAGTTTGTGTTATTAAAAATACTTTTCTAAGAGGAAATGACAGTTAGTGCAATTCAAGACTTTTCTACGAGGAAATGACAGTTTATGCCATTCATATCACTTTTTCTACGAGGAAATGACAGATTGTCCAATCATCACTTTTCTACGAGGAAATGGCAGTATGAGCCATGTAACTTTTCACGAGAAAATTACAGTTTGTACCATTCACGACACTTTTTCTACGAGGAAATGACTCTATGTGCCATTCATGACACTTTTCTACGAAAAAATGACAGTTGTACTATTCATGACGCATTTTCTACGAGGAAAAGACAGATGTGAAAAGTGACGTGAATGGCTCAAACTGTCGTTTTTTCGTAGAAAAGTGACATGGATGGCACAAACTCGTAGAAAAAGTGACATGGATGGCTCATACTGCTATTTCCTTGTAGAAAAGTGGCAACGATGGCTCAAACTGTCATTTCTTCTTAGAAAAGTGATATGGATGGCTCATACAGTCATAGTGCCATTTCCTTGTAGAAAAGTGACGTTGAAGGCTCAAACTGTCATTTCTTCGTAGAAAATGTGTCATAAATGGCACACACGGTCATTTCCTCGTAGAAAAGTGACATGGATGGCTCACGCTGTAGGAAAAAAAGGTACAAAGAGAGGCTCAAACTCAATATGAAGACTTAGATCAAGACATAAAAAAACTCGAAGAAACAATTCAATATTTTATTAAAAACTTATTTATTTCTCAGAAGGGAGTCGAAAAATCATAAACTTGTCTTGAACCGTATGGGAAAGAAGTCGAAGAAGAAGGGAAAAAAAAGCAAGAAGCCCTTAATGGAGCAATAACTTAAAAGTAACGACAAAATCATGCATAGACTACTTTTTTCTTTCCCTTCATCGTCCTTTCCCCTCCTTAAATAATTTTCCGATCTATAAAATATTATTTTTTCGTGTGAAGTCTGTGTGGGCCGTCCACTAATAATTGTTCACGTTTATAACGGAGGATTCCCCTTACAATTATTCTCAGGCACAATAACAAATGGACACGGAAACTTAAGAAAAAATAAAAAAGACTTTTGTCTGTTCTTAAAGCTGATTTTTTTACCAAACAGTAAGGTGAACGGTAGGTTATTGGAGCAAGACGACAAAAAAAATTTTTTTTTGTTAAGGTGGGATTGAAGGGCTGATAGGCTGGTGTAACATAATGAAAGACACGCATCATCAAGTTTCATTCTCCACATCCGTTTCTTTTTGTTAAAACGTGATATTTTAACGAAAATAATTTAACTCTGTATATCCCAGCCCACGGTGGGGGCTTTCGCCAAATTTTTTCTACGAGGAAATGACTGTTTGTGCCAATCATGTCACTTTTTCTACGAGGAAATGACAGTATGAGCCATCCATGTCACTTTTCTACGAGGAAATGACAGTTTGTGCCATTCAAGACACTTTTCTACGAGAAAATGACAGTTTGTACCATTCATGACGCTTTTTCTACGAGGAAATGGCAGTTTGTGCCATTCAAGACACTTTTCTACGAAAAAATGACTGTTTTACCATTCATGACTCATTTCTACGAGGAAATGGACAGATGTAAAAAATTGACATGAATGGCTTAAACTTTCGTTTTCGTAAGAAAGTGAAATGGATGGCAGAATCTATCATCTGTAGAATAAGTGTCATGAATTGCTCAAACTGTCATTCCTCGTAGAAAAGTGACATGGATGGAGGCTACTGCCATTTTCATTCTCCACATCCGTTTCTTTTTTAAAAAGTGATATTTTTAATAATTTAACTCTGTATATCCCAGCCCACGGTGGGGGCTTTCGCCAAATTGCCACTTTTCAATTCCCGCCCCCTGGGAGTTTAAAGAAACGCGATAAAATTATCACCCAGAAAATTTTACAATATCAAATCCCGTTTTTAATTAAATTTTTTAAATCTTTCATTTAAAATTTATCGTCATTTTGACGTCGTGCCACCTCATCCGTTGGCATAAATTACTCCATTGGCTTTTCTAAAAAAATAAAAAAAGCTTTTAAAATACCGTTTGTCATAGGTACAAAATGTGTTTAAAAAATGTATGATAAAAAATGAGGCGCTCCGGGTACGAAGGGCGAACTCAACATCGGACAAAAAAATTTTTTCATTTTCAGATTCTAGACCTCTTGGTGAATACACCCATATAATTTTATGTTGAGTTCGCCCTTTTCCCCTTTAAATACGTAAAAAACCGATATGCGGCAAAGCTCTAACTGCGATATCCGAGCGGGTACGAAGGGCGAACTCCACATCCTAGTCCACAACCCCCCACCTTTTCCATTCCAGGCATGACTTTTTGTTGAGTTCGCCCGTAACATAAAACTTTAAAATGCGAATATCTCGAAACTGCGTTTTGTTGAAAACAATGAAACGAAAGGCTCAAAATGTCATTTCTTCGTAAAAACAATGAAACGAAAGGCTCAAAATGTCATTTCCTCGTAAAAATAGTGAAATGAAAGGCTCAAATTGTCATTTCTTCGTAAAAACCGTGAAATTAATGGCCCAAAATGTCATTTCCTCGAAGAATTACATTTTGAAAGGCTCTATTTCCTCTTATTTATTTTTTTAAATAAGAAAAGTAACCTTACTTCTTGTTCCTACTGCCGTAGAGTTTTTGACTCTTTCATTAAAATTTATGGATATTTTTTTAATTTATTACGTGTCAAAAACGCCTTTTAAAATACCGTTCGCCAAATAAAATGTTCACATTTTTCATATCTAAATAAATTAATTTTAAACGTTAATTAAAATTAATTAATTTCAAGGTGTTAAAACTGGTAATTGAATTTTTTTTTTTCGATCTTCTCCCACGACTGTTAGAAGCCATAAAAAAAACTAAAAGGCCGTACCGTACTAATGGTTGTAATCCAACTTTTTATAACGTAAAATTACCATAAAATTTTCTTTTTTTGGTGCTCCCTTGTTTTTTAAGGGTCGTTGACTTTACTTGTCAATTGGAGACGTTAAAAGTAATTTCGAAAAACTGGACCCATTATCAGTATTTATCTAGGGAGCTTCTTCACTGAGGCGTTCATTTTTCAATGGAAGAAGATATTTAAAAAAAATTATAAAATCGTTTTGTAATAACCGTTAAAAAATAATAAAAAATTGTATATTCTGGGGCGTTAAAATTTTATTAGGTAATCTTCGAAATGCTCTTTTTCCTCTTTTATTTTTTAAATTAAGATAAGTAACCTTACTTCTAGTTCCTCTGCTGTAGGGTTTTTTTCACTCTTTCATTAAAATTTATGAATATTTTTAATTTACGTGTCAAAACGCCTTTTAAAATACGTTCGCCAAATTAAATGGTCACATTTTTCATATCTAAAAAAAATTAATTTTAAACGTTAATTAAATTAATAATTCAAGGTGTTAAAACTGGTAATTGATTTTTTTTTTCGATCTTCTCCCACGACGTTAGAAGCCCAAAAAAACTAAAAGGCCGTACCGTAATGGTTGTAATCAACTTTTTATAACGTAAATTACCATAAAATTTTTTTTTTGGTGCTCCCTTGTTTTTTAGGGTCGTTGACTTTACTTGTCAAATTGGAGACGTTAAAAGTAATTTCGAAACCCGAAAAACTGGACCATTATCAGTTTATCTAGGGAGCTTCTTCACTGAGGCGTTCATTTTTCAATGGAAGAAGATATTTAAAAAAAATTATAAAATCGTTTTGTAATAACCGTTAAAAAATAATAAAAAAAAATTGTATATTCTGGGGCGTTAAAATTTTATTAGGTAATCTTCGATAAACGTCTTAAACCGTGAGAAAGCGTCCACTCAAGCGATCCGATAACCGTTTTATTTGTTTAAAAAGTTTTTTCTCAATAGTTTGGACGAGTAACGGTTCAAATCGGACAAGAGGTTCTGGTACTTTGATGCACAGATACATTTGGAACAGCTGGATGCGATAGATTGTCATTACGTCATTGAATTTCACCGGGGGTTTTCTACTCCAATGTCCGAATTCCAATAAAGTACTGCTAAGATACCTCTTGTGATGAGGCCCAATTAAAAAGGTTTTATCTATTGCACCCAGCTGGTTAGGTATAGCTCTCCATAAAGTACTGCTAAGAAACCCTCTTGTGATGAGACCAAATCAAGTAGGTGTCTATTGTACCCTGCTGGTTAGGTATAGCTCTCTGTAAAATACTGCTAAGAAACCCTCTTGTGATAAGGGCCAATAAAAAAGGTTATATCTATTGCACCCAGCTGGTTAGGTATAGCTCTCTGAAAAATACTTCCAAAAATCCCTCTTTTGTCAAAATGTAGGTATTTATCTATTGCACCTGGTGGAACGAGTTAACACAAGAGGTTCGGACAAGAGGTTCTGGTACTTTGTTGGACTGATTGAGACATTGGAACAGCTGGATGCGATAGATTTGTCATTACGTCATTGAATTTCACCGGGAGGTTTCTTCTCCAATGTCCGAACTCATCGAAAACGTGCTTTATCTTTTCAAATCTCGAAACCTGAGAATTAACCTTTTTTTTCTCTTCTTTTGACTCCATTAAGTGAATAAAGCTATAAATTTCCCTCAAGACCGGCCGTTGATGCTCGGGTCCCACCTTCTATTAGGCACGCACACAAAATAACGAAACCGTTTTTTTAAAAAACAGAACCCCTAAAGGAGTAGAACGAAAATTACAGATAATTTGAAACGAAAAATTAATATTAATTCTATATCATTCCTATTTTAATTCGACGCTAGAGGGGAGGGTAAAAAAAGGGTAATAAATCCTAGCGGTTTATTCTCGTCACAGTGAAACTTGATGCGTCATGTATTATTTAAGTTGTCACAACTGTTTCCTTTTTTTCCTCCCTTCAATAGTCCCCTTTCACAATAAATAAAATGAGGATTTATATTTTGCCAACTAAAAATAGTCATTTTAAATTTACATAGAATAAAAGCACTTATAAAAGTGAGAAAAGAAAAAAATTTCAAGTTTGGACATGTTTTGTTTGCTTATATATAGGAAGTAAATTTAAGGTTTTCCATGTTTACCAATATACGCGGGAAGTGGGCGATAAAGTAAGGACGTCTCCGCGGGCTTTTTTTCTTATTTCTTTAATATCCATTGTGCAAAGAAAAAATTTCAAGTTTGGACATGTTTTGTTTGCATATATAGGAGGTAATTTAAGGTTTTCCATGTTTACCAACATACGCGGGAAGTGGGCGATAAGTAAGGACGTCTCCGCGGGCTTTTTTTCTATTTCTTTAATCTCTATTGTGTAAGAAAAAAAATTTCAAGTTTGGACATGTTTTGTTTGCTTATATAGAGGAGGTAATTTCAGGTTTTCCATGTTTACCAACATACGAAGTGGGCGATCAAGCAAGGACGTCGCCGCGGGCTTTTTTTTCTTATTTCTTTAATCTCCATTGTGTAAAGAAAAAATTTCAAGTTTGGACATGTTTTGTTTGCTTATATAGGAGGTAATTTAAGGTTTCCATGTTTACCAACATACGAAGTGGGCGATCAAGCAAGGACGTCGCCGCGGGCTTTTTTTCTTATTTCTTTAATCTCCATTGTGTAAAGAAAAAAATTTCAAGTTTGGACATGTTTTGTTTGCTTATATAGAGGAGGTAATTTCAGGTTTTCCATGTTTACCAACATACGAAGTGGGCGATCAAGCAAGGACGTCGCCACGGGCTTTTTTTCTTATTTCTTTAATCTTCATTGTGTAAAGAAAAAAATTTCAAGTTTGGACATGTTTTGTTTGCTTTAATAGGAGGTAATATAAGGTTTTCCATGTTTACCAACATAAGTGGGCGATCAAGCAAGGACGTCGCCGCGGGCTTTTTTTTTTTCTTATTCTTTAATCTCCATTGTGTAAGAAGTGGGAACATGGAAGGAGAAAGTCCGCGAGACGTTTTCGAGTTCCACAACGTACGAAGAACACGTGAAGCGGCCCCATATCTAGAATATGTCAACCAAAATGGCAAGTAAATTTCCTATATTCTAAATTCTTATTAAAATATTGCATGTAAAGCCTCAAATGACCTACATTTTGAGAAAAAAGAGGAAGTTCGAAATATGCCAGTTTTGGAACTTATTTTGTTTTGTAGATTCTTCTGATTTTAGCAGCGATGGTTATGTTGGTCAACTCGTACGACCCAGATGACAAACTTATCGAGAAAGTCCTACCATCGAAAGATACGCGATTTGAAGCATTTTACCTCGGAAAGCCTACGGTGTCCCCAACGGATCTGCCAGGCCCCCGCACGGCCATGGCACTTTCTACAGCCATAGAAATCCGGCGTTGATCGACACCCCGAATTCACCAGCATACGGATTCAGATTCGACGGAAAAAGACGATTCAATTTCGACGACGAATAGGCTGAACTGTTGATACAAGCGCCATCTGTTAGTCGACGCATGAACTGAAACTTCCCTCAGAGTTTACTCTTCATAACAACATTCTGTCCTCCCAATTCAACAACCAAAAACTTCATAAAATAAAAATTATCTTTTATATCAGCTATTTTTCTTTTGAAAGAGTGCTGCTTCCTGGTGTGCACTAGTTGTTTTGCTTTTAGGTTATGTTGTTCAGGTTAAAAAAAATGATGGATGAATTTGAAAACAACTATTTATTCTTTAAAATGACAATACCTTTCTAACAATGACAAAACCCACTAATCTAAAGGATTTTAAAATTTTATATAGAATTTTTTGTTTATAGAAAATTATAATCTATTTGAGTCGGATTCATCATTTGAACGCTTCACAACTCGTTTCTTGGCAGTCGTCGCTGGTCTTGGGCCTTCGAAAGGCCATACACATTTCCCAATATATAAATCTACCCCCTAATTTTGTTTTCTAATCATGAAAATCGACGATTTCCTTCGCAAGTCAACCAAGGGTAATCATATACCACCTTGAAAGACACAAAATTTAAAAAAACAAAACAAATTTTTAAAAAACGTCCTAAAAACACACAATTTCCAAACTCAAACATTTTTTATATAAAGAAACCGACTCAGAATTTAAAATTATAAGGTCCATTCACACAATTTTTCCGTTTATTCTAATGGGACTTTTATTTAAAAAATTACAAAAAATTATTTACACGATTTTACCACATTTTTTGATTTTAAACAAAAAAATTAAACCCCTGAGAAAAGTGGCAAAACTGGAAAAGATATGTTGAAAAGGTGTATGAGGTTTCAATGAGGTTATCTGGAAAAAATTTATGTGATGACAGTTGGCGAATCTCTTTTGGCGAATTCTTTAACTTTGGCGAGTTCGACAGCGTAGTTGCAGAGTTCCTTAAGAATTACTTCTCTTGCTTCGTTAATCCGTTCAGTTTCGTAGGCTTCACGTAAATCCTTAATGTGGCGCCAGAACTTCCAGTTCCGCTCAGTCTATATATGATTCTCGACCCATCATCTGTGATAACACGGAGCCCTTGATTTTTTGAAACTGATTTATCAGTTGGGTCAGTATAGGAAAAGTTATCGGCTAATTTAACTCGGTATTTTCCTCCAAATGATGTCCCTGGGTAACTGCTGGAGGTAATCGTGGTTTCGATATGCTGCACAATTTTCTGTGCAGATTCCGTCGAGATGTTCTCGTAGTCGTATCTCGTTGTATATATCCGTCCGTATTTCTTCCAATGTGCAGCTACGATATCGTTGACATTTTTATCAAGAGAAGACATTATATTGAGCCATGCTAATGCTGCCCAGATGCCATCTTTCTCCCTTATGTGGTTCGATCCAGTCCCAAAGCTTTCTTCTTCCGCATAGCGACACTTTATTCGCATCCATTAAATTTCCAAAATATTTCCAACCTGTCGGCGTCTCAAAAACTGGAATTTTATTCATTTCTCCAACTCTAAAAATCAATATAAAAACTTTTTTTTAAATTTTAAAACCATACTTGTCGATGGCTGGAGCAGTAGGCATACTTCGAGCGAAACCGGTGACACCATTCTTTTTAAAATAATTAATGCAGTTTATATTGGAGGCGATGATTGCTAAGGAATCGCTTGGTGCTACGAAAAACCTTTTTTTCCCAAAATCATATTTCTGTCCTAAAATATTGAGGATATAGTATTCAAAGATGCGATTTGAAGCTTACGCCATCGCCGTCGAAAGCTACGCCGAATTCGTAGTCGCCTTCAGTCATTTTTTTGACGAGGAGGTCAGCGTATACTAAATTCGGATCAGGGTGGCAACCACCAAAATCCACAAGAGGTACCTCTTATAACGCTTTCTGCTTTAAATTTTAACTCATCCACAAATATACGCTTAGCATACGGCCCAGTAACACCATTCATAGGATCTACAAGAATTTTCATGTCTTTTTTCGCCAATTTTCCAATTTGGTTAAAATCGAAAATGCTCTTCATCAAATCGACATAGGATGCGACCGGATCGATCACTTCGACAGTCGTCGTACTCCCATCAACCTACAATAAAATTAATTATTTTCAAAAAATCCACGATTACCAACCTCAATTTTAAACGTCGATAATTTATCAATAGAACATTCGAAATTTTCAAGAATTTTGTACTCCGTTAGTCTTTTCGATGTTTGATATATTTCATTAGTTACGACGCTTATCGCAGGACCTGAAATTAAGATTTAAAAAATTATTTTTAACCACAAAAATCTTATCAAAATTTGATAAAAAGAAAGAAAAAAGATAATTAGACAAATAGGCTCTTGGATTAAATTTGAATTTTTGACCTAAATTTTTGGTTTTTTAAGACCTAATTTGGCATTTTATCTCATTTGGAGTTTTACAAAACATAAACTATTTTATTAAAGTAAAAAAGTATAAGTTGGCAACAATGGAAAAAAATGGTGGATAAAAGTGCCTTCGTTTGAAGGAATAACTAGATTTGACACTAGGTAGCCTAAAAACCTTAAATTGTCACTAAAATTACCATTTACAGTTTTTCTAGACCGAAAATTTCAATTTTCAATTGCCAAAGTTGGCAACAATGGAAAAAAGTGCCTTCGTTTGAAGGAATATCTACATTTGAAACTAGATAGCCTAAAAACCTAAAATTACCATATCCAGTTTTGCAAAACAGAAAATTTCAATTTTCGAATTTAAGAAACTTTGAAGAAAAAGTTGGCAACAGTGAAAAGGGTGACGTAAAAAGCAGACTTCAAGATAGTAGGAAGAGCTCAAACAACTCGAAATTTTTACTGAAACTGACATTTTGTCAATTTTACAGTGTTTTGTACATTTTGGTTATTTAGGCAGTTTTTGAGCCTGATTTTTAAAAATTAGAGGTTTTAGGGTGTCATTTTATAAATTCAAATAACTATCTAGAAGGCACTGTATCTTACGTCATATTTTTCCACTGTTGCCAACTTTACTCCTTCGCTATTTACACACCATGAGGTTCTACTCGAGGTTTTTAAGCTTAGTCCATATCAATTAAAATTTAAATACTTTTTAGCTCATTCGGCTGTAAAATTCAAACTACCACCATGTTTTCTATGATGTAACTTATAAAATCACTGCAGAAATCAATTATGCTGCAAACAGTGTTGCCAACCTTCTAAAAACCTTAAATTGTCACTAAAATTACCGTTTACAGTTTTTCGAAACAGAAAATTTCAATTTTCGAATTTAAGAAACTTTGAAGAAAAAGTTGGCAACAGTGAAAAGGGTGACGTAAAAAAGCAGCCTTCAAGATAGTAGGAAGAGCTCAAACAACTCGAAATTTTTACTGAAAATGCCATTTTTGCCAATTTTACAGTGTTTTTGTACATTTTGGTTATTTTTAGGCAGTTTTTGAGTCTGATTTTAAAAATTAGAGGTTTTCAGGGTGTCATTTTATAAAAAAAACTATCTAGAAGGCACTGTATCTTACGTCATAGGTTTCCACTGTTCCCAACTTAACTCCTTCGCTATTTACACACCATGAGGTTCTACTCGAGGTTTTTAAGCTTAGTCCATATCAATAAAATTTAAATACTTTTTAGATCATTCGGCTGTAAAATTCAAACTACCACCATGTTTTCTATGATGTAACTTATAACATCACTGCAGAAATCAATTCTGCTGCAAACAGTGTTGCCAACCTTCTAAAAACCTTAAATTGTCACTAAAATTACCATTTACAGTTTTTCAAGACCGAAAATTTCTATTTTCAATTGCCAAAGTTGGCAACAATGGAAAAAAATGGTGGAAAAAAGTGCCTTCGTTTGAAGGAATAACTAAATTTGACACTAGATAGCCTAAAAACCTAAAATTACCATTTCCAGTTTTTCAAAACAGAAAATTTCAATTTTCGAATTTAAGAAACTTTGAAGAAAAAGTTGGCAACAGTGAAAAGGGTGACGTAAAAAAGCAGCCTTCAAGATAGTATAAAGAGCTCAAACAACTCGAAATTTTTACTGAAACTGACATTTTTGTCAATTTTACAGAGTTATTTGTACATTTTGGTTATTGTTAGGCAGTTTTTGAGCCTGATTTTTAAAAATTAGAGGTTTCAGGGTGTCATTTTATAAATTCAAATAACTATCTAGAAGGCACTGTATCTTACGTCATAGGTTTCCACTGTTCCCAACTTAACTCCTTCGCTATTTACACACCATGAGGTTCTACTTGAGGTTTTTAAGCTTAGTCCATATCAATTAAAATTTAAATACTGCTCATTCGGCTATAAAATTCAAACTACCACCATGTTTTCTATGATGTAACTTATAAAATCACTGCAGAAATCAATTATGCTGCAAACAGTGTTGCCAACCTTCTAAAACCTTAAATTGTCACTAAAATTACCATTTACAGTTTTTCAGAAAATTTCAATTTTCAAATTAAAGAAACTTTGAAGAAAAAGCAAAGTTGGCAACAGTGAAAAGGGTGACGTAAAAAAGCTGCCTTCAAGATAGTAGAAAGAGCTCAAACAACTAGACATTTTTACTGAAACTGCCATTTTTGCCAATTTTACAGTGTTTTTGTACATTTTGGTTATTTTTAGGCAGTTTTTGAGCCTGATTTTTAAAATTAGAGGTTTTCAGGGTTTCATATAAATTCCTAAACTACCTAGAAGGCACTGCATCTTACGTCATAGGTTTCCACTGTTCCCAACTTAACTCCTTCGCTATTTACACACCATGAGGTTCTACTCGAGGTTTTTAAGCTTAGTCCATACAAATTAAAATTTAAATACTTTTTAGCTCTTTAGGCTGTAAAATTCCAACTACCTTTCTATGATGTAATTTATAAAATCGCTGCAGAAATCAATTAAGGTACAAACAGTGTTGCCAACCTTTCTTAACCTTCAAAATTTTTTTTCATTTCTAATCTTCGATCTTGAGACAAATTATCTTATCAGTTTAATTTGTTTTCCCATGTTACAGAAAGTTAAGAATTAAGAAAAAAAATTTCAGGATTTTTTTTAAGTTGGTAAACAAAATCTGCAATCGATTGTGCATTTATGAGTCACGTGGATACCACGTGAGGGCTTCATTGTCTTTTAGAAGAAAAATATTTTACCTCCGTTTGAAGTGTTGAATTTTATGCCAAAATCTTTGTCAGGGCCTCCTGGATTATGGCTGGCAGTCAATAAAATGCCACCGGTCGCCTTATAAAGCCTGATTAAATGAGAGGCTGCTGGTGTGGACAAAATACCGTCGAGTCCGACGTAGATTTTTTCGATCTGAAAAAAAAAATGGAAGACATGAAGGATTTTTAAATAATTTTTTTTTTTCTTCTTCAACCTTATTCGCGGCGCACATGTTGATGATCAATTTAGCGGCTTCTTTGACGAAAAAACGTCCGTCGCCGCCTAAGACGATGGTCGAAGACTTCGGGTTCGTTTTAAGCACGAACTGAAGTATCGACTGAACGAAACTTTCGGTGTAGTTTTCCTGCTGGAAAACTTTAACGTTTTTCCGCAAACCGCTAGTACCAGGCTCTTGGTCCGTAAAAGGGGTAAATTTCACCGTTTTTACTTTCAAAGTCATTTTTTTTTTAGGTTTAAAATACTCGATGTTAACGTAATGGAGTTAAGATAGAAACTGGTTTATCATTGAAAAAATATTCAACTGGTGATATTCGTAGAGCATGCGCATTACGTTGATATAACAAGGACGAGAACGGATTTTAAATATTTTTTTTGCCGGCCTATAAATTTTTATTACTTGAAAAATAATACGATACCCTCGTACAGTTTTTGGATATTAGGCCTTTTCAACTTCAAAATTTTTGGAACTATTTTTTGAAAACTTAATGTCGACCAATTTTAAGGATTTTTAGATGAAAAACTGAAAAAGCCTTAAAAAAAAGTCTCTTCTGCCCAAAAAGGTGGAGAAAACTGTTCAAAATCGGGAGATTCTTGGGTCGAAAAGCGGAGAAACCTCCCAAAAATCCTGAAAAACAGATCCTCCTGGCCTAAAAGGTGAAGAAAACTGCTCAAAATAGGGTAAAACGGGAGATTCTTGGGTCGAAACCCGGAAAAACCTCCCAAAAATCTTTAAAAAACCGTCTCTCCTGGCCTAAAAGTGAGGAAAACTGCTTAAAAAAAGGAAATTTTTAAGTAAAAAACGGTGAAAAACGCCCAAAAATCCTGAAAAACAGTCCCTCCTGGTCTAAAAGGTGATGAAAACTGCTCAAAATCGGGTAAAACGTGAGATCCTTGGGTCAAAAACCAGAAAAACCTCTCAAAAATCCTGAAAAACAGTCCTTCTTTGCCTAAAATATAAAGAAAACTGCTCAAAATCGGGTAAAACGGGAGATTCTTGGGTCGAAAACCGGAAAAACCTCCCAAAAATCCTGAAAAACAGTCCCTCCTGGTCTTAAAGATGAAGAAAACTGTTCAAAATCGGGTAAAACGGGAGATTTTTGGTTCAAAAATCGGAGAAATCTCCCAAAAATCCTGAAAAAACTATCCTTCCTAGCCTAAAATGTGAAGAAAACTGCTCAAAATCGGTAAAACGGGAGATCCGTGGGTCGAAAACCGAAAAAACCTCCCAAAATCTTTAAAAAACAGTCCCTCCTGGCCTAAAAGTGAGGAAAACTGCTTAAAAAAAAAGGAAATTTTTAAGTAAAAAACGGTGAAAAACGCCCAAAAATCCTGAAAAACAGTCCCTCCTGGCCTAAAATGTAAAGAAAACTGTTCTGTGAGAAAAACTGCTTAAAATGGGGAAATTTTAAGTGAAAAACGGTGAAAAACGCCCAACAATCCTAAAAAAAGGGTCCCTCCTGGCGTCCTGGAAAAATGATCTCAGAGCTAGCATGCGGGAGGAAAAAAATGAACCCCTTACTCAAACGAGAAAACCGCCCAAAATTCTAAAAAATGGGTCCCTCCTTAACGAAAAATGAAAAAAATGCTTAAAAATGGGAATTTTTTAGTAAAAAAACGGAGAAAACCGCCTAAAATCCATAAAAGTTGGGCAATTCACCTACTATCAAAAGTAGTGTGGAAAAAATGAATGTCCTCGCCCAACCGTGCCACTACTAAGGGGGGTGATGATCTCAAATTTCTCCCTACTATCGAACTAATATTAATTTTCATAAGTTCTGGAAGACCCTTAATCTAGAAGGGAAATTCAATAACTTTTCTTTGCGGAAGTTAAAATTATTCTTTATGTGCAGCAATGATAGGATGTAGGAAATACATATTTCCGGGCATATTTAGATTATTTTGATTTCCTTAAAATAGTCCTTGACTTATCCCTATCTTATATTTTCCAGGGCATGGTTCGCGGTACACACATGGAGAGAAAGAAGAAAAAAAAAATTTTATTTTCTTTCATTTCTGTACGCAGTAGTGGGGAGTGTCGGTTACATAACCCGGTGTGGCTACGGCGTTCTCCCGCATTCGTCTCGAACTCTTGGGGGTCCCCTTTTATTAGAATTTTCCTTATTTTCTGTCGTCTTTTTGACGCGAAAATGAGCCTTACAAATGAATGGAAACCATTCGAAAAGCCGAGGAGGAGGATGTCGATCGACAACGAATACGAAAGGACGCCACTTCTTCAGGATGCGCCCAGAAGAAAAAGCAGCCTTTGGTAAGTTTTTTTTAACATACTAATACTCAAAAATTCATTTTTCCCATTTTAAATGACAAAAAACTTTTAAAAATTCTGTTATTTTGAACGTTATATAAATTGGGTCTTCAGCTGATCAAGCACAAAGACGCCATCTTCTTAAGTTTCTGTAAGCTCAAGAATTTTTCCCGCCTATATTGATTTTTTTTTAACGTAACTTATCAAAATTATCAGTAATTTTGCATTTTGGTGCATCATTTCGTGATTTTATAAGTATAATTTTGTAACTGAAAAACCATTGTGTTCAGGTTATGTTGGTAAGACTGCCATTTGAAAGACGTTCCTTCAATTTGTTGTCACGATGCCTTAGTTCACAGAAGGGGCAACTAAGATAACGAATATATGATTGGAATTTGGCTTATTTTGGCATTTTTGCATATTCAAAGGGGTTATGTTGATAACCCTGGAAGCCCTAAGATGTCACTGCTTCAGATTCTCGGAAGCAAACTTTATTAGATATTTTAGAATGGTTATGTTGGTAACCCTTAAATATGCAGTCCCTGCTGCAGGTTCTAGGAAGCAAAGATTACTTAATTGTAGTACATTGCGTGATATATTGGTCACACTGTTTTGCATATTTTAGGATAGTTATGTTGGTAACCCTGAAATCCCTATGCAGTCACTGCTGCGGTTTCTCGGAAGCAAAGATTGCTTCCTGATTATATGGTAAAATTTGACTTATTTTGGCGATTTCGCAGATTCAAAGAAGTTATGTTGGTAACCCTGGAAGCCCTGAGATGTCACTGCTTCAGATTCTCGGAAGCAAACTTTATTGGATATTTTAGAATCGTTATGTTGGTAAACCTGAAATCCCTATGAAGTCCCTGCTGCAGGTTCTAGGAAGCAAAGATTACTTATATTGCAGTACATTGCTTGATATTTTGGTCACACTGTTTTGGATATTTTAGGATAGTTATGTTGGTAACCCTGAGGCCTGAATGCCCTATTAAGTGACTGCTGCCGGTTCTCGGAAGCAAAGATTACTTTTATTATAGTAGGTACTTTGCGGGAGAATTATTTTGGTCACACGGTTTTGGATATTTTAGGATGGTTATTTTGCTAAATCTGAAAGCCGCAGGCACTGCTGCAGGTTCCCAGAAGTAAAGATTGCTTATATTGCAGTACATTATCTGAGAATTATTTCGGTCACACTGTTTTGGATATTTTAGGATGGGTACGATGGTAACCCTGAAATCCCTATGCAGTCACTGCTGCAGGTTCTCGGAAGCAAAATTACTTAAGTATCGCCCTCTACAGGTTGAGCAGCATAAAAAAAACTTCCTTCTTCCAGGCTTAATGTGCACATGGATGGTTTTTCTGCTAAATCGGAAAGCCGCAGGCACTGCTGCAGGTTCCCGGAAGCAACGATTGCTTATATTGCAGTACATTATCTGAGAATTATTTCGGTCTGTTTTGGATATTTTAGGATGGTTATAATGGTAACCCTGAAATCCCTATGCATTGCTGCAGGATCTCGGAAGCAAAGATTACTTAAGTAACGCCCTCTGCAAGTGGAGCAGCATAAAAAAAACTTCCTTCTTCCAGGCTTAATGTGCACATGGATGGATATTTTGCTAAATCTGAAAGCCGCAGGCACTGCTGCAGGTTCCCGGAAGCAAAGATTGCTTATATTGCAGTACATTATCTGAGAATTATTTCGATCTGTTTTGGATATTTTAGGATGGTTACAATGGTAACCCTGAATATGCAGTCATTGCTGCAGGTTCTCGGAAGCAAACATTACTTAAGTGGCGCCCTCTGCAGGTGGTGCAGCATCACAAAGTCCTCCTACCAGCTTATTTTTCACAGGATGGTTATAATGGTAACCCTGAAATATGCAGTCATTGCTGCAGGTTCTCGGAAGCAAATATTACTTAAGTGGCCCCCTCTGCAGGTGGTGCAGCATCAAAGCTCCTACCAGCTTATTTTTCACATGATTGGTGAAAGCCTGGAAACCACAGGCACTGCTGCACGTTCTCGGAAGCAAAGATTGCTTATACATATTGCAGTACATTATCTGAGAATTATTTCGGTCTGTTTTGGATATTTTAGGATGGTTACAATGGTAACCCTGAAATATGCAGTCATTGCTGCAGGTTCTCGGAAGCAAATATTACTTAAGTGGCGCCCTCTGCAGGTGGTGCAGCATCAAAGCTCCTACCAGCTTATTTTTCACATGATTGGTGAAAGCCGGGAAACCACAGGCACTGCTGCACGTTCTCTGAAGCAAAGATTTTTATGTTGGTGCAGCAGGTGTCCAATGGATGCTCTACGCCACATTTTGGCAACCTTGTTTTTATTTATACATTATTTAAGAACCGTTTTTATCGCGGAAGTGAGCAAAATGATGACCCCAGTATTTTGATTCAGATTCAATGTCAATCAGCCAATTCTTTTTAATTGTTTTATATCTAATGGGACTCGATAACGCGTTTTTTTCCGTCGTCTTTAAAAAAATCACGAAAGCCTCAAAACCATTTGCATCATACTCGAAACTATTGACCCAGGCAATAGTTTTTCAATGTCAACCAATTCACTCGCGAATAAAAAGGAATATCGCAAATCAAAAGCCGATCAGTCTTCAGCATCTTGATAACGGAGAACCAACAAAGTATTAGATAAAGTAAATATTTTATTATTTAATCTTCAAATATTTAAACAAAAAAGAAGGCAATTATTTTTCAGGGGACAAGGGTTGAAAATTACCCAATTTTTAAAACAAAGAAAAAAAATTAGATGCAATTTTTTAAAAACGTTTAACAAGCGTTAATTTTTATGAATATTCATTTTATTTGTAGGAGAACTCTCAGTCAGGATTCTCCATACTTCACGGCGATAGCAGACAAAATAATGGAAGCTGCCAACCAAAATGTAAGTAGAATTTGTCCTCCTTTTGGGCTCCTTAAGGCCTCCTTGAAGCCTCCTTTTGGCCTCCTTTTTCCCTCCTTTTGGCCTTTTTTGGGGCTCATTTTAGACTCTTTTTGGCCTGCTTTTGCCCTCCTTTTGGCCTTTTTTGGGGTTCCTTTTAGACTATTTTTGGGCTCTTCTTGGCCTCCTTTAAGCCTTTTTAAGGCCTCCTTTTGGCCCCCTTTTGGTCCTTCCAGGCCTAAAAGGTGAAGAAAACTGCTCAAAATCGGGTAAAACTGGAGATCCTTGGGTCAAAAACCGGAAAAACCTCCCAAAAATCCTGAAAAACAGTCCTGCCAGGCCTAAAAGGCGAATAGAACTGCTCAAAATCGGGTAAAACTGGAGATCCTTGGGTCAAAAACCGGAAAAACCTCCTAAAAATTTAGAAAACAGTCCTTTCTTGCCTAAAATGTGAAGAAAACTGCTCAAAATCTCTCAAGTCTCCTTTTGGCCCCCTTTTGGACTCTTTTTGGCCTCCTTTTGGCCTACTTTAGAACCTTTTGGAAGCTGCCAACCAAAATGTAAGCAGAATTGTCCTCCTTTTGGGCTCTTTAAGGCCTCCTTGAAGCCTCCTTTTGGCCTCTTTTTGGCCTCTTTTTGGCCTCCTTTTGGCCTTTTTTGGGCTCCTTTTAGACTCTTTTTGGCCTGCTTTTGCCCTCCTTTTGGCCTTTTTTTGGGCTCCTTTTAGACTCTTCTTGGCCTTTTTTGGTTCTCCATTTAGACTCTTTTGGCCTCCTTTTGCCCTCCTTTTGGCCTTTTTTTGGGCTCTTCTTGGCCTCCTTTAAGCCTTTTTAAGGCCTGCTTTTAGCCCCCTTTTGGTCCTTCCAGGCCTAAAAGGTGAAGAAAACTGCTCAAAATCGGGTGAAACTGGAGATCCTTGGGTCAAAAACCGGAAAAACCCCCCAAAAATCCTGAAAAAACTATCCTTCCTAGCCTAAAATGTGAAGAAAACTGCTCAAAATCGGGTAAAACGGGAGATCCGTGGGTCGAAAACCGAAAAAACCTCCCAAAAATCCTGAAAAACAGTCTCTCCCGGCCTGAAATGTGACAAAAACTGATTAAATAACTTCTTTAAGGAAGTAAAAAGGGGAGATTTTTAAGTAAAAAACGGTGAAAAACGCCCGAAAATCCGGAAAAACAGTCCTTCCAGGCCTAAAAGGTGAAGAAAACTGCTCAAAATCGGGTAAAACTGGAGATTCTTGGGTCAAAAACCGGAAAAACCTCCCAAAATCCTGAAAAACAGTCCTGCCAGGCCTAAAAGGCGAAGAGAACTGCTCAAAATCGGGTAAAACTGGAGATCCTTGGGTCAAAAACCGGAAAAACCTCCTAAATATTCAGAAAAACAGTCCTTTCTTGCCTAAAATGTGAAGAAAACTGCTCACAATCGGGTAAAACGGGAGATCCGTGGGTCGAAAACCGAAAAAACCTCCCAAAAATCCTGAAAAACAGTCCTTCCAGGCCTAAAAGGTGAAGAAAACTGCTCAAAATCGGGTAAAACTGGAGATTCTTGGGTCAAAAACCTGAAAAACCTCCCAAAAATCCTGAAAAACAGTCCTTTCTTGCCTAATATGTGAAGAAAACTGCTCAAATCTCTCAAGTCTCCTTTTGGCCCCCTTTTGAACTCTTTTTGGCCTCCTTTTGGCCTTTTTTGGCCTGCTTTTGCCCTCCTTTTGGCCTTTTTTTGGGCTCCTTTTAGACTATTTTTGGGCTCTTCTTGGCCTCCTTTAAGCCTTTTAAGGCCTTCTTTTGGCCCCCTTCTGGTCTCCTTTTGGCAACCTTTTGGACTCTTTTTGGCCCTTCTTTTGGCCTCCTTTTGGCCTCCTTTAGAACCTTTTGGAAGCTGCCAACCAAAATGTAAGTAGAATTGTCCTCCTTTTGGGCTCTTTAAGTCCTCCTTAAAGCCTCCTTTTGGCTTTTTTTGGGGCTCCTTTTAGACTATTTTTGGGCTCTTCTTGGCCTCCTTAAAGCCTTTTTAAGGCCTCCTTTTGGCCCCCTTTTGGTCTCCTTTTGGCCCCCTTTTGGACTCTTTTTGGCCTCTTTTTGGCCTCCTTTAGAACCTTTTGGAAGCTGCCAACCAAAATGTAACTAAAATGCTAAAAACTCCCAAATTCCTTAAAAAAAGGTTGAAAAACAAATTAACCCTCATTTGGTTTCCTCTTCTGATATTTTCTAATCGCTAATCGCTTCAGATTTAGTCTCTAGGTATAAAATTGGCTTTAAATTGGATTGAACGCTTATTTTAAGGTCAGTCGGTCGAAGCCGATAAATAAAAATTGCCTACCCCCCTTTTTATAAATAATAAGACCGGTCAGTGTGATGGATGGCACCGACAAAATTAATTTTAACTGCATTATTACGGTAAGAATTGTACTTTTTTGGTAGTCAAAATAAATTAATTATGAGAAGAAAAGCAGTTTTTTGGTAGATTTCATTTTCGTGTTAAGGGTCCCTTGTACCACTAAATACGGCGATGTTTTTGCTTTCAAAATTTGCGAGACTGTTGATTTTTTTAAAATTTGATTTGGCTATAAAATACGTTTATTTACCTAAAATACAAAAGTTTTTGTTTTCTTTCTTTTTTTCAAAAGTGTAGAAAATCCAAAAAAAACGTCAATTTTTAAGAGATTCCAACGAAAACTAGAGAAGTGACAATATAGGAGGGGGAAGTATAAGGGAGGGGAAGTATAACAGAGGGGGAAGTATAAAATAGGGGGAAGTATAAAGGTGGGGGAAGTATAACGGGGAGGAAAGTTTTTTAACTTACTTTCTTTTTTTTTTTTTTTTTCAAAAAATTTTCCATTTTTTTCGAAAAATAAGTTTTATTTTTTAGATTTTAGATTTTTTTAAAATTTGATTTGGCTATAAAATACGTTTATTTACCTAAAATACAAAAGTTTTTGTTTTCTTTCTTTTTTTTTTTCAAAAGTGTAGAAAATCCAAAAAAAACGTCAATTTTTAAGAGCTTCCAACGAAAACTAGAGAAGTAACAATATAGAAGGGGGAAGTATAAGGGAGGGGAAGTATAACAGAGGGGGAAGTATAAAAGAGGGGGAAGTATAACGGTGGGGAGGTATAACGGAGATGAAAGTTTTTTAACTTACTTTTTTTTTTCAAAAATTTTCCTTTTTTTTCGAAATATAAGTTTTATTTTTTAGATTTTAGATTTTTTTAAAAATTTGATTTGGCTATAAAATACGTTTATTTACCTAAAATACAAAAGTTTTTGTTTTCTTTCTTTTTTCAAAAGTGTAGAAAATCCAAAAAAACGTCAATTTTTAAGAGCTTCCAACGAAAACTAGAGAAGTAACAATATAGGAGGGGGAAGTATAAGGGAGGGGAAGTATAAAAGAGGGGAAGTATAACGGAGGGGGAGGTATAACGGAGAGGAAGTTTTTTAACTTACTTTTTTTTTTCAAAAAATTTTCCTTTTTTTTCGAAAAATAAGTTTTATTTTTTAGATTTTAGATTTTTTTAAAATTTGATTTGGCTACAAAATACGTTTATTTACCTAAAATACAAAAGTGTTTTCTTTCTTTTTTTCAAAAGTGTAGAAAATCCAAAAAAAGTACTGGTTTGAAGAGCTTCCAACGAAAACTTCCTTAAAGAGAAGTATCTATATAGGAGGGGAAGTATAACGGAGGGGACGTAAAACGTAGTGGGAAGTATATGGGAGGGGAAGTATAACGGAGGGGGAAGTATATGGGAGGGGGAAGTATATGGGAGGGGGAAGTAACGGAGGGGGAAGTATAACGGAGGGGGAAGTATAACGGAGGGGAAAGTATAACGGAGTAGGAAGTATAACAGAGGGGAAGTATAATGGAGGGGGAAGTATAAAGGAAGGGGATTTAGTAGGGAGGGAAAGTATAAAGGACAATTTTGCAAGTTTGTTTTTGCGAAAAATTTTCCGGTTTTTTTTTTTTTTTTTTTTTTTGAAAAATTTTCTAAGTTCTTTTTTTCAAAAATTTTCTAAGTTTTAACTTTTTTTCGAAAAATTTTCTAAGTTTTTTTGTCCAAAAAAAAAATTTTTTTTCAAAAAATTTTCAAAGTTTTTTTCGAAAAATTTTCCGGGTTTTCCTTTTTTTTTTTTTTTTTTTTTTTTCGAAAAATTTTCCGGGTTTTTCTTTCTTTTTCTTTCTTCTTCTTTTTTTTTTTTTGAAAAATTTTCTAAGTTCTTTTTTTCGAAAAATTTTCTAAGTTTTTTTGTAAAAAAAATTTTTTTTTTTTCGAAAAATTTTCCGGGTTTTTCTTTCTTTTTCTTTTTTTTGTCAAAAAAATTTCTAAGTTTTTTTTAAAAATATTTTCCGAGTTTGTTTTTAAATTTTTTTAAAGTGTCAAGGTAGAAATAATGGGCTCTTTGGCCTAGGGATGTGCCTCTCGTAAAGGGTAGAAGTACGAAATTTCTCCCTACTAATAAAAATAGTAATTAAAAAGTGGCAATTTTTTTGCACCAAAAATTCTTAAAAAATATAAGGAGTAATTGGTGAAAATTTGGTGAAAATCGGATTAACGGTTCGGCCGCAGCGAATTTTTTAAAATTTCAAACAGACATATCTCCGCCATTTTTTCGAAATTCAAAAATCGCCCTCGTCATATTCTTCTTCGCCGGCTAAAGAAATTTGTGTAAAAATTTGGTGAAAATCGGATGAAAACTGTGGCCGTAAAGTGTTCCGGAAAAAAATGCTACGGCCGGCCGGCCGGCCGGAACCACAGACAAAGTTGAGATCGGTAAAGATCAATATTCGATTTTACCCTCCGGACCCCGGAAGACCCCTCCCCAAAAACCCGACATGGAGGGTATCACAATAACTTCTTTAAGGAAGTTAAAAAGTCAATTTTTAAGAGCTTCTAACGAAAACTAGAGAAGTAACAATATAGGAGGGGGAAGTATAAGGGAGGGGAAGTATAACAGAGGGGGAAGTATAATAGAGGGGGAAGTATAAAAGAGGGGAAGTATAACGGAGGGGGAGGTATAACGGAGAGGAAAGTTTTTTAACTTACTTTTTTTTTTTTCAAAAAATTTTCCTTTTTTTTTCGAAAATTAGTTTTATTTTTTAGATTTTCGCATTTTTTTTCTTGAAAATTTTTTTTTTTGGTATCAAGGTAGAAATAATGGGATTTTTGCCCAAGGGAGGTCCCTCTCGTAACGGGTGGAAGTACGAAATTTCTTCCTACTAAAATGATTATTAACGCAAAAAAATTATTTTTTTACACTATAAATTGGTAAAAAATATAAGGAGTAATTGGTGAAAATTTGGTGAAAATCAAACCAACGTTTCGGCCGCAGCGAATTTTTTTAAAATTTCAAACAGACTCCGCCATTTTTTCGAAATTCAAAAATCGCCCTCGTTAGTTTCTTGTTTACCTACTTAAAGAAAATTTGGTGAAAATCGGTTGAAAACAGTGGCGGTAAAGTGTTCCGGAAAACTACGGACGGCCGGCACCACAGACAAAGTTGAGATCGGTAAAGATCAATCGATGACCCTTCCTCAAAAACCAGACGTGGAGGGTATCACAATAACTTCTTTAAGGAAGTTAAAAATTCAAAAAACGAACAGTTTTCTCGCTGAACTTGAAAGAAAAAACGCCGCCCCTACGAAAAAGTGAAAGATAGCCGCAGATTTCCCATTTTCAAAATCGTCAAGAGCGCTCATTTTTTTTGTGCTAGGCAATATGGCTAAAATCTCCCTTCTGAGACCATCCCCACACCCTTTAGAGAATAAAACCTGTTGACTAAAATCTGTTTTTTTAATCGATTTTATTTTTTTTATAGGCGGAAGTGCAGTTAAACCGTCAAAGCAGCGTGGTGACGATGTAAGTATGACGTATGAAGCAAAAAACCTTGGGGGGGGGGGGGGGGCAATGACAGATTGTGGCGAGAGGGACTTCGTCGAGACGGGTCGATACGTTTTCTATCCGTGGGGGGCAACGACCTCTCCGGCCTTTACATCCGAAACGGTACCTCCGTCCATTTTCCCACCCTTCGTTTCAAAAAAAAATTTTTTTTTATCAAAAATTTAATTTTTCCTCATTTTACTAATGATGCAGAATGAGATTGGTTTAAAAAAAAATTTTAATGCATAATTAATTATAATGATAAACATTTTTTGTGAGGATAAAAATTCATTTGTTTTATTTTTAAATAATAAAGTAGAACTTACATTATTCGTGTAGGAAATAATGTTGGAAAATTGCGAAGGGGGCACCAGGGACTATGCCGCCCCCGGTGCCCGCCGTTGACTGAGTGGTGCTTCCCGCGCGCGGGTAACGACTTCCGTGGCCATTTTAGACGGGCCGCCTCCTGGTGTCAACGACCCCAACCGAATCGATCCCCTACCCCGACCCAGTAAGTCCTGTCCCATCTTGAAAAAACGTCTTTTCATGAAAAATTCATGTTGGAGATTCTCAAAATCTTCAATTTTACTGTTTTTCGGAAATAAATAACCCCCCCAAAATTACCCCTTTTTTTGCATTTTAAAAAAGGAAAATTTTGGCATAAAGAAAATATTGAACCAAAAGCGTTTTCAAATTCAAAAAGGACATCGCTTAACCTTTAAAATGAGTCTAGGGCTCTTTTTGTACCATTTTTCGCCGATTTACAGGCTCTGAAAGTCAAAATTGACTTTTTGCACTCAACAGCGCATAACTTTTCTTAGAAAATTCTAAGACCTTACTTTTCCTCAGAAATCGATTTTTATTTGGGGTTTTCCTGCGGTTTTTGCCTCCATTTTGTGACGTAAGCAATCAGGGTTGCCAAAATCTAGAGGGTCTTTCCCAGAAGCGTTTAGCCAAAAAGCGTTTTCAAAATCAATAAGGCCATCGCTTAACCTATAAAATAAGTTAAATAAGTACAGGGCTGTTTTGTACCAAGTACCATTTTTTGCCGATTTACAGGCTCTGAAAGTCAAAATTGACTTTTTGCACTCATCAGCGCATAACTTTTCTTAGAAAATTCCAAGACCTTACTTTTCCTCAGAAATCGATAGGCTTTCAATATTTTTATTTGGGATTTTCCTGCGGTTTTTGCCTCCATTTTGTGACGTAAGCAATCAGGGTTGCCAAAATCTAGAGGGTCTTTCCCAGAAGCGTTTATCCAAAATGCTACGGCACTTTGAAAATTGGGTGAATTTTGTATCGATCTTTTTTGATCATGGGGTTTCCCTCCATTTTGTGACGTAAGCAATAAGGGTTGCCAATATCTAGAGGGTCTTTAAAGGAGGATCCTTAAAGGAAATTGTCTCATCTTTCCAACGGTAACTGTAAAAGTTAAATTCGTCGATTATTAAGGGAGATACGGCACTTTGAAAATTGGGTGAATTTTGTATCGATCTTTTTTGATCATGGGGTTTCCCTCCATTTTGTGACGTAAGCAATAAGGGTTGCCGAAATCTAGAGGTTCTTTAAAGGAGAATCCTTAAAGGAAATTGTCTGATCTTTCCAACGGTACCTGTAAAAGTTAAATTTGTTAATTATTAAGGGAGATACGGCATTTTGAAAATTGGGTGCATTTTGAATCGATCTTTTTTGATCATGGCGTTTCCCTCCATCTTGTGACGTAAGCAATCAGGGTTGCCTAAATCTAGAGGGTCTTTAAAGGAGGATCCTTAAAGGAAATTATCTCATCTTCCCAACGGTACGTGTAAAAGTTAAATTCGTTAATTATTAAGGGAGGTACGGCACTTTGAAAATTGGGTGCATTTTGATCGAGGCGTTTCCCTCCATCTTGTGACGTAAGCAATCAGGGTTGCCGAAATCTAGAGGGTCTTTAAAGGAGGATCCTTAAAGGAAATTGTCTCATCTTTTCAACGTTACCTGTAAAAGTTAAATTTGTTAATTATTAACACTCTCAGCGCGGCAAGCCCAACTGGCAAATCTCACCCTGGGGCGGGAAAATTTTTTTTCGTCAAACTACTTAATTACCTCCTAAAACATTAATAATGAAGTATAAAATTAATTTGGCATGTTAATTATGCCAAAATAAGGCTTAATTGTCCCTCACAAAAGATCAGATTTGTAGGCAATCCCGCAATGTTTTTCCCCTTCTCATACCATTTTGGAACTGTTACTAGGATCAACTTCTCTAAGTGGTCAACCTACTACTTTTAGACATTAGCTTAATTTATTATTTTTTTATATTATTACATTTGCTCGTTATATATTTTCGTGTGGATACATTTTCACGGGTGCGAAATATTTATGGTACCTACTCAAATTATTCAAAATTGCTTTTCTGATGACAAATAATAAAAAATTAAGTCACTAGCCATTTGTAACGGCTTGGGATTCCCGAAAAAACCGTTGGGATTAGAAAGGAAACATTAGTTAATTTAACGATTTTTTTGTCAAAACTTAATACGTAAGTAGGTAAAGATTATCTCAAATCCGGTGAAATGACCTGGAGGGAAAAACCGTTAAAAAAAATTTTTATAGAAAAAAAACAGCGCGGATCTCTACCATAATGAAAAGTATTTGAAAATTGGTATTTAATGCTGTTTTAGAAAAATTGGGTAAGTAGTTATTTATTTTTTCTAAGTGCAAAAACTAAAATAATTAATAAAAGTGAATAATTTTGAATATAATCTACTAAAAAAACTAAATGAATCTTCGGCCTTAATAAAGTAGGAAAAGGTAAAAAGTAACGAACTTGTTTTTAGAGTGAAACATAGAACGAACTGCTACCGTTCAAAGTTTTAGTTTCCGAATTCGCCACTGCTCTTGACCGCTCGGAAGTCTTTCCTTTTTTTTTAAAATTATACTAAAAAAAATGATTTTAACTTATGATCGTTGTACCTAATAAATAATTTTGTGTTTAATTTAACTTAATAGAACAAAAAATTAATAAGTTTTTAAAGAAATTACCCGAAATTAATAGTAACAGGTCCCATTGTGAGAAGGAACGCTTTTGGTTTTTTCTACTCTTTGGTCTAAAAGCTAAATAATATTAATAAAAACGGCAAAAAGTTGTGATCATAAGTTAATTAATAGTTTAAAAATTATTATTTTAAAAAACTTACAGTCAAAAAGTAGAAAAATAATCCAAAATTGAACTGAAAACGTCTCCGTGAAGTAGCTGGTTCAACTGTCTACTTTGAAAGTCAAAATCGAAATGAAGAAAAAGGTCTAGAGTCAAGCTAAGGCCGTATTTAGGTATAAAAACCCTTTAAGAATTAACGTATGTCAACGGTTGTGCGAAATTCACTGTTTTAAGCATCGAAAATCGCTTTTTAAAAGACGCATGAACGGTCGATATATATATCGACCAACGAATAGTCCGCCCAGGGAAAGGAACTTTCTACTCGATATATATCGACCCGCGCTGAGAGTGTTAAGGGAGATACGGCACTTTGAAAATTGGGTGCATTTTGAATCGATCTTTTTGATCATGGAGTTTCCCTCCATCTTGTGACGTAAGCAATCAGGGTTGCCGAAATCTAGAGGGTCTTTAAAGGAGGTTCCTTTAAGGAAATTGTCTCATCTTTTCTACGTTACCTGTAAAAGTTAAATTTGTTAATTATTCAGGGAGATACGGCACTTTGAAAATTGGGTGCATTTTGGATCGATCTTTTTTGATCATGGCGTTTCCCTCCATTTTGTGACGTAAGCAATCAGGGTTGCCTAAATCTAGAGGGTCTTTAAAGGAGGGTCCTTAAAGGAAATTGTCTCATCTTTTCAACGGTACCTGTAAAAGTTAAATTCGTTAATTATTGAGGGAGATACGGCACTTTCAAAATTGGGTGCATTTTGGATCGATCTTTTTTGATCATGGCGGTTTTTTCCCCTCCATTTTGTGACGTAAGCAATCAGGGTTGCCTAAATCTAGAGGGTCTTTAAAGGAGGGTCCTTAAAGGAAATTGTCTCATCTTTCCAACGGTACCTGTAAAAGTTAAATTCTTTAATTATTGAGGGAGATACGGCACTTTCAAAATTGGGTGCATTTTGGATCGATCTTTTTTGATCATGGCGGTTTTTTCCCCTCCATTTTGTGACGTAAGCAATCAGGGTTGCCGAAATCTAGAGGTTCTTTAAAGGAAATTGTCTCATCTTTCCAACGGTACCTGTAAAAGTTAAATACGTCTATTATTGAGGGAGATACGGCACTTTGAAAATCGGGTGAATTTTGGATCGATCTTTTTTGATCATGGCGTTTCCCTCCATCTTGTGACGTAAGCAATCAGGGTTGCCAAAATCTAGAGGGTCTTTAAACGAGGATCCTTAAAGGAAATTGTCTCATCTTTCCAACGGAACCTGTAAAAGTTAAATTCGTCAATTATTGAGGGAAATACGGCACTTTGAAAATTGGGTGCATTTTTGATCGAGGCGTTTCCCTCCATCTTGTGACGTAAGCAATCAGGGTGGCCGAAATCTAGAGGGTCTTTAAAGGAGAATCCTTAAAGGAAATTGTCTCATCTTTCCAACGGTACCTGTAAAAGTAAAATTCGTTAATATTAAGGGAGACACAGCATTTTGAAAATTGGGTGCATTTTGAATCGATCTTTCTTTATCATGGCGTTTCCCTCCATCTTGTGACGTAAGCAATCAGGGTTGCCGAAATCTAAAGAGATATTGGGAAACACGGGCACTTTGATATCGCCTAGACAATAAAATTTATTACGAAAAGAAATATTTGTTTTCAAAATGTCAATAACAGATCTTTTGCACCCCCTTATCTTAGCTTTATATAATATAAATATTATTTATTTAGATTCGCAATCTGGAATACGATGATGGGCACCTCTTTATTGGCGATGCCCTGGGGTATCGAACGTGCTGGACTTGTCATGGGGCCATCTTTAACCTTATTAATGGGCGCATTATGTTTATATACCGCCTACTGTAATTTAAGAGCCCACAGGCAATTTGGTGAGAAAAATTTAATTATTTTTATTTTTAAGTACACAGTTCAAAAGGTCAGATTTTTTGATTATTTCAACAAAATAATATTTGTCTTATTTAATATAACTTAATTTGGAACAACGTTGCGTCATTTTTATGTGATAATGATAAGAAATATTTTTTTTTACAGGGACGGCGACGGGGGAGATTTCAGAATTGACTCGCACTTTGCTCGGCTCAATCAGCGAAATTTTGTCGAAAACTTTTTCGCTCATTGTGCTCCTCGGGGCGAATATTGTCTACTGGATACTTATGACCAATTTTTTATATCATTCCGTCAACTATTTAAATGGTATAATTAATTTAATTTAATTTTGTTTAATAATTTTTTTTAGGTGTTGTACTTGATATGCCGTTTGATGCTAGGGGTAATGACAGCGCTTCGTTATCTGGAGGTAATTTCATGATGGTTATATACAAAGAAGGATAAAAGTCAGGTTATAAAACATATTTGAAGGTTCTAATGGAGGATATGAGGGTTTTAAGTTGGTTGCTTTGTACATTTTTCGTAGTGAGCAACGGTTTTCGGTTTTTCCCTTCTATCTTGGAAACCGTCGCTCAAAACGAAAAAATGTCCAAAGTAAAAGTTGTAGCTACGGAAATTTACTGCATAAAATATCTTATTGGTTTTTTCCGTCAGAGCAATATTTTAGGAGATATGAAGGTTTTAATTTTTCAGACAGGCTCTGTAGGATTATTAGTTTTAACCTCATAACTCCTTAAATATTGCTCTTACGCAAATAATGAATAAACAAATTTTTGTAGGAAATCTTTGTACCTACAACATTTACTTAGGACATTTTTTCGTTTTGAGCGACGGTTTCCGAGATAGAAGGGAAAAACCGTTGTTAGCAAAAAAAAGGAAGGTTAAACGGAAAAACCGTTGCTCACAACGAAAAATTTGCCAAGCAACTCACTTAAGAACCCTCATATCTCCTTAAGTATTGCTCTGACAAAAAAACCAATGAGGTCTTTTTTGTAGGAAATTTTTGTAGCTACGACTTTTACTTAGGACGTTTTTTCGTTTTGAGCGACGGTTTCCGAGATAGAAGGGAAAAACCGAAAACCGTGGTTTACAACGAAAAATTTGCAAAGCAACCAACTTAAATACTTCCATATCTCCTAAAGTATTGCTGTGACGGAAAAAACTAATAAAATATTTTATGTAGTAAATTTTAGTACCTACAACTTTTACTTAAGACATTTTTTCGTTTTGAGCGACGGTTTCCGAGATAGAAGGGAAAAACCGAAAACCGTTGTTAACAACGAAAAATTTGCAAAGCAACTCACTTAAAAACCATCATACCTCCTTAAAATACATTTTGTTTTAGTATTTTGCCCGATTGTCGGCCCGGTGACAAATGTGACGATTGAGAGCAGCGATATTTCCGCGAAATCTGGAATATAGATACGACAGTCCCGATTTTCCTGGCGATACTAATAGCGCCTCTTTTAAACTTTAAAAGTCCGACGTTTTTCACAAAGTTTAATTCTTTGGGGACGCTTTCGGTGATGTATCTCATCGGATTTGTGTTTGTGAAGTCGGCTATGTGGGGCGTCAATTTGTCTTCTGACCCGAGCGACTTTCATTATAGTCCGATGGTCATGCCGAGCTTCCTCGCCACCTCGGGGATGCTCGCTCTTTCTTATTTTATACACAATATCATCATTACTATCATGAGGAGTAACTCTGACCAAAAAAATAATGTAAGATACATCTAAAAAAAAAATGTTTAGCTTATTAAAATATCTTTTTTTCAGGGTAGAGATTTATCAATCGCATACATTCTAGTCACTCTAACGTACCTGATAATCGGCACAGTATTTTATATCGCATTTCCATTAGGAAAATCTTGCATTCAAGATGTAAGTAATTTTTTTTTTTTTTTTTTTGCCTAAAAACCTCCTAAAAATGGGTCGTTTTTCTCGATTTTATCAGGCGTTTGGGCGTTTCGCATATTTTTTATCGGTTTTTGGGTAGTGTTTCTCGATTTTATCAGGCGTTTGGGCGTTTTACATATTTTTTATCGGTTTTCTCTATCAAAAAATTTAGAAAAACTACCAAAAAACCTAGTTAATATAATAATTTTTTTTTGGTAGTTTTTCTCAATTTTATCAGGCGTTTGGGCGTTTTACATATTTTTTTATCGGTTTTGGGTAATTTTTCTCGATTTTATCAGGCGTTTTACATCTTTTTTATCGGGTTTTGGGTCGTTTTTCTCGATTTTATCAGGCGTTTGGGCGTTTTGCATCTTTCTTATCGGTTTTTGGGTAGTTTTTCTCGATTTTATCAGGCATGTTAGCGTCTTACATATTTTTTTATCGGATTTCTCTATCAAAAAATTGAGAAAAACTACCAAAAAACCGAGTTAACTATAATAATTTTTTTTGGGTAGTTTTTCTCGATTTTATCAGGCGTTTGGGCTTTTACATCTTTCTTATCGGTTTTTGGGTAGTTTTTCTTGATTTTATCAGGCGTTTGGGCGTTTTATATCTTTTTTATCGGGTTTCGGGTCGTTTTTCTCGATTTTATCAGGCGTTTGGGGGTTTTACATCTTTTTATCAGGTTTCGGGTCGTTTTTCTCGATTTTATCAGGCGTTTGGGCGTTTTGCATATTTTTATATCGGTTTTGGGTAGTTTTTCTCGATTCTATCAGGCGTTTTAGCGTTTTACATCTTTTTTATCGGGTTTTGGGTAGTTTTTCTCGATTTTATCAGGCGTTTGGGCGTTTTACATCTTTTTTATCGGGTTTCGGGTCGTTTTTCTCATTTTATCAAGCGTTTAAGCGTTTTGCTTATTTTTTTATCGGTTTTTGGGTAGTTTTTCTCGATTTTATCAGGCGTTTGAGCGTTTACATCTTTTTTATCGGGTTTTGAGTCGTTTTTCTCGATTTTATCAGGCGTTTGGGCGTTTTGCATATTTTTTTATTGGTTTTTGGGTAGTTTTTCTCGATTTTATCAGGCGTTTTAGCGTTTTACATATTTTTTTATCGGGTTTCTCTATCAAAAATTGAGAAAAACTACCAAAAAACCTAGTTAATTTAATAATTTTTTTTTGGGTAGTTTTTCTCGATTTTATCAGGCGTTTGGGCGTTTTACATCTTTCTTATCGGTTTTTGGGTAGTTTTTCTCGATTTTATCAGGCGTTTGGGCGTTTTACATCTTTTTTTATCGGGTTTCGGGTCGTTTTTCTCCATTTTATCAGGCGTTTGGGCGTTTTGCATATTTTTTTATCGGTTTTGGGTAATTTTTCTCAATTTTATCAGGCGTTTTAGCGTTTTACATCTTGTTTATCGGGTTTGTGTCGTTTTTCTCGATTTTATCAGGCGTTTTAGCGTTTTACATATTTTTTTATCGGTTTTCTCCATCAAAAAATTTAGAAAAACTACCAAAAAACCTAGTTAATATAATAATTTTTTTTTGGTCGTTTTTCTCGATTTTATCAGGCGTTTGGGTGTTTACATCTTTTTTATCGGGTTTCGGGTCGTTTTTCTCGATTTTATCAGGCGTTTGGGCGTTTTACATCTTTCTTATCGGGTTTTGGGTCGTTTTTCTTGATTTTATTAGGCGTTTGGGCGTTTTACATCTTTTTTATCGGGTTTTGGGTAGTTTTTCTCGATTTTATCAGGCGTTTGGGCGTTTTACATCTTTTTTATTGGGTTTCGGGTCGTTTTTCTCGATTTTATCAGGCCATTGGGCGTTTTACATCTTTTTATCGGGTTTCTCTATCAAAAAATTGAGAAAAACTACCAAAAAACCGAGTTAACTACAATAATTTTTTTTTTCAGAATTTTTTAAATAATTTTGCAAGTTGGGACATGATGACTGTGATAGCTCGAGTATTTCTGCTTTTTCAACTAGTGACTGTTTTTCCGTTGATCTCGTATATGCTGAGGACGCAGACGATGGTCGCACTGACCGGTAACCCGTTTCCAAGCCGTCTTTGGGTTTTTATCTTCAACACAATTATCGTCGTCATATGCATACTTTTCGCCATTTTCCTCCCAAAAATAGGAACTATCATAAGGTAAACAGATTTCAACATTTTTTTTTTTAATCATCTTTTTTAGATTTACAGGAGCAATCAGCGGTCTTGTGCACGTTTTTACCCTCCCGTGCCTATTGAGGTTGGCATCGCTTTATAAAAACGAAAAAATATCATTTTGGTCATGGATTCTTAACTCAAGTATACCTTTATTCGGAGCAGCGAATCTCTTAGGGCAATTTTTCGTCACTGACTAAATTTCCCTTTTAAAATTACTGTACATTTTTGTAAATTTCATTTTTTACTATTTATTGTGATATTTTATTTGTTAAATAAAACGTTTTATATATGTTATCGCTAAATATGGTCTATAAACGAAAGTACTGGTTTGAAGAGCTTCCAACGAAAACTTCCTTAAAGAGAAGTATCTATATAGGAGGGGGAAGTATATGGGAGGGGAAGTATAAGGAACGGGGAAGTATATGGGAGGGGAAAGTATAAGGAAGGGGAAGTATAATGGAGGGGGAAGTATAAGGGAACGAAAGTATAAGGAAGGGGATGTAGTAGCGAGGGAAAGTATAAAGGAGAATTTTCTAAGTTTTTTTTCGAAAAATATTCTAAGTTTTTTTTGTCCGAAAAAAAAATTTTCAAAGTTTTTTTCGAAAAATTTTCCGGGTTTTCCTTTTTTTTTTTTTTCGAAAAATTTTCTAAGTTCTTTTTTCGAAAACTTTTCCAAGTTTTTTTTTTTCGAAAAATTTTCCGGGTTTTTCTTTTTTTTTGTTTGAAAAATTGTTAAGTTCTTTTTTTCGAAAAATTTTCCAAGTGTCAAGGTAGAAATAATCGGCTCTTTGGCCTAGGGATGTGCCTCTCGTAAAGGGTAGAAGTACGAAATTTCTCCCTACTAAAAAAAAATTAATAAATAAAAAGTAGCAATTTTTTTACGCCAAAAATTCTTAAAAAATATAAGGAGTAATCGGTGAAAATTTGGTGAAAATCGGATTAACGGTTCGGCCGCAGCAAATTTTTTAAAATTTCAAACAGACATATCTCCGCCATTTTTTCGAAATTCAAAAATCGCCCTCGTTACATTCTTCTTCACCGGCTAAAGAAATTTTGGTGAAAATTTGGTGAAAATCGGATGAAAACTGTGGCCGTAAAGTGTTCCGGAAAAAAATGCTACGGACGGCCGGACAGCCGGCCGGCCGGCCGGCACCACAGACAAAGTTGAGATCGGTAAAGATCAATATTCGATTTGACCTCTGGGTCTGGAAGACCCTTCCCCAAAAACCCGACGTCGAGGGTATCGCAATAACTTCTTTAAGGAAGATAAAAAACATTTAAAAATTTATTTATTATTTTTAAATTTATACAGCCAAACTTGGTCAACGCCGAAGCCGACGGTTTTGATTGGTTCTTTGTTAGGTAATGGAAATCTACAAGCAACGACCACAGCATCGTCAAGTTCTTTGTTGAACTTTTCTTCCAAATCGGACATCTAAAAATGAAAAAAATCATAAATTCAAAAAGAAACCTTCGAATATACTGACAATACTGACCATTTGCTCTACGCCGAAAATGACGACATTTTTATACGAATGAATTGGGAATTTCCACAAATCTTTTCGATAAAAGTTTGTCGATTTTGAGACTCCTGAATTTAATGCCATTAATTTAGAGTATAAGACGAGCCAGAAATTAAGTTCGACTCCGTCTGATTTGAAGCCATGTTTAGCAGTGGAAAGAACCTGAAAATATGAATAAGAATTTTTTTTTTTAATTAAAATTACAATTCGTCCATCACCGCTTCCTATATCGAGAAGTTTTCCGCTTCTTCCTTTTAGAGCGGATAAAACGTTGGCAATTTGCTGATTGGTAGCTGGAACGTATGGTAGGCATATTCGTCGAAAACCTGGTGAAACAAATGGGTAGCAAACTGCAGTTAAAGCAACAGCAACACCTCCTAAAAAAACGTTTTTTATGAAAAGAGAAGCCCTTTGACCAGTCAACTCTTTCTGGCTAAACTTTGGCTGCATAGAATTCATCGCAGGGCTGCCAAATTTGGAGGATTGCATGTTTTAACAGTTAAATTTCCTTTCTGTTTTAATGGCAACACAAAATAAAAGGTACCAACTTAACAATTATGATAAAATTTACCTGTCAGCCCAAGAAAAAAAAGACCACCTTTATTCAGTTTTGTCCCTTCACTTTTCTTTTGATTTTCTATATATTCCATTGTTATCACTTATCTCTTATCAATACACTGATAACGCTGCAACCTCCCAGTGTTTTGACACATCGATTATAACCCACAATTTATAAGAAAATAGATTTATTATTTATCGAAGTGTATTTTTAGAACTTTTTAGAATATTAAAGACATATAAAAAGAATATTTTTATACTTAGAGTATGTGGTTGGCAACACTGGTTGGTTGGCAGGATTGTTCAAGGTGAAACGATTTCGGAATCGATTCCACATTTTAGAGACGTCAATTTTTATCTTTCGGTCTTTCTTTTAATAAAATCATTTTTATCCCTTCCTCTTTTTTAAATTAAATTTTATTATACAACGAATCACTCATTTGAACATATTATCACACTCTCTAAATTTCTATCACGTTTTAGTCAGGCCTCAACGTATTTTTCGCGAAATTTCGATGGAGTAACGACTTTTATCTTCCTTTCAACATATAAGGTAATATTTTAAATATTTCAAGGATTTTTTATTTATTTTTCTATATATAGTATTTCTATATATAATTAACATAAGGCGAGTTTTATTCTTATCTGATAAGTACATCTTATCAGATTTAAGTATTGATAACAGGTAATATGAAGTCCCATGAATATTCACATTAAATATTATGAATACGTCAAGAAGTATTAAATCAGGTCATAAAAATGTATTTTGGGAGATAAAATGGTAAAGATGACCTTGGTTTTTGAGACGTAGAGACACAAAATGACCTTAACTTGTCAGACAAAGGATTGAAGTCTGGAAATTCCTTAAAAAATGTATGATTTTCTCAAAAAATCATTCAAAAGATATGATTTTCTTGAGGGAGAAGTCCCCTTTTTGTTCCTTTTGTGAAGCATCCTCAAAAAAAGTAGATTCTTTGGTCTATAAAAACCAGTTTTATCAGGTTTTTGTGCGTTAAACCTTTGTTTTACCAAGTTTTGGTTGGTTTCCTTGATATTTGGTGTAAAAACATCGGTTTTGTCAGGGTTTTAACGTGTTTTGGGTATTTTTTCTCGATTTTTATGCGTACAATTTTCTAATTTCTTTCAAAGGCGTTTGGGCGTTTAACATCTTTTTTATCAGTTTTTAGATCGTTTTTCTCGATTTTTATTTGTGCAAACAAGTTTATAATTTTTTTTCTTTCAAAGGCGTGTGGGCATTTAACATCTTTTTTATCGGTTTTGGGTCGTTTTTCTCAATTTTTATATGTGCAAAAAATTTTCTAATTTTTTTTCAAACTTTTCTTTCAAAGGCGTTTGGGCGTTTTACATCTTTTTACCGGGTTTTGGGTCGTTTTTCTTGATTTTTATGTGTGCAAACAAATTTCTAATTTTTTCAAACTTTTCTTTATCGGGCGTTTGGGCGTTTAACATTTTTTTTTTTATCAGTTTTTGGGTAGTTTTTCTCGATTTTTATATGTGCTAACAAGTTTCTAATTGTTTTTTTTCTTTTAAAGGCGTTTGGGCGTTTTACATCTTTTTTATCGGTTTTTGGGTCGTTTTCTCAATTTTTATGTGTACCAACAATTTTCTAATTTTTTTCTTTCTAATTTTAATTTACTTTTCTTTACCGGGCGTTAGGGCGTTTAACATCTTTTTTATTGTTTTTTGGGTCGTTTTTTATCGATCTTTATGTGTGCAAACAATTTTTTAATTTTTTAAAAACTTTTCTTTCAAAGGCATTTGGGCGTTTTACATCTTTTTTATCAGGTTTTGGGTCGTTTTTCTCGATTTTATCAGGCGTTTGGGCGTTTTACATATTTTTTTATCGGTTTTTGGGTAGTTTTTCTCGATTTTATCAGGCGTTTGGGCGTTTTGCATATTTTTTATCGGGTTTTGGGTCGTTTTTCTCGATTTTATCAGGCGTTTGGGCGTTTTACATATTTTTTAATCGGTTTTTGGGTAGTTTTTCTCGATTTATCAGGCGTTTGGGCGTTTTACATCTTTCTTATTGGGTTTCGGGTCGTTTGTCTCGATTTAACAGGCGTTTGGGCGTTTAACATATTTTTTATCGGGTTTCGGGTCGTTTTTCTCGATTTTATTAGGCGTTTGGGCGTTATTTTCTTATCGGGTTTTGGGTCGTTTTTCTCGATTTTATCAGGCGTTTGGGCGTTTTGCATATTTTTTTATCGGTTTTTGGGTCGTTTTTCTCGATTTTATCTGGCGTTTGGGCGTTTTACATATTTTTTATCAGTTTTGGGTCGTTTTTCTCGATCTTATTAGGTGTTTGGGCGTTTTACATCCTTTTTATCGGGTTTTGGGTCGTTTTTCTCGATTTTATCAGGCGTTTGGGCGTTTTGCATATTTTTTATCGGTTTTTGTGTAGTTTTTCTCGATTTATTAGGCGTTTGGGCGTTTTACATCTTTCTTATCGGGTTTTGGGTCGTTTTTCTCGATTTTATCAGGCGTTTGGGCGTTTTTCATATTTTTTTTATCGGTTTTGGGTAGTTTTTCTCGATCTTATCAGGCGTTTGGGCGTTTTACATCTTTTTAATCAGTTTTTGGGTAGTTTTTCTCGACTTTATCAGGCGTTTGGGCGTTTTACATATTTTTTATCGGTTTTTGGGTAGTTTTCTCGATTTTATCAGGCGTTTGGGCGTTTTACATATTTTTTATCGGTTTTTGGGTAGTTTTTCTCGATCTTATTTGGCGTTTGGGTGTTTTACATCTTTTTTATCAGGTTTTGGGTCGTTTTTCTCAATTTTATCAGCCGTTAGGGCGTTTTACATCTTTTTATCGTGTTTCGGGTCGTTTTTCTCAATTTTTATGTGTACAAAAAATTTTCCAATTTTTTATCTCTCAAAAATATTCCTTTTTCCCCAAATTATAGGGTTTTTTTTTTTTAAATTTTCTGTTTTTGTTTTCAATTTTTTTGACTAATTTTCTAAGTAGTTAAAATGGCTAAAATTTTATGCGATCTTCCTTTGTCTTCATGTGAAAATTTCCAAGTGAAGTCCTTGGGGAAAAAACTGGTTTATATAATTAAATAATTAATTTTTGTTTACTTCTTTGATTTCAGACTTGACGAAAAAAGATGAGCGACTTCGAAGACGCTTCGGACATGTCCGACCGAAGCGGAACCATGTACAACGGCCTCAGAAAACGACATTTAATCGAATCATTAGAAAACGAATTACCCTGCTTGAAAGAAGTCAAGGTATTTATATTAAAAAATTCACTTTTTCTGCATATTTTAAAATCAGAGATCAGATATTGATCTTTTTTTACTTATCATCTGAGAGAAAAAAAATTTCTTTATCTTCTGTAGACTTTTTTAATTAGTTGAATGAATTAAAGGGCATCTTTTTTGTTTTTATGTAACAGGAATTATTGACGGCGATGATACGAGTATGTTTGACGACGAAGAAGATTTGACGGGTGCACCTTTGCCCAGCACACCTGTCGATCCCACTCTTATCGATCAAGAGGTAAACACTTAACCTACTAATGAATCATTGCGAAAAAAATCTTCCTGAAATTGTAAATTTACGAGTGGTAAATTTGGACCTTATGGCCCTTAATTATTATTTTACAATGTATGAGAAAATTGTTAATTTTTAAAAATTTTTGCACACAAAAAATATTTGAAATTTTCTTCTAAAAACCGTTAAAAAGTATGATCTTTTCAAGCAATTGTTTAAAAAATTGCATGATTTTCTCAAAAAAAAAAAAAAAAATATGATTTTTCAAAAAATCATTTTAAAAATCGTTTTTAAAAAATCATAGAAAAAAATACGATTTTTCTGAAAAAATTGTTTAAACAAATAATAATTTCATGAAAGATCTTTAAAAAAAAGGAATTTCTTAAAAATCGAAAGTAAAATATGATTTTGATTTGAATCGGTACTGTAATCATAATCATATCCGAAATCGTAAATATGATTACGATTATACCGTACTCTGGTCTGAGGAGTCCATACGTCCTGCTAGGGGTTTTGGGCCGTTTTCCTCAATTTTCTGGTATAGAAAAACATTTTTATCAGTTTTTTGGACTTTAAACCTTTATTTTGTCATTGTTTTTCAATTTTTGGTATAATTTTTGGTTTTGTCAGGATTTTGGGCTTTAAAACTTCCTTTTTAGTGTATTTTGGGTCATTTTTTCCTCAAAAACCGTTTTATCAGGTTTTTGGGCGTTAAACCTCTATTTTGTCGGTGTTTCTCGGTTTTTGATGTAAAAAACATCAGTTTTGTCAGGTTTTTGGGCTTTAAAACTTCCTTCCTGGTTTATTTTGGGTCATTTTTTCCTCAAAAACCGTTTTATCAGGTTTTTGGGCGTTAAACCTCTATTTGTCGGTGTTTCTCGATTTTTGGTGTAAAAAACATCAGTTTTGTCAGGTTTTTGGGCTTTAAAACTTTCTTTCTAGTGTATTTTGGGTTATTTTTCCCTCAAAAACCGTTTTATCAGGTTTTTGGGCTTTAAACCTATTTTGACAATGTTTCTCGATGGTTTTTGGGCAGTTAACCTCTATTTTGTCGGTGTTTCTCGATTTTTGGTGTAAAAAACATCAGTTTTGTCAGGTTTTTGGGCTTTAAAACTTTCTTTCTAGTGTATTTTGGGTCATTTTCCCCTCAAAAACCGTTTTATGAGGTTTTTGGGCGTTAAACCTTTATTTTGTCAGTGTTCCTTGATTTTTGGTGTAAAAACACCCGTTTTATCTAGTTTTTGGGCGTTAAACCTTTATTTTGACAGTGTTCCTCGAATTATGGTGTATAAACACCCGTATTGTCAGGTTTTTGGGCTTTAAAACTTCCTTTCTAGTGTATTTTGGGTCATTTTCCCTCAAAAACCGTTTTATCAGGTTTTTTGGCGTTAATTCTTTATTTTGTCAGTGTTCTTCGATTTTTGGTGTAAAAACACCCGTTTATCTGGTTTTTTTGCATTAAACCATTATTTTGACAGTGTTCCTCGGGTTCTGGTGTAAAAACTCCCATTTTGTCTGGTTTTTGGGCTTTAATACATCCTTTTCAGTTAATTTTGGCTAATTTTCTCTTCAAAAACTGTCTAATCAGGTTTTTAGGCGTTAAACCTATTTTGTCAGTGTTTCTCGATTTTGGTGTAAAAACACCAGTTTTATCTCGGTTTTGGGCGTTAAACCTTTATGTATTTTGTCGGTGTTCCTCGAATTTTGGTGTAAAAACATCAGTTTTGTAAGGTTTTTGGGATTTAAAACTTCCTTTCTAGTGTAATTTTGGGTAATTTTTCCCTCAAAAACCGTTTTATCAGGTTTTTGGGCGTTAAACCTTTATTTTGTCAGTGTTCCTTTATTTTTGATGTAAAAACACCCGTTTTGTCAGGTTTTTGGGATTTTAAACTTCCTTTCTAGTGTAATTTTGGGTCATTTTTCCTCAAAAACCGTTTTATCAGGTTTTTGCGCATTAAATCTTTATTTTGACAGCGTTTCCCGATTTTTGGTGTAAAAGCATAATTTTTGTCAGGTTTTTGGGCGTTAAACTTTGTCAGTTTTCCTTGATTTCTGGTGTAAAAACACCCGTTTTATCTGGTTTTTGGGCATTAAACCTCTTTTTTTTTTTTGTCAGAGTTTCTGGATTTTTGGTGTAAAAACATCAGTTTTGTCAGGTTTTTCGGCGTTAAACTTTATTTTGTCAGTTTTCCTTGATTTTTTGTGTAAAAACATCAGTTTTGTCAGATTTCTGGGCGTTAAACTTTATTTTGTCAGTTTTCATTGATTTTTGGTGTAGAAACACCCGATTTATCTGGTTTTTGGGTGTTAAACTTTATTTTGTCAGTGTTCCTCGGTTTTTGGTGTAAAACACCCATTTTGTCTGGTTTTTTTGGCGTTAAACCTTTATTTTGTCAGTGTTCCTCCATTTTTGGTGTAAAAACACCAATTTTGTCTGGTTTTTTGGCGTTAAACCTTTATTTTGTCAGTGTTCCCCCATTTTGGTGTAAAAACACCCATTTTGTCTGGTTTTTTGGCGTTAAACCTTTATTTTATCAGTGTTCCTCCATTTTTGGTGTAAAAACTCTCGTTTTTCAGGTTTCAGTCTCTAAACTTCCTATCTAGTGTATTTTGGGTCATTTACCCTCAATTTTCTGGTCCAGAAAAACCCCTTTTATCAGTGTTTTGAGTCGTTTTTCTTGATTTTTGGTGTAGAAACATCCTTTTTTGGGTGTTTAAGGAACTTGACTTCCGTGGTCTATAAAAACTATTCTGTTCTTTTTAAATGTAATTTTTTTCAGGTGACTGAGGTGCTGAGGGAAGGTATGCATGAAATGAATCTCGGGGCGTTTGTAAATGCGAGACGTGAAGATGCGGAAGAAATTTTAAGAAAAGTCTGGGAAGCTTCATGGTCCGTCTGTAACTTCCGTCATCTCCCGCAGTTTCTTCAGGACAACAAATACCTCCATAACAGACACAGACCTCAGCTCGGGTCTTTCAGAGCCTGTTTTAAATCGATCTTTAGCATCCACACCGAAACCGGAAATATCTGGACACATTTACTAGGTAAAAAGTCATTTTAAGCATTGTTTTTTAATTTTATTCTTTTCATAGGAACCATCGCGTTTTTCTTCGCGCTCGGCGCATTTTTGATTTCTGCAGCGCGAGCTGTACCGCTCGAAGATATGCTGGCGGTTTCTACTTTTTACTTCTCAGTTATCATCTGTTTCGGTTTATCGTTCATGTTCCACACAGTCTATTGTCATTCTGAATTCGTCGGAAAGATATTCAGCAAGTAAGTGCCCCAAAAAAGAAAAGTTTTTCAGTTTTCTGGTGTGGAAACACCAGTTTCGTTGGGTGTTGTAACACCTTTTTTTGACTAGTTTTGGGTCATTTTCTTGATTTTCTGGTGTAAAAAAAAAAAAAAAAAAAAAAAAAAAAAAAATTTATCAGGGGTTTAATATCTGTTTGAGATTGTTTTCCTCAATTTTTTGGTGTAGAAATATCCGTTTTGTTGGATGTTTTAGCTTTTGATACCTTTTAGCTATTTTTGGAGGCGTTTCCTTAGTTTTTTGGTGTGGAAACACCAGTTTCGTCGGTTTTTTTTAGCTTTTAACACCTTTTTTTTGCTAGTTTTGGGTCATTTTCTTGATATTCTGCTCTTAAAAAACCAGTTTTATCTGGCTTTTGGGCGTTTAACATTTTTAATAGCAGGTCTTTGGTGTGTAAACACCCATTTTATCGGGTTTTTGGTGTGGAAACATCCATTTTATCTGGTGCTTTGGTCTTTAACACCTTTTTTTTTGGCCATTTTCTTGACTTTAGGTCTCTAAAACCCAGTTTTATCTGGCTTTCGGGTGCTTAACACTATTATTAGCGGGTTTTTGGTGTAGAAACACCCATTTTATCGGGTTTTTGGTGTAGAAACACCCATTTAATCGGGTTTTTGTTGTAGAAACACCCATTTTATCGGGTTTTTGGTGTGTAAACACCCATTTTTATCGGGTTTTTGGTGTAGAAACACCCATTTTATCGGGTTTTCGGTGTGGAAACACCCATTTTATCGGGTTTTGGGTGTAGAAACACCCATTTAATCGGGTTTTTGTTGTAGAAACACCCATTTTATCGGGTTTTTGGTGTGTAAACACCCATTTTATTGGGTTTTTGGTGTAGAAACACCCATTTTATCGGATTTTCGGTGTGGAAACATCAGTTTTATCTGGTGCTTTGGTTTTTAACACCTTTTTTTTGGGTGATTTTCCTTGACTTTCTAGTCTATAAAACTGGTTTTATCTGGCTTTCAGGCGTTCGCCATTTTTATCAGCGGGTTTTTGGTGTGGAAACATCCGTTTCATCTAGTGCTTTGGTTTTTAACACCTTTTTTTGGGTGATTTTCCTTGACTTTCTAGTCTATAAAACTGGTTTTATCTGGCTTTCAGGCGTTCGCCATTTTTATCAGCGGGTTTTGGTGTAGAAACACCATTTTATCGGATTTTTGGCGTAGAAACATCCATTTTATCGTTTTTTTTTGGTGTGGAAACATCCGTTTCATCTGGTGCTTTGGTTTTTAAAACCTTTTTCTGGGCCATTTTCTTGACTTTATAGTCTATAAAAACGTGTTTCACTTGGCTTTCGGGCGTTTAACATTTTTATTAGCGGGTTTTTGGTGTATAAACACCCATTTTATCGAGTTTTTGGTGTGGAAACATCCGTTTCATCTGGTGCTTTCGTTTTTACACCTTTTTTTTTGGGCCATTTTCCTTTACGTTCTAGTCTATAAAAACCGGGTTTATCTGGCTTTTGGGCGTTTAACCTTTTTAATAGCAGGTTTTTGGTGTATAAACACCATTTTATCGGGTTTTCGGTGTAGAAACACCCATTTTATCGGGTTTCGATGTAGAAACACCCGTTTCATCTGGTGCTTTGGTTGTTAACACCTTTTTTGGGCCATTTACGTTCTAGTCTATAAAATCCGGTTTTATCTGGCTTTCAGGCGTTTAACATTTTCATTTGCGGGTTTTCGGTGTAGAAACACCCATTTAATAGGGTTTCGGTGTAGAAACACCCATTTTATCGGGTTTTGGTGTAGAAACACCCATTTTATCGGGTTTCGGTGTAGAAACACCCATTTTATCGGGTTTTCGGTCTCGAAACACCCATTTTATCGGGTTTTTGGTGTTAGAAACACCCATTTTATCGGGTTTTTGGTGTGAAAACATCCGTTTCAGTCTATAAAAACCGATTTTATCTGACTTTAGGGCGTTTAACATTTTTATTAGCGGGTTTTTGGTGTAGAAACACCCATTTTATCACGTTTTTGGGCTATCAGCACCCAATTTAAATTGGTTTTCGTGTTAATTGTACCCTTTTGGGCCATTTTCTTTGATTTTTTGGTGTAAAAACACCCGTTGTACTGTATGGTTGGGGCGTCAAACATCTTTTGGTTCGTCTTCCTCAGTTTTCAGGTTGAGAATCACATTCTTTTACCCAAAAGAACCCCTCAAACCTATTCATTTTTTTTGGAAGTTTGAAATTTTGCTTGAGTTAATTTCTTATTAATTTTTCAGATTAGACTATTGCGGAATCGCGATTTTGATCACCGGATCGTTTGTACCGTGGTTATATTTTAGTTTCTATTGCCAAACGGCGGCTCGAAATATCTACTTGACAGTCGTCATCATTTTAGGAATCACAGCAAGCGTCGTATCCCTCTGGGATAAATTCAGCGACCCACGTTTTCGCCCTCTTCGAGCTAGTAAACGATCTTTATACGTAAAAAAATCTGTTGTAAAGAAAATTTTTTAAGGTGTCTTTTCTGTGTTTGGATTGAGCGGAGTCGTCCCAGCTTTTCATTACGTGATCGCTGAAGGATGGGAAAATGCGATTTCGTACGCATCATTCGGATGGCTTGTTTTGATGGGTGTTTTGTATCTGTGTGGAGCCTTCGTTTATGCCTCACGCATCCCAGAAAGCCTGTATCCAGGAAAATTCGATATCGCCGTAAGTTTTCTTTAGCTAAAACTAAAACTAAATTCTCTTCAGTTCCAAAGCCATCAAATATTCCACGTGCTGACCATCGCCGCGGCGTTCGTACATCTCCACGGCATCACCGAAATGCTCACTTACCGAATGTCGATGGGCGCCTGCGCAGTCCAATCAGCCGTTCAAAGCACCATTCTCTGACATCCGTTCCTTTCACAGCCCACCCTGTGAAAGCCAAAATGAAAAGGAAGCCTATGTGATCATTCTTTTAAATTCATTACAAAATGTGATAAATTTGTGTAATCCACCGAGCTATTTTCACGAATTAAATTATTAATGTGATAAAATTTTAAACCGTTGGTCATCATATCTGAAAAATTTTAAATTCACTTTTGAACTACCTAATCTCAAAATTTTAAAAACTGGGCGTATTCATATAAATTAAAACTCCTCACATCCTTTTCGAGATATTCATATTTTTTAATCTTCATAAATCTGAATACGCAGATCTCTTCTTACGAATTGGGAAGTTCAACCTCACAAGGTTTCAAATATTTTTATATTGTTTATAATTTAAAGAAAAAGGTGCTTTTTTTTTGTAGTTTGAAAAATGTCTTCTTTTTTTTAAATATTGGGTCGTCAAATGTACCTACTTATTAGAGCTTTGTTGCAACCGCAGTTCCAACCGAACTCCTGGAGTTGACGGAATGACGTCAAATTTGACGTCCTGCTCATGCTCCAGGAGTTTGAAACTGCGGTTGGAACAGAGCTATTATTAGGTCTAAAATTGTACTTATTTGCACCTTCATATAGTACTTAGAAAAATTGTTTTCTTCCATCTAGGGCGGTTCTTCCTCCATTCTATGGCCAAATAATGACACTTTTTGTTTATTCAATATTGTAAACGCTTTTTAGGCTGCGATTTTAGAAATTGTGGTTAATAAACAAAAAAAATAAAAACATTTTTGAAAAATTTTTCTTTATTTTTCAGCCTGAAAGCTGTCAAAAAATAATTCCGATATTCACAAAAAAACAAAATTGATTTTTTAAGGGGATATGAGGGTTTTAAGTTGGTTGATTTGTACATTTTTCGTTGTGAGCAACGGTTTTCGGTTTTTCCTTCTATCTTGGAAACTGTCGCTCAAAACGAAAAAATGTCCAAAGTAAAAGTTGTAGCTACGGAAATTTACTACATAAAATATCTTATTGGTTTTTTCCGTCAGAGCAATATTTTAGGAGATATGAAGGTTTTAAGTTTTCAGACAGGCTCTGTAGGATTATTACTTTTAACCTCATAACTCCTTAAATATTGCTCTTACGCAAATAATAAATAAAGAAATTTTTGTAGAAAATCTTTGTACCTACAACTTTTACTTAGGACATTTTTTCGTTTTGAGCGATGGTTTCCGAGATAGAAGGGAAAAACCGAAAACCGTTGCTCACAACGAAAAATTTGCAAAGCAACTCACTTAAGAACCCTCATATCTCCTTAAGTATTGCTCTGACAAAAAAACCAATGAGGTCTTTTTTGTAGGAAATTTCCGTAGCTACGACTTTTACTTAGGATGTTTTTTCGTTTTGAGCGACGGTTTCCGAGATAGAAGGGAAAAACCGAAAACCGTTGTTAACAACGAAAAATTTGCAAAGCAACTCACTTAAAAACCATCATACCTCCTTAAGTACTTATGGGCTTAAAAATTTATTTTTTACATTTATAATCAGTCAAAAGTAATAATAAACTTGGATAAAAGGGGAAGTACTTTTTACATGGTATTAGTAACGATAATGGGTCTGTTTTCATTGGTGCGCACCTGACTGTAGGTGTAAGGGCTACGAGAAGTCCAATGAAGGAGGACGTACCACGAAGAAAGAATTCCAGCGATCGAATTTGTCGCTAATGATGCAATCAGAAGGACAGAAAGGATATTTGAGACTTCCAGACAGTTTAAATCTATGTAGGATAACAGGTGTGTACGTGTGCGACAGACGCAGCTGGCGTTGAGGACATTGGCAGGCTCGCAGACCATGCTGTATAGACGGTAGAGATGCTCGCCAGCGAATCCGCCTGCGGTGAAACTTGCGAATGCTGCCAGTAAGGAACATATCACACTGAACACCTAAAAAAACTATATTCAGCCTTTGTTTTTAGGAGTATTTACCCTAAAAGCATAAACATGGTATTTCACTGGCATTCCAGGATATTCTTTTCTGCAGCAGCAAAGCAGTATGACGCCCACCAAGGCGGAAAACAACACCTAAAAATCGATATAAAAAAGATTAGGTTAACATCGTCATACCGGAAGTCCGCTCCAGTATGGTATGTCTTTGATGTGCAGATTGGGAGCCCAAAGTAAAAGCCAGCCGGCCAATGTCGAAATCGCGATCCCCATCAGGATCTGAAGGATGAGAAGGCTCGTAGCGAGTTTATGACGGCGTACTACGTGCGGAAGGTATTTTCTCGGAACTGAAAAAAACCATTTTTCAAATTAAGAGCAATCATTTTTTCGAATTAGTCAGCCGCCGGAGGTATGAAATCATCTACCCACAACATTTCCATATTTGATATGCCCTATAACGGTCAACGTCAACAAATGATTGTGCATTCCATTGAAGGTTTGCTATTCCAATTAAAAAATGTGAAAGAACGCATTTCGGCAAATGTTAAGTTCAACCAAATTTTTATCGCGTGATAGACCGTTTTCTCATTTATTTCCATCGGGCACGCAACTGTGCGGTAAAGCAGCCGAACCGCAGTTTCCCCTTTTCTCACAGTATTAACTTCCTCAAATATAGTAAGACCATCCGGTTTTGGGGTCTTTGGGAGAGGAGAAAGGGTCCTGCCATTGAGGATCCTCGTACCCATCTAATTCAACAGTCAACCAGTCATCCCTCAATTCTGGTGGCACGAGTAGGCTCTGCTATGTCACTTCAAGAATTGGGAAAACGCCGACAAAGTTTTGATTTTGTACCCTCCATTGCCATTGGTCCTGCCATCAAGGAACCTCGTATTTCACCATCCAATTTCTGAACAGTCAACCGGTCATCCCTCAATCCTGATGGCTTCCACGAGTAGCCTCTGCTATGTCACTCGAATTGGGAAAACGCCGACAAAGCATTGATTTTCTACCCTCCTTGTGAAGGCGTTTGGGAAACGGTCCTGCCATTGCGGATCAACGTACTTTCCCATCCAATTTCCGAACAGTCAACCGGGCAACCCTCGATGGCTTCCACGAGTACCCTCTGCTATGCTATGTCACTCCACGAATTGGGAAAACGCCGACAAAGTTTTGATTTTTCTGCCCTCCATGTCGAGGCGTTTGGGAAAAGGTCCTGTAATTGAGGATCATCGCCCTTTCCCATCCAATTTCCGAACAGTCAACCGGTTATCCCTCATTCCAGATGGCTTCCACGAGTATCCTCTGCTATGTCAATCCTCGAATTGGGAAAACGCCGACAAAGCATTGATTTTCTACCCTCCATGTCAAGGCCTTTAGGAAACGGTCCTGTCATTGAGGATCATCGCACTTTCCCATCCAATTTCCGAACAGTCAACCGGTCATCCCTCAATCCTGATGGCTTCGCCTCTGCTACTCCACGAATTGGGAAAACGTCGACAAAGTTTTGATTTTCTACCCTTCATGCCTTTGGGAAATGGTCCTGCCACTGATGATCATCGCATTTTCCCATCATATTTCCGAACAGTCAATCGGTCATCCCTCAATCCCGATGGCTTCCAGCCTCTGCTATGTCACTTCAAGAAATGGGAAAACGCCGACAAAGTTTTGATTTTCTACCCTCCATGCCTTTGGGAAACGGACCGGCCATTGAGGATCATCGCACATTCCCTTCCAACATCCGAACTATCTACTGGTCATCTCCCAATTGATGACATCCACAAATAGCATATGCTATGTCACTTCCCAAATTGGGGAACTGACGACAAAGTTTTGATTTTCTACCCTCCATGTCAAGGCCTTTGGGAAACTGTCCTGCCATTGAGGATCATCGCACTTTCCCATCCAATTTCCGAACAATCGACCGGATGTCCATGACATCCACAAGCAGCAAGCCACTTCACGCATTGCGAAAACGCCGACGAAGTTTTGATTTTCTATCCTTGATGTCAGTGCCTTTTGGAAACGGTCCCGCAATTGAGTAACCTCGTATTTCACCATCCAATTCAACAGTCAACTGGTCATCACTCAATCCTGATGATATCCACAAATAGCCTATGCTACATATGTCACTTCCCAAATTGGGAAACCGACGATAAAGTTTTGATTTTCTACCCTCCATGTCAAGGCCTTTAGGAAACGGTCCTGTCATTGAGGATCATCGCACTTTCCCATCAAATGTCCGAACAGTCAACCGGTCATCCCTCAATCCTAATGGCATCCACGAGTAGCCTATACTATGGCACTTCCCGAATTGCGGAAACGCCGACAAAGTTTTGATTTTCTACCCTCCATATCATGGCCTTTGGGAAACGGTCCTGCCATTGAGGATCATCGCACATTCCCTTCCAACATCCGAACTATCTACCGGTCATCTCCCAATTGATGACATCCACAAATAGCATATTCTATGTCACTTCCCAAATTGGGGAAACGCCGACAAAGGTTTGATTTTCTACCCTCCATGTCAATTTGGTCCTGCCATTGAGGATCATCGCATTTTCCCATCAAATTTCCGAACAGTCAACCGGTCATCCCTCAATCCTGATGGCTTCCAGCCTCTGCTATGTCACTTCAAGAATTGGGAAAACGCCGACAAAGTTTTGATTTTGATGTCATGGCCTTTGGGAAACAGACCTGCCATAGAGGATCATCGCACTTTCCCTTGCAACATCCGAACTATCTACCGGTCATCTCCCAATTGATGACATCCACAATAGCATATGCTATGTCACTTCCCAAAGTGGGGAACCGACGACAAAGTTTTGATTCTCTACCCTCCATGTCAAGGCCTTTGGGAAACTGTCCTGCCATTGAGGATCATCGCACTTTCCCATCCAATTTCCGAACAATCGACCGGTTGTCCATGACATCCACAAGTAGCCACTTCACGCATTGCGAAAACGCCGACAAAGTTTATATTTTCTACCCTTCTTGGGAAATAGGCTCGTTATTGTCAATTCCTCGACTTTCTAGGATGCAATGCGGAAGGAATTCTTCAAGTAGAAGAAAGAAAAAAAAAATTAAAAATACGCCGGGGCGTTCTTTAATTCTTTGTACACCGTCCGCTTGTCTTTCCTAATTACATCTCCATACGATACTAATCGCCTATTTAAAGGTCGAAAAAGGTTGAAGGTTGCTGAAAAAGGTAGCGATCTCCTCAAAATAGGTCATGTTAACCCCGATCTCCCTTTGAGCCCCTTTACAAAGTTCACTCAACCGCCTCACTCCACTTGAGAAGGTCGACCGTAGAGTAAAAAAACAGAACTAGAATTTTTTTTTAACTACAGGAAGGCAAAAAGGAAGTAGTGCTGTTGTTGTCGATATTGATTTTGAAGTTGGAAGAAAAAAAGGACGTCGATTGGAGTTGAAGTTGATGCATCTCCCTCTTTCATTCAATAGCGTCCGGTCAGTTTTAATTAAACGGTTGAAAAGGGTCTGCAGGGGACAATATTTTTCAAATGATAAAACAAAACATTTATTTTCGAACGCTTGATGATTTCAGAGCTTTCTAAAAATAGTTCAACCCTGTGGAAACCTTTTTTTTTATGGAAATTGGAATAAGTAAGGAAGCCACCCTAATGGAGCCATCAGGATTTACATGACAAAACATGCCGATAACGCTTATCATAATGGCTATGGTGAAAAGTACCTTTGCCTTGCTTTGTGAGAACGATCATCCGGCTATGTCTGAGCGAAGACCTCGTCGGTGCGTGCCTTCCTTCGATTTTGGGTGCGACGATATTCTGCGGGACGGTCGTGACCATCGCGGCCGCCTGCGAAGGTCCGATCGAACGTGATGGAGAGACCCGCGGAGTGTCATTGATGTTGTCGTAGAGGCTCAACGGTCTTTCCCCGTTGTCCTTCACGCGGACGCCGAGCCTCTCCCTTTGTCGTGGAAGGGTATTGTTATTACCCTCGGTTCCGTTTTGGTTCATGACCTCATCTTATCGCATTTATTACGCTTTTTTTCCCCTCCTTCTTCACCGCAAGCCTTCCTTTCAATCTCATAAGAAATCTAAAAAAAAAAGAAAATTTTATTCCATTCAGAAGTTATGAATATCCGTTTTTTCTTAAGCTACGGGCTTTCTTTAAGCTTTTTTTCTCCCTAACTATGAGATCAAAATACTTTTAAGCGTTACAAATGCCTCATTTTCGGGCGTATTCTTCGGTCTTCCAACCTACAAATTCCTTTTTTTGGGCGATTTCCTCTGTTTTTCTACTAGTCTTCTCTGTTTTTCAACTTAAAAAAAGGGCGACTTTTGGTCAAAATGCCTTTAAAAAAAGGCGATTTTTGGTCAATAATGCCTTCAAAAAGGGGGATTTTGGACAAAAATTCCTTCATAAGGGCGATTTTTTTTTTTCAAAATGCCTTACAAAGGGTAATTTTTTGTCAAAATACCTTAAAAAGGGCGATTTTTTGGTCAAAATGCCTTAAGGCAAGGGCAATTTTTTTTTGTCAAAATGCCTTAAAATGGGCGATTTTTGGTCAAAATGCGTTTTTAAAAAAAAAGGCGATTTTTGGTCAATAATGCCTTAAAAAAGTCGAATTTTGAACAAAAATTCCTTAATAAGGGCGATTTTTTTTTTCAAAATGCTACCTAGTTTTTCTGGATAATTCTGCCTATAAATCCACTTTTTTGGACTTTTTCTCCGTCTTTCTACCTAGAAACAGATTTTTCGATTCTTCCTCCTGTATTTTTACCTATAAACACCTTTAACACCTTTTTAGGCGTTTTCTTCCTTCTTTCTGCCTATAAACCCCTTTTTTGGACTTTTCTCCTGTCTTTCTACCTAGGAACACATTTTTGGAAGTTTTTCCCTATATTTCTACCTATAAATACCTTGAACACTTTTTTAGGCGTTTTATTCTGTTTTTCGGCCTATAAACCCCTTTTTGGCCGTTTTATTCCTTCTTTCTGCCAATAAACCCCTTTTTTTGAACTTTTTCTCCCGTCTTTCTACCTATAAACACCTTTTTGGACGTTTTCTCCTGTGTTTCTACCTATAAACACCTTTAACACCTTTTGATTTTGAGGCGTTTTCTTCATTCTTTCTGCCTATAAGCCTTTTTTTGAACTTGTTCTCCCGTCTTTCTACCTATAAACGCCTTTTTGGACGTTTTTCCTGTGTTTCTACCTATAAACACCTTTTGATTTTGAGGCGTTTTCTTCATTCTTTCTGCCTATAAACCCCTTTTTGGGCGTTTTTTCCTTCTTTCCGCCTATAAACCCCTTTTTGGGCGTTTTCTTCATTCTTTCTGCCTATAAACCCTTTCTTTGGCGTTTTATTCCTTCTTTCTGCCAATAAACCCCTTTTTTTTTAACTTTTTCTGCCGTCTTTCTACCTATAAACACCTTTTTGGACGTTTTCTCCTGTGTTTCTACCTATAAACACCTTAAACACCTTTTGATTTTGAGGCGTTTTCTTCATTCTTTCTGCCTATAAGCCTTTTTTTGAACTTGTTCTCCCGTCTTTCTACCTATAAACGCCTTTTTGGACGTTTTCTCCTGTGTTTCTACCTATAAACACCTTTTGATTTGAGGCGTTTTCTTCATTCTTTCTGCCTATAAACCCTTTTTGGGCGTTTTCTTCCTTCTTTCCGCCTATAAACCCCTTTTTGGGCGTTTTCTTCATTCTTTCTGCCTATAAACCCCTTCTTTGGCGTTTTATTCCTTCTTTCTGCCAATAAACCCCTTTTTTTGAACTTTTTCTCCCGTCTTTCTACCTATAAACACCTTTTTGGACGTTTTCTCCTGTGTTTCTACCTATAAACACCTTAAACACCTTTTGATTTTGAGGCGTTTTCTTCATTCTTTCTGCCTATAAGCCTTTTTTGAACTTGTTCTCCCGTCTTTCTACCTATAAACGCCTTTTTGGACGTTTTCTCCTGTGTTTCTACCTATAAACACCTTTTGATTTTGAGGCGTTTTCTTCATTCTTTCTGCCTATAAACCCCTTTTTGGGCGTTTTCTTCCTTCTTTCCGCCTATAAACCCCTTTTTGGGCGTTTTCTTCATTCTTTCTGCCTATAAACCCCTTCTTTGGCGTTTTATTCCTTCTTTCTGCCAATAAACCCCTTTTTTTTTACTTTTTCTGCCGTCTTTCTACCTATAAACACCTTAAACACCTTTTGATTTTGAGGCGTTTTCTTCATTCTTTCTCCCTATAAGCCCCTTTTTGGGCGTTTTCTTCCTTCTTCCTGCCTATAAACACCTTTTTGACGTTTTGACTGCCTAAAATCTGTGGTTCTGGCGTACCTGAGAAAACCAAAACTTTTCTCTCAAAGCTTTGATTGCGAGAGGAAAAAAATCACCCCTGGCCCGTCTACTTTCCAGTAAATCCTTGAAAAATACTGTGTTAAGGAATATAGTTGAACTTTTTTTTTGTCTTTTTTTTATGTTTGGTTTAAAATTTATTTACTTTATCGCTCATTGTCAGTATTGATACAGAAGGCCTTGAAAGTAAAAGGAAACGGGGGGGAAAAGTAATTTACTTTATGAATGGTCTGTAGAAGGGAGGTGTAATTAAGGCTCTCCTGCTACTTATTTTAGCCTTTGGTAATTATATATCTAAAAATAAAATTTTATCGTTGAAATCGGGCCGAATATTCTGTTCCAACTAGTCGAACAATTGAAGAATTAGGATTCTGGACACGATTTCCGGTTTGGTTAAGAAAATTGAAAAGAAGAAACCCGGAACTTCGTGTGTGCACAATTGGCTTTTTTCCAAAAAAATTTATAAAAAGGAGGCATTTGTAACGTTTAAAAGTGTTTTGACCTCATAGATTGGGAGAAAAAAAGGAGCTTGAAAAAAGCTCCTGGATTAAGAAAAAACAGATATTCTAAAAATAACTTTTGAATTGAATGAAATTTGTTTGGTTTTTAGATTTTTCATCTCAAAAAAGGTGTTTTTGGGGGAAGAAACACCATGGGAAACACCCAAAATAAGTGTAGCTAGGATGAGAGACAGAAGAAACACCCAAAAGGTGCTTATAGGCAGAAAGAAGGAAGAAACGCCTAAAAAGGGGTTTATAGGCAGAAATAAAGAAGAAATTGCCCAAAAAGGGGTTTACAGGCAGAAAAACAGAATAAAATGCCTTAAAAGGTGTTTAAGGTGTTTATAGGTAGAAATACAGGAGAAAACGTCCAAAAAGGTGATTCTAGGTAGAAAGACGGGAGAAAAAGTCCAAAGGGGTTTATAGGCGGAAAGAAGGAATAAAACGGCCCAAAAAGGTGTTTATAGGCGGAAAGAAGGAAGAAAACGCCCAAAAAGGTGTTTATAGGCGGAAAGAAGGAAGAAAACGCCCAAAAAGGTGTTTATAGGCAGAAAGAAGGAAGAAAACGCCCAAAAAGGTGTTTATAGGCAGAAAGAAGGAAGAAAACGCACAAAAAGGGGTTTATAGGCAGAAAGAAGGAAGAAAACGCACAAAAAGGGGTTTATAGGCAGAAATAAAAGAAATTGCCCAAAAAGGGGCTTACAGGCAGAAAAACAGAATAAAACGCCTTAAAAGGTGTTTAAGGTGTTTGTTGGTAGAAATACAGGAGAAAACGTCCAAAAAGGTGATTCTAGGTAGAAAGACGGGAGAAAAAGTCCAAAGGGGTTTATAGGCAGAAAGACGGAATAAAACGCCCAAAAAGGGTTTATAGGCGGAAAGAAGGAATAAAACGGCCCAAAAAGGAGTTTATAGGCAGAAAGAAGGAAGAAAACGCCCAAAAAGGAGTTTATAGGCAGAAAGAAGGAAGAAAACGCACAAACAGGGGCTTATAGGCAGAAAGAAAGAAGAAAACGCACAAAAATCTTTTGGCCAGGAGGAACCATTTTTCAGAATTTTTGGACTTGTTTGAATGAGAGGTTGATTTTTTTCCTCTCGCAAAGAAAAGCTCTGAGAAGCAATTTCTGGCAGGTTTTCTCGGTTTTTAACCCAAGAATCCCCGATTTTAACCACTTTTTTTTTTTTTTTTTTTACAGAAGGGACTTTTATCTCAGAATCTTTGGGCAATTTTTTTGGTTTTCTACCCCATAATTCCTAGTTTTAAGTAATTTTTCTTAACTTTTTGAACAGGAGGGACTTTTTAGACAATTTTTGGACATTCTTGTAGTTTGAAAGAGGGGTTCATTTTTTTCCTCTCGCAAGCACAGCTCTGAAAGAAGATTTTAATCAGTTTTCCCATACATTTTGCGCGAGTGCTAATAGTCCGATTTTGTCCATCGTAGGCTCATTTGTACGATATTCGCGCAATAAATACTTTTTCAATTCTTATTATAGCTTTTGAGAGTTTTTAAAGAAAATGTGAATTGGTTACTTACTTGATATTCTATTTATTCCACATTTTATAACGTATAAATAACCATTTTCACGATGTATAAAGGGGAAAACGCGGCGGAAACTATGACGGCGAGCTGGGAGGTCTGAAGACTGACTGAAGTAAGGGAGAGACGGAGAAGCGTTTGGTTTGGTGGGGATGATGGCTTTGGGCCCATGGCATACCGACAGAAACACACCTTTTTTTACCCTCTCTCTCTTCTTTCTTTTATGTTTCGTGACCGGGGAACCCTCAAAATTGTGTATCCTTGACCTTCTGTCTTAAAATCTGCTTTACGGTTCATCAGGCCCGGAGGACCGAAGAAAGGAGCTCCCCACTTTTATAAAGAAAAATACGAAAATATGATATTCTTGGGTTTCTGGCATCTACAAAAATTGTACCTATTTTTCGCATACAAGAAATTAAAGATATAATTTTTTTACATTTTTTTGGATGTTTGCTCTTCCTATAAACACCTTTTTGGATGTTTTCTCATACCATAAACACCTTTTTGGATGTTTTCTCTTCCCATAAACACCTTTTTGGATGTTTTCTCTTCCCATAAACACCATTTTTGGATGTTTTCTCTTCCTAAAAACACCTATTGGGATACTTTCTCTTCCAATAAATACCTTTTTGGATGGTTTCTCTGCCTATTAACACCTTTTAGAGCGTTTTCTATTCCTAAAACACCTTTTTAGGCGTTTCTCTTCACATTAACATCTTTTTAGGAGTTTCTCTTTTTTTAAAGATGTAATTTTTTGTTATGACCACTGGTTTCTAGATCAGAGCTCCCCGCACTTTTTTCCTCAGTCATTCTGAAAATTTTTTGTTTTTTTGTTTCCTGGATTTTTTAGCGGATGAACAACTTATTGAGCCCAGAAACACCTTTTTTGGGCGTTTACGTAGGTAATTTTGTCCAGAAAACACCTTTTTTAGACGTTTTTTTTAATAAACTCCTGCTTTAAGCATTTTTGCGTCATTTTCTTCCGAGAAGTACCATGGTAATTTTTCTCGGTCTTTTTGCCGGTAAACACCTTTTTTGGAAGTTTTAATCTGTTTTCTCAAGGTATAAACACCTTTTGGGCGTATTAATCGGGGTTCTCTTCCAATAAACACCTTTTTGGATGTTTTCTCTTCCAATAAACACCTATTGGGATGTTTTCTCTTCCTAAAAACACCTATTGGCATGTTTTCTCTTCCTAAAAACACCTATTGGGACGTTTTATCTTCCTAAAAACACCTATTGGGATGTTTTCTCTTCCTAAAAACACCTTTTTGTGGGTTTTCTCTTCACAAAAACATTTGTTTGGGGTTTTTATCTGCTTAAAGACACCTTTTTTAAATCTTGCAAAAAAAAACTTTTTGTACGGACTGTCTGCCTATTAACACCTTTTAAGTCGTTTTCTTTTCCTAAAAACATCTTTTTGGATGTTTGCTCTTCCTATAAACACCTTTTTGGATGTTTTCTCTTCCCATAAACACCTTTTTGGATGTTTTCTCTTCCCATAAACACCTTTTTGGATGTTTTCTCTTCCCATAAACACCTTTTATGGATGTTTTCTCTTCCCATAAACACCTTTTTGGATGTTTTCTCTTCCCATAAACACCTTTTTGGATGTTTTCTCTTCCCATAAACACCTTTTTGGATGTTTTCTCTTCCCATAAACACCTTTTTGGATGTTTTCTCTTCCCATAAATACCTTTTTGGATGTTTTCTCTTCCCATAAACACCTTTTTGGATGTTTTCTCTTCCCATAAACACCTTTTTTGGATGTTTTCTCATCCAATAAACACCTTTTTGGATGGTTTCTCTGCCTATTAACACCTTTTAGAACGTTTTCTTTTCCTAAAACATCTTTTCGGCGTTTTCTCTTCACATAAACACCTTTTTTAGGCGTTTCTCTTCGCCTAAACCCCTTTTTAGGCGTTTCTCTTCGCCTAAACCCCTTTTTTAGGCGTTTCTCTTCGCCTAACCCCTTTTTAGGCGTTTCTCTTCCCATAAACACCTTTTTAGGCGTTTCTCTTTTTTAAAGATATAATTTTTTGTTATGACCACTGGTTTCTAGATCAGAGCTCCCCGCTTTTTTCCTCAGTCATTCTGAAAATTTTTCGTTTGTTTTCGTTTCCTCGATTTTTTAGCGGACGAACAACTTTTTGAGCTCAGAAACACCTTTTTTGGGCGTTTACGTAGGTAATTTTGCCCACAAAACACCTTTTTTAGACGTTTTTTTAATAAACTCCTGCTTTAAGCATTTTTGCGTCATTTTCTTCCGAGACGTACCATGGTAATTTTTCTCGGTCTTTTTGCCGGTAAACACCTTTTTTGGAAGTTTTAATCTGTTTTCTCATGGTATAAACACCATTTTGGGCGTATTAATCGGGAGTCTCTTCCAATAAACACCTTTTTGGATGTTTTCTCTTCCTAAAAACACCTATTGGGATGTTTTCTCTTCCTAAAAACACCTTTTTGGATGTTTTCTCTTCCTAAAAACACCTTTTTGGATGTTTTCTCTTCCTATAAACACCTTTTTGGATGTTTTCTCTTCCTAAAAACCCATTTTTGGATGTTTTCTCTTCCTAAAAACACCTTTTTGGATGTTTTCTCTTCCTAAAAACACCTTTTTTGATGTTTTCTCTTCCTAAGAACATCTTTTTGGATGTTTTCTCTTCCTAAAAACACCTATTGGGATGTTTTCTCTTCCTAAAAACACCTTTTTGTGGGTTTTCTCTTCACAAAAACATTTCTTTGGGGTTTTTATCTGCTTAAAAACACCTTTTTTAAACCTTGCAATAAACAAACTTTTTGGACGGACTCTCTGCCTATGAACACCTTTTAAGGCGTTTTCTTTTCCTAAAAACATCTTTTTGGATGTTTGCTCTTCCTATAAACACCTTTTTTGGATGTTTTCTCTTCCCATAAACACCTTTTTTGGATGTTTTCTCTTCCCATAAACACCATTTTTGAATGTTTTCTCTTCCAATAAACACCTTTTTGGATGGTTTCTCTGCCTATTAACACCTTTTAGAGCGTTTTCTTTTCCTAAAACATCTTTTTGGTGTTTCCTCTTCGTATAAACACCTTTTTGGATGGTTTCTCTGCCTATTAACACCTTTTAGAGCGTTTTCTTTTCCTAAAACATCTTTTTGGCTGTTTCTCTACACATAAACACCTTTTTAGGCGTTTCTCTACACATAAACACCTTTTTTTTGCTTTTCTCTACACATAAACACCTTTTTTTGCTTTTCTCTACACATAAACACCTTTTTTTGCTTTTCTCTACACATAAACACCTTTTTTTGCTTTTCTCTACACATAAACACCTTTTTTGCTTTTCTCCACACATAAACACCTTTTTTTCTTATCTCTACACATAAACACCTTTTTTTTCTTATCTCTACACATAAACACCTTTTTTTTCTTATCTCTACACATAAACACCTTTTTTGCTTTTCTCTACACTTAAACACCTTTTTTTGCTTTTCTCTACACATTAACACCTTTTTAGGCGTTTCTCTTCACATTAAACCCCTTTTTTGGCGCTTTATCTTCACATAAACACCACCATTTTATGGCTTTTTTTTCTTCGCGTATTTTCCTGAAAACCCTTTTTTCAAGGCGTTTTCAACATGTGAAACCAAACATGTGAAAAAAATTAAAAGGGAAAATATTTTCCGGGCTCAAAAATGTCAACGCCATCGAAAAAGAAGAAAAAGAAACGTTTCGAATTCAAGAACCCTCTTCTCCTACGTAAGTCGGTAAAAAACACAAAAACGAAATCAGTGGAGCCAACGTAAAAAGCATCACTGATTTTATAACCACAAAGAAAAAGGTTTTGTTTTTCTAACGTTATCAAACTGTCAATCATTCGATGTCACACAAAAAACACACACACAAAACGAATTCTCAATGAAATGACCAACAAATACGATTTCCGTTACTTCTTTTTATTATACGGGCTACTAAAATGTTGGAAAATCGTACTTTATTCTGTAGTTTTATGTCTTTTCGTCTACCTCGTTTTAGACGGGTTGACGGCAACCATAATACTGGCGGTCGCCTCATTCCGTAAGTGGGAATAGACTGATTTTTTATTATTATTATTATTATTTTATTATTTTTTTCAGTGGTATTTTACAAAGCGCAGGATCGCCTTCTGTATCATCCAGATGTCAAGAGTTTGCCGAGTCGTGAGCCGGTTTTGGACCCATCGACTTTTAATTTGCCTTTTCAGAATCTTTTTATACAGAGTTTAGACGGAACGATGATCCACATGTATTTTATAAAGCATCCTTTTCCGAAAGGGCAGGTTGTCCCGACTGTCGTCTTCTTCCATGGAAACGCTGGCAATATGGGACATAGGTTCGCCTTTTTTTAATATCTTAGATGCTCCTTTTCCTCGGGTTTCGCCCATTTTAAAGGAATTCCCCGTATGTCGTCGGAATCGATGGACGACATCATAACGTGTCGACATAATGCGGTTCGCCATGCATTTGACCGTATAATACGTTCACCATAATGCATCTCAATTCTTCTTCTTCTTTAGTCAGCCGGGTATTCTAATGATTCTTTTATTTAGTTGGGAATTGCGGCCATTCAATTCCTCAATGGCCGCAATCCCCAACTAAATAAAGAATCATAATGCATCTCACCATAAAGAAGAGATTTGTCAACATGTTTTTTCAACATAATGCTGTTGAACATAAACATAAAGAACTTTTCGTTTCGCCAAAAAACTGTTTCTGTACGTTTGGCATAATACATCTCAATCTTCCTAAAAACACCCCTTTTTTTGGTGTTTTCTCTGCCCAAAAATCCTTTTTTTTGTGTGTGTTTTCTCTGCCTATAAACACCCTTTTGGGGCGGTTTCTCTACATATAAACACCCTTTTCGGGCAGTTTCTCTGCATATAAACACCCTTTTTAGGGCGGTTTCTCTACATATAAACACCCTTTTTAGGGCGGTTTCTCTACATATAAACACCCTTTTCGGGCGGTTTCTCTGCATATAAACACCTTTTTTGGTGTTTCCTCTTCCTATAAACAACTTTTTGGGCGTTTTCCTCTTCGTATAAGCACCTTTTTGGGCGTTTTCCTCTTCGTATAAGCACCTTTTTGGGCGTTTTCCTCTTCGTATAAACACCTTTTGGGCGTTTTCCTCTTCGTATGAACACCCCTTTTTGGGCGTTTTCCTCTGCATATAAACATCCTTTTTGGGGCGGTTTCTCTGCATATAAACACCCTTTTTTGGGAGGTTTCTCTACATATAAACACCCTTTACGGGTGGTTTCTCTGCCTATAAACACCCTTTTCAGGCGGTTTCTCTGCGTATAAACACCTTTTTTGGTGTTTCCTCTTCGTATAAACACCTTTTTGGGCGTTTCCCTCTTCCTAGTTTAAACACCTTTTTGGGCGTTTCTCTACCTAAAACACCTTTTTAGATGTGTTTTCCCGGAAAAACCCTTTTTTTGTCGTTTTCCTCTGCGTTTAAACACCTTTTGGGGCGGTTTCTCCTCATATAAACACCCTTTTTGGGGCGGTTTCTCTTCATATAAACACCCTTTTCGGCCGGTTTCTCTGCCTAAAAACACCCTTTTTGGGCGGTTTCTCTGCAACACCTTTTTTGGTGTTTCCTCTTCGTATAAGCACCTTTTTGGGCGTTTCCTCTTCGTATAAGCACCTTTTTGGGCGTTTTCCTCTTCGTTTAAACACCTTTTTGGGCGTTTTCCTCTTCGTTTAAACACCTTTTTGGGCGTTTTCCTCTTCGTTTAAACACCTTTTTGGGCGTTTTCCTCTTCGTTTAAACACCTTTTTGGGCGTTTTCCTCTTCGTTTCAAAACCTTTTTGGGCGTTTTCCTCTGCGTATAAAAACCTTTTTTGGGCGGATTCTCTGCCTAAGAACACCTTTTTGGGCGTTTTCCTCTTCGTATAAACACGTTTTTGGGCGTTTCTCTACATATAAACACCTTTTCGGGCGTTTCTCTATGTAAAAACACCTTTTTAGATGTTTTTTTTTCCTAAAAACCCCTTTTTTGGGTGTTTTCTCTGCCTGGACATCATAACGTGTCCACATTTTTGGGCTTGAGGAACTCTCTTTTCGTGATTTATGGGCGATTTTCTCAGTTTTTTAGCTATGAATCCCTCATTCTAATCGATTTTAAGCAGTTTTTCAGTGAAAAAACTTTTTTTTTTCCAGATTGCAAAATGCTGACGGACTTTTCAAACGTCTCCAATGTAACGTTTTAATGGTCGAATATCGAGGATACGGCCATTCGAAGGGTCAACCGTCGGAAGAAGGTTTATACATGGACGCGCGAGCGGCCCTCGACTATTTGGCTACTCGAGCGGACATAAATCAATATAAAATAATCGTTTTCGGCCGCTCTTTAGGTTTGTCGATTTCACGACGAAAAACAATACTAACAGCGATTTTCAGGCGGCGCTGTGGCGATCGATTTGGCTTCCAGGGCAGAATACGGTTGTCGTATTTGGTGCCTACTTATTGAAAATACGTTTACAAGCATACCTGAAATGATGGTCGCCTTGTTTAAATCGAAATGGCTCAACTTCGTACCTCTATGCGCCTATAAAAATAAAGTAATTATTATTAATTATTAAAAAATTAGTTAAGAAGAAAAAAAGCTGGGCCCTAGTGGGATTCGAACATAATATCTTTGGGTTAATATTCCCTGTCTTATCTCCAATATCATCTAAACTATTCATCCTATGGAAAAATGGTATTTGAGTTTTTTAATCAAAATTTAATTTGGCTCAATTTTGAACTTTGTCATTTTTTCACTAGGACCAATAGTTTTCAAGTTATTCCCAAAAATTGAATAAATTTCCCCTTTTTTCGTGATATCTTCTTAACTATTCGTCCTAGAGAACAATGGTATTTAACTTTTTTATAGATGATTTAATTTTGATTAGTTTTGAACTTAGTCATTTTTTCACTAGGACCAATAGTTTTCAAGTTATTCCCAAAAATTGAATAAATTTCCCCTTTTTTCGTGATATCTTCTTAACTATTCGTCCTGGGGAAAAATGGTATTTAACTTTTTTATAGAAGATTTAATTTTGATTAATTTTAAACTGAGTCATTTTTTCACTAGGACTAATAGTTTTCAAGTTATTCCCAAAAATTGAATAAATTTCCCCTTTTTTCGTGATATATTCTTAACTATTCGTCCTAGAGAAAAATGGTATTTAAATTTTTTAAACAAGATTTAATTTTGATTAGTTTTGAACTTAGTCATTTTTTCACTAGGACCAATAGTTTTTGAGTTACTCCCAAAATTTCCCCCTTTTTCCCCAATACCTTCTAAACTATTCGCCCTGGGGAAAAATGGTATTTAACTTTTTTAAAGAAGATTTAATTTTGATTAGTTTTGAACTTAGTCATTTTTTCACTAGGACCAATAGTTTTTGAGTTACTCCCAAAATTTCCCCCTTTTTCCCCAATACCTTCTAAACTATTCGCCCTGGGGAAAAATGGTATTTAACTTTTTTAAAGAAGATTTAATTTTGATTAGTTTTGAACTTAGTCATTTTTCACTAGGACCAATAGTTTTCAAGTTATTCCCAAAAATTGAATAAATTTCCCCTTTTTTCGTGATATCTTCTTAACTATTCGTCCTAGAGAAAAATGATATTTAAATTTTTCAAAGAAGATTTAATTTTGATTAGTTTTAAACTTAGTCATTTTTTCACTAGGACCAATAGTTTTTGAGTTACGCCCAAAATTTCCCCCTTTTTCCCCAATACCTTCTAAACTATTCGTCCTGGGGAAAAATGGTATTTAACTTTTTTAAAGAAGATTTAATTTTGATTAGTTTTGAACTTAGTCATTTTTTAACTAGGACCAATAGTTTTCAAGTTATTCTCAAAAATTGAATAAATTTCCCCGTTTTTTCACAATATCTTCTGAACTTGTTTCATTAATATTTTATTGTTTTCTAGTATCTGTCGACGAAAAAAATTCCGAATGTGAACGTCCCGACGTTATTTATTTCGGGCCTTAAAGATAGTCTCGTCCCGCCAAAAATGATGTCGACTTTATACACTTTGTGCCCTTCGTCTCACCGTAAGCTCCTCCAAATTCCTGAAGGTCACCATAACGACACGTGGACATCGTCGCAGTATTATAAACAAATACTCGAATTTCTCAACACCATACAAACATATAAACCGAATTTGCCTAGTTCGACCGTCATCGACATATAAAATATTTGAAATATTCTGTCTTTTTTATTTGGTACAAATTAATTTTTAGGGCTCCATTAGCAATAAAATACTGGATAAAAGACTAGTCAAGAATAGCTTCTGGAGCCATAATTTTTTTTCTTTGTAAATAATTCTCCCAAATAAATCATTGATTTCTACCTTTTTCAATCATAATCGGACCACTTTTCCTCCCTAGGGATGAAAAGAAACTAGAAAGCTTCGCCTTGGAGATGCAGTTGGCTGCACTGTATTTTATTTGGTACAAATTAGTTTTTAGGGCTCCATTAGCAATAAAATATTGAACAAAAGACTAGTCAAGAATAGCTTCTGGAGCCATAATTTTTTTTTCTTTAAATTTGTAAATAATTCTCCCAAATAAATCATTGATTTCTACCTTTTTCAATCATAATCAGACCACTTTTCCTCCCTAGGGATGAAAAGAAACTAGAAAGCTTCGCCTTGGAGATGCAGTTGGCTGCACTGTATTTTTATTTGGTACAAATTAGTTTTTAGGGCTCCATTAGCAATAAAATATTGAACAAAAGACTAGTCAAGAATAGCTTCTGGAGCCATAATTTTTTTTTCTTTAAATTTGTAAATAATTCTCCCAAATAAATCATTGATTTCTACCTTTTTCAATCATAATCAGACCACTTTTCCTCCCTAGGGATGAAAAGAAACTAGAAAGCTTCGCCTTGGAGATGCAGTTGGCTGCACTGTATTTTTTTTGTACAAATTAGTTTTTAGGGCTCCATTAGCAATAAAATACTGGACAAAAGACTAGTCAAGAATAGCTTCTGGAGCCATAATTTTTTTTCTTTTGTTTTGATTTGTAAATAATTCTCCCTAATAAATCAATAATTTCTACCTTTTTCAATCATAATCGGACCACTTTTCCTCCCTAGGGATGAAAAGAAACTAGAAAGCTTCGCCTTGGAGATTCAGTTGGCTGCACTGTATTTTTGTTTGGTACAAATTAGTTTTTAGGGCTCCATTAGCAATAAAATACTGGACAAAAGACTAGTCAAGAATAGCTTCTGGAGCCATAATTTTTTTTTCTTTTGTTTTGATTTGTACATAATTCTCCCAAATAAATCATTAATTTCCACCTTTTTCAATCATAATCGGACCACTTTTCCTCCCTAGGGATGAAAAGAAACTAGAAAGCTTCGCCTTGATGATGCAGTTGGCTGTACTGGTTTTTTGGCGCGAACTGTTATCACGTTTTGATAACAAGTTCCTACTTACTCATATGTCTTTTGTATTGATTTGTACATAATTCTCCCTAATAAATCATTAATTTCTACCTTTTTCAATCATAATCAGACCACTTTTCCTCCCTAGGGATGAAAAGAAACTAGAAAGCTTCGCCTTGATGATGCAGTTGGCTGCACTGGTTTTTTGGCGCGAACTGTTATCACATTTTGATAACAAGTTCCTACTTACTCATATGTCTTTTGTTTTGATTTGTACATAATTCTCCCTAATAAATCATTAATTTCTACCTTTTTCAATCATAATCAGACCACTTTTCCTCCCTAGGGTTGAAAAGAAACTAGAAAGCTTCGCCTTGATGATGCAGTTGGCTGCACTGGTTTTTTGGCGCGAACTTTTATCACGTTTTGATAACAAGTTCCTACTTACTCATATGTCATCAAATATCTATTCTTCGAGTTTTTTATTGTTGAATATTATTTTATTGTAAGTATTTCTAATATTTTAATCTTCTAAACTGTGTTTGTAGTTTGATATGATACATCATTCAACGCCAAAGCAGTTAAAATCAAGAAATTCAAAAAGTCTTCTTTATTCTTCCTTAAAAAAGGATGAAGATGATAACTTGGGAAAAACTTTAGGCTCGAGCAGTTTGGACGGAAGAGCCGAAGAAGTTTTTTTGTGCCGAAATGATCGTGTCGAAATTGACGACGATCCTGATTTCGACGGATCGATCAGCTCGGGAACACCTTCGGGGAGCGAAAGTGAAGACGAGAAAGTCGTCGACCTCAACGAAAGCCTGAAAAGTTTTCGTAAGATCGGAAAAGTTCTCGCTCGCAACAAATCTGGTCTCGATCTTTCCATAATAGAAGAAAAAACAGAATTTCTTGAAGATTTTGATATTTCTCAAATTAACGCTGAAACTACGAGAGCAAGACAACTTTTTGAACCTACAAGTCCTTCAGCAAACATAAACTTATTTGATGAATCTGGTTTATCTAAACCAGAAGAAAGCCTATCTAAAGCGCAGAATCTTTTAGACTACGAAAATGTTAAGATGTCTGGATTTTCTATGGCTGCTGGAAACACTGTTTCGATTTCTGAAGAAAGTCTCCGTAGAGCCAAAAGTATCTTAAATTCAGATGTAGCTTCTGCTGAAGACTTATCCGCTGTGATTATGGACCAAAGTTTAGCAGAAGCTAAACAGCTTCTGAATGATCAAGGCCAAACTTTAGGAAACTCTGCTGGAGAAAACCCTTCTCTAGGAACTGCTGCTAAAGTTCTTTCCGGTTTGACTACAGCAGCAGGAAAAGCTGTCGTCATTTCCAATCAGAGCTTAGAACAAGCAAAGAAGCTTCTGCATGCTGAAAATGTTCTTCCTGGCTTGACTGCAGCATCTGGACTGCCTGTGCCAGACGTAAATTTGGCTAAATTCAAACGCTTTGAAGAACCCATCATCAATATGCAGCAGAATTCGTCGCTTCCTGGATTGTCCACAGCAGCTGGAAAACCTGTCGTCGTTTCCAACCAGAGCTTAGAACATGCCAAGAAGCTTCTGCTTGCTGAAAATGCTTATCCTGGCTCGACTGCAGCATCTGGACAGCCTGTGCCAGACCAAAATTTGGCTAAATTCAAACGCTTGGAAAAACCCATTATCAATATGCAGCAGAATTCGTCGCTTCCTGGATTGTCGACAGCAGCAGGGAAACCTGTCGTCATCTCCAACCAGAGCTTAGAACAAGCCAAGAAGCTTCTGCATGCTGAAAATGTTCTTCCTGGCTCGACTGCAGCATTCGGACCACCTGTGTCAGATCAAAATTTTGCCACCAAGCGCCAACAGAATCTTCCAGGATTGTCCACAGCAGCAGGAAAACCTGTCGTCATCTCCAACCAGTGCTTAGAACAAGCGAAGAAGCTTCTGCTTGCTGAAAATGCTTATCCTGGCTCGACTGCAGCATCCGGACGACCTGTGTCTGATCAAAGTTTTGCCACCAAGCGCCAACAGAATCTTCCAGGATTGTCCACAGCAGCAGGAAAACCTGTCGTCATCTCCAACCAGAGCTTAGAACAAGCCAAGAAGCTTCTGCTTGCTGAAAATGCTTATCCTGGCTCAACTGCAGCATCCGGACGACCTGTGTCTGATCAAAGTTTTGCCACCAAGCGCCAACAGAATCTTCCAGGATTGTCCACAGCAGCAGGAAAACCTGTCGTCATCTCCAACCAGAGCTTAGAACAAGCCAAGAAGCTTCTGCTTGCTGAAAATGCATATCCTGGCTCAACTGCAGCATCTGGACGGCCTGTGCCAGACCAAAATTTGGCCAAATTCATACTCCTTGAAGAATCTAACGTCAAAGCGCCACTGCACCAATGGACTTCGATGCTTCCTGGATTGTCCACAGTAGCCGGAAAACCTGTCGTCATTGCCAACCAGAGCTTAGAACAAGCGAAGAAGCTTCTGCTTGCTGAAAATGCTTATCCTGGCTCAACTGCAGCATCTGGACAGCCTGTGCCAGACCAAAATTTGGCCAAATTCAAACTCCTTGAAGATTCCATCATCAAAGCGCCACTGCAACGGAATTCTACGCTTCCTGGATTGTCCACGGCAGCCGGAAAACCCGTCGTCATTGCCAACCAGAGCTTAGAACAAGCCAAGAAGCTTCTGCTTGCTGAAAATGCTTATTCTGGCTCGACTGCAGCATCTGGACGGCCTGTGCCAGACCAAAATTTGGACAAATTCAAACTCCTTGAAGATTCCATCATCAAAGCGCCTCTGCAACGGAATTCGACGCTTCCTGGATTGTCCACAGCAGCCGGAAAACCTGTCGTCATTGCCAACCAGAGCTTAGAACAAGCGAAGAAGCTTCTGCTTGCTGAAAATGCATATCCTGCCTCAACTGCAGCATCTGGACGGCCTGTGCCAGACCAAAATTTGGCCAAATTCAAACTCCTTGAAGATTCCAACATCAAAGCGCCACTGCACCAACGGAATTCTACGCTTCCTGGATTGTCCACAGCAGCCGGAAAACCTGTCGTCATTGCCAACCAGAGCTTAGAACAAGCAAAGAAGCTTCTGCATGCCGAAAACAGTGACGTCATTTCTACAAGGGTCCAAATGTCAGGCTTTTCAACTGCAGCTGGAAACGTCGTCGCCATTTCTGAAAAAAGTTTATCTCAAGCTAAACAAATCCTTAATTCCGACCTCTGCTCTACACCCGGAAGACCTACACCAGCCAAAGTTCTATTCGAAAAATCGCAGAATTCTGCGCATCCCAGCTTGCCCTCAGCGGCAGAAACCTCCAACCAAAGCTTAGATCAAGCAAATACTACCAACTTCTCTAACTCAGAAATTTTAATAGAACAATTTTTGAAACATGATGACACATTTGAAGAAATTTTAAACGAAAACTACATGGACACACCTGAAAAGTCGAAACCTACCCAATCATTTAACCTTTTTGACGATTCTATGCAATGCGAAGACGAAAAACCAAATTTTGACCAAAATTCCAAAAGGAAGTCCGACGCCGATTTCGACATTACGGCGAAAAAGATAAAACGTTCATCCGACGACGAAATTCTAAAATCAGCGAAACAGAAACAAAAAGAAATGATTGCAAATAAGAACAAAATTACATTTTTAAAATTAATAAAAAGACAAATCGTTTAAAGGATTTTGGCGAAACTCTTCAAAACTTCACAGAAGAAGAAGTAATTTTATTCATTTTAAAATCAAATTTTAATTTTTTTTTTTCAGCTTATAAACTTCGGAGTCGATGACAGTATAATGAATGTGACGCCCAGCAATGCTGCCAATTTTAAATTTATTTTTAAAAAGTAATATTTTATTAATTCCCTCCGATTTATAACAGGGTTACCATCATACTTTTTAGATCAGAATATGAAATTGAAATTGACGACATTTTATTAGTACCTGATTTCAATCAAGTTGGCGCTGAAGAGATCAGAGACGCTTTTTTTACATCTCCATCAGTCAATTGTTCCCTTCTCCCTGAAAAATGGGTAGAAAACCACTATAGATGGATAATCTGGAAATTAAGTTCTTACGAAACGAAATTTCCACAATATTTCGCCCAAAAGTAACGCCTAAATTATTTCGTTTTAGGTCTAAATTTTTTTTTAGGTGTTTAACTCCAGCGAATGTTTTTACGCAGTTAAAATATAGATATTATCGAGAGATACAGTGTGGGGAGAAATCTTGTTTAAGGAAAATTTTAGATGGAAATGAACCCTCGCAGAAAACATTTATTTGTTGTATATCTTCTTTAAAAAATGTATTTTTATTTTTAAATTTTATTTTTATTCTAAATATTTTAAAGGTTAAATTTGAAAAAGAAGAACCAAGTTTTGAAATAACTGACGGTTGGTACTCTGTGGAAGCTTTGATCGATTCTGAAATGGTCAAAATCGTCCGAGATGGAAAAGCTAAAGTTGGTACTAAGCTAATTTTGAGCGGAGCTGAAAAAGTAAATATAAAATTTAAAAAGAATGATTTTATATTTTTTTAAAGGTTGGCGAAAAGTTAAAAATTCATACGAATTCTTCCCGGAGGGTTAAATGGTATGCGAAAATGGGTTTTTTAAATCTTTCGTTGGTGGTCAGCCTGGAATCGATTTTACCGCAGGGTGGACTAGTTTCGATGACCACTGCGGTGGTTGCACGGGTTTATCCGAATTTACATATGTCGAAAGACAACGAAGGAAAAACAGGTTTTTCTCGACAATCTCGTTTTCCTTAACCAAAATGATTTTTATTTTTAGTTTTTAGAAATGACCAAATGCAGTTTTTAGAAGATGCGAAAATGATCAAATCAGGGGCGAAAAAGCTCAAGATTTTTATGAAAAATTTTAAGAAAAGTAAATTTTTAATTTGTCCTAAAATTTATTTTTTCCTTTATTTATAGGTTGAAAATGAATTTGAGCCTCAAATAAATTTTAAAGATATAAATTTAAATTGCGTTCAAGAAATCGAGGATGCGGAAACGCTTTATGTTATTTTAAAAGAAACCGACGATATGGTATTTAGCGTAAAAAGATAAAAATTTAAATTTTTTTTAGTCTATTTTGTCTGATGAACAAATAAATTTGGCGAAAAATTACCATTTGGAGATAAAGCAGCGGATAAGCAGGGAGGCTGAAATTCGGGTTAATAAAGAAATCGGCTCTTCCGTTCCTAAAAGAAAAGTTTCAAAGTTAAAAAGGGTAAGAAAAATGGAAAATTGACGATAAAAAGATTTTTTTTTTTTTTTTTTTTTTTTTTTTTAGGTTAGACTAGTCGATTATTTTACTGGTCAGTCATATTTGCTGACGATATGGAATTTAGATGAAATCTGCGAATTAAAAGAAGGAAAAGTTTTAGATTTTCACAATATCACAGCTTGTGGAATAAGGTAAAATTGGGGTTTTTCGGGAGACGTGAATTTGGTGGTTTGCCAGGTGAAAGTACTAGCTTGTACAGTTGGGGGAAAGTGTAAGGGAGGGGAAGTATTACGGAAGGGGAAGTATAATGGAGGGGGAAGTTTTTTCTTCTGAAAAATTTTCCGAGTTTTTTTTTTATTGACCATGTTATTTTTAGGGACAAAGTAATACAGTTGTCGTCGACGAAAAACACGAAAATATCTCCCAATAATAATTTGAGGGTGAGCGGTTCAAAATATAGTCGAAAAGTGACAAAACTTGAAGATTTTCCGATGCGGACTTTGAACCGCTTTTCGGCGAAGTCGACGTTTCCGGTGTCGTCGCCTACGTTTGGAAATCCGAACAGCCATTTGGTGTAACTAAAGTATTCCTTTCTGATCTCTCCTCAAATTATTTAACTATCGCCTTTTGGAGTTCTCTTGATGTAAGTTTTTTGGTATGAAAATAAAAAAATAATATGTTTTTTAGAAATTTGGCTGTAAAGATATTTTGGAAGAAGGAAATTTAGTGTTTGGTTCAAATCTACAATGGAGAACTGGCTCTCGTTCTGGGCCTATCCCTTGCGTTTATGCCACAGAAACCTCATTTTTTTCCCAACACCCAAAACAAGAACATTTCAGACAAGAATCTCAAAATTATAAACTTGACAAAAAAGTAAAAAAAAATTGTATATCATTTTTTTAATCATTTATTTAGGCACTTTACGATTTCGCATTGGAAGAAAAAAGTAAGTTATTGAATCTCATCGATGATGGAGTTAAATCTGAATTAAAATCGACGCCATGTCATAAACGGATACAGATTTTGAGCGAGTTGTCGCCTGTTCCTCCCGTTTCGCCCGCCCCGCTCGTCAACAGACATCCAGGCGTTAAAAAAGGCTTCGTTTCGCCCTTCAGGCTTAAGAATTAACTTTTTATGTTACCAATTTTTCAAAAAAATAAATTATTATTTTCTTATTACTTTAATTTCAATTTTCCGACATTTTAGAACGATAAGAAGATGGATGGTACAGATTCTTGTAACGGGGCATGACAGACTGAAAATGGCGTCCAATTAGAAGGTTATAAATTGATAAGAATTGATATCCCTGACGTCACGGCCAATCAACAGGTGGTTGAAAAAATCGTAGTGCGCCAGTCAACCTTTTAAACTCTCATTCAACTTTCCTCTATACGGTGGGGTAGATCTCTCAGCTTTCTGAGAATATTTTAAAAAATGTGACCGTGTTTTCTTTGATATTTCTATCAAGGTAAGCCCTCATTTTCTCCCTATTATCATTTTATGAACTTTTATTGATAAGAAAATTTTCCCTCCTCTCCATAATTCAGGGCGACAGCATAATCTGATTTTGAAAGAAAGCACCTTCCTTTTTTGATTGGCAACACTGTTCTTTCATTCATTAAGAATATCCCTAACCATGAAACATCTACCGAGGGTATTACGACATCTTTCTTTTGACAAAGATAAAAACTTGGGCAATATTTTTGATTGGTTGAGCTTCCTCATTCTACGTCATCAACATCGCAAACGCTCCCTAACCTTCCATAACCCTAATTGAACATCTCTCGAGGGTATCACAATATCGTTCTTTAAAGAAGGTCCCTCGAGGGTATCACAATAACTTTCTTTTACACTTTTAATGGTTATTGATTTTGCTATCAATCAATTAACCAATAATAGAGGATGAAATGACTGTGATAACGATTTCACGACGCGTTTCGGCTTAAAAAGCCTCGTCAGGTGAGCTATTCCTTCTATCACAGTCATTTCTATCTTTTCACTGTGAACCTATCTCCGAGAGATTTAGTGGATAAAGCGGGAAGCCAATAATGAGGTGGTGAGTGGCTCTATCTCTTGGAGAACGGTGGCGGCTGTGAGCTTTAGGGAGACGGTTTGTTTCCAGCTTCCCGCTGTATCCCTCGAGGGTATCACAATATCGTTCTTTAGAGAAGGTCCCTCGAGGGTATCACAATAACTTTTTTTTTACACTTTTAATGTTTATTGCGTATGTATTCCGCAAGGTTATTGATTTCCTATCAATCAATTAACCAATAATAGAGAAAGAAATGACTGTGATAACGGGTATTTCACGACGCGTTTCGGCTTAAAAAGCCTCGTCAGGTGAGCTATTCCCTCTATCACAGTCATTTCTATCTTTCCACTGTGAACCTATCTCCGACAGATTTAGTGGATAAAGCGGGAAGCCAATAATGAGGTGGTGAGTGGCTCTATCTCTTGGAGAACGGTGGCGGCTGTGAGCTTTAGGGAGACCGTTGGTTTCCAGCTTCCCGCTGTATCCACTAAATCTCTCGGAGATCGGTTAAAGAAGAAGAAGAAAGAAAGAAATTTATTTTAAAACACAGTACATACAGTACATAAGAAAACCCGCCATTTTAGGCTAGAGGAGGTTACAAATCCGCCATTTTAGGCTAGAGGAGGTTACAAATCCGCCATTTTAGGCTAGAGGAGGTTACAAATCCGCCATTTTAGGCTAGAGGAGGTTACAAATCCGCCATTTTAGGCTAGAGGAGGTTACAAATCCGCCATTTTAGGCTAGAGGAGGTTACAAATCCGCCATTTTAGGCTAGAGGAGGTTACAAAGCCGTCATTTTAGGCTAGAGGAGGTTACAAATCCGCCATTTTAGGCTAGAGGAGGTTACAAATCCGCCATTTTCAAAGAAGAAAGAAGAAAGGAAAATAAATTTTGGTTCACAGTGAAAAGATAGAAATGATTGTGATAGAGGAAATAGCTCACTTGAAAAGGCTTTTTAAGACGAAACGCGTCGTGAGATACCCGTTATCACAGTCATTTCTTCCTCTATTATTGGTTAATTGTTTGATAACTTTCTTTACAGAAAATCCCTCGAGGGTGTCACAATTTTCTTTATAGAAGATCCCTCCCCTAACCATCCCAAATTAAACATCTCTCGAGAGTATCACAATATCGTTCTTTAGAGAAGGCACTCGAGGGTATCACAATACCTATCTTTTGAGAAAGTAAAAGTTGAGGGTATGATAATAACTTTCGTTTTTGGGTCTCGTTTTAAAGGGCGATTAGCGCCTCCCTATTTAGAGAAATCGCGTTTTCTTCCTTCAATTTGGAAGAGGGCGTCGTTAAAAGCGGAAAACTGTTTTTCTGGTACATGGCACAGATATGCCGCAGTAAATCACAAAACTAATGTGCCCCGAGTTTTCTTAAGGCAATTTGTTTTGTCTCGAAAGAGCGACATCCAAACATGCAACCTTAAAGGACATGCACGCTAATGTATTCGGGGGAAAGGAATTTTATAAAAAAGGGCTAATCGATACAAGATAAATGGAAAGCCGGCATAAAAAAAATTGCAAAGTTTTCTCTAACAAAAATGCCATCATCCCGCATTCCGTGAGGTTAACGGCTTGTTATAATTTTAAACTTTTAACCTCCTCAAACTTATTGTAACAACCTCCATTTTTTATCACGGAAGTCTTTTGATAAAAATCCAATTTTTTTCAGATCATACACACACACAACACAACAAAAAACACAAACAAAAACATGAATTTTGGCGGTGGTTTAAACAAGGTACAGAATTTGAAAATTTTTTGTAGGATTAAATTTTTTTGATTTTTTTTTTTTTTTGTCAAGGTGCACAAAAAAAGCGTAGTAAACGCGGATTTTGTGTACATGCCGCCGAAAATCACAAAGACAAATAACGCCGACGCTCAAAAATCTGGTACATCCAAAGGTACACTGAACACAAAATTCACAATATTCACAATAAACAATAAGCAATAAACAATAAACCATAAAAAGCAATAAACAATGTAGGATCCCATCTTATGATTGAGGTTATGAGAGAGGTTAGAACGGAAAAGAAATTACAATGATATTTTAGTTCTTTTAATTTTTTTCTACACAGATTTAAACAAACTCTTTACTCTTCAAATTCTTCTATTCTCTTCACAAAACACAACTCTTAAATTGAGGCGCTCCGGGTACGAAGGGCGAACTCAACATCGGAAAATTTTTTTTTTCATTTCCCGATTCTAGACCTCTAGGTGAATACACCCGTATAATTTTTATGTTGAGTTCGCTCTTTTTTTCTCTTTAAATACGTAAAAACCGATGTGCTGCAAAGCTCTAACTGCGATATCCGAGCGGGTACGAAGGGCGAACTCCACATCCTAGTCCACAACCCCCACTCCTATTCCCATTCCAGAGCATGACTTTTCTGTTGAGTTCGCCCGTAACATAAAACTTTAAAATGCGAATATCTCGAAACTACGTTTTGTTGAGTTCGCCCTTCGTACCCGGAGCGCCTCAGTTATTCTTTCTATAAAACCAACTTCTCGTACACGCTCACAACGCTTCACAAGGCTCTCTCTCTATTCTCTCTACACAAACTATTCTCCGCCATACTTCTCCAGTCGTACCAACTGATAATAAATTCACACACATAGATTAAACAAAAAATAACATTCACAAAAACTTTTGTGCTCTTTTAAGCCGGCCTTTGTGGCTGCATTGCTCAGGATCTCTGAATTCTATAATTCTAGGAACGATCACAATTATGGACGGGCCACCACCTCCGGACGACCGTGTGGATTTTTTGGGAAACTGCGTTCAAAAAACGATGAAACTCAAGCCTGAAAAATGGGCCAGACTAATGACGATAGAAGAGTATAAAAATATAGTTACGAATTTTAGATACGTCGAATACATCATTATTGGTCATTTCTCAAGTAAGTATGAAGTACAATGTGGCCCAGTGATTAGCGTGATTTAGAATAACGCAGCACAGCTTATTCCGGCCACAAGCTTCCCGGTCATATTGAAAAATAAGGAGCCTATTTTGTAAAAAAGAACAAAGGAGCTGTTCCTAAAACTGATATAAATCACAACATCATTTATGGTGATTTGGCAACGAAGCCGATTGAGCAGCTCGCCATATTGGTCGACGAGGTATACTCTAAGGAGGTTATCCCAAATATTAAAGATATTTTAAGATATTGTGCCTCTTCTTTCGAATAAGAACAACCATAAAAAATGGCCGTCTTCTGTAGCTCAGGATATAAGCCAGCATGTTCACAGTTTGAAAAGTACGGTATATCAAGTTCGAGGTTATGTGGCAGGGAAAACAGTTCTACCAATGCCCATCGGCATTGATAAAGTACATGAGTTACAAAAACCTAAAGGAAGGTAACGACACAGTCGACCTCTATTTGAAATCATCGATCGAAGGTGTCGTCATCAAATGGGCGATACAGATCAACGACGTTCTCTCGGAGGAATCTTCCAAAGCCTTCGCCAACGGGCAAAACCAACTCCCAGCTCCGGTAATCCACATATACAAAGAAACAAACCCAAACTTTTTTTTTTAAGAAATACAATTCTGGACGAACAGAAAAGGTAATCTGCAGTACATCTACGACCAAATGAGGGAGGACAGAGTAAGGAAAATGGCGGTCATTCTTGAACATACAGAAAGCGCATATTGGCCGTGCTTTAAAGAAATATTCTTTAACGTCGTATCAGGTAAAGTGGATGGAGGAAAGCAAGCTGACAAAACTTTTTTCAGCATTGACTGAAGCGAATGAAATCACCGTTATCTGAAGCCATTGGAAGTCCATTTTAGCTTAATCCAAGAAACTGATTTCGCCGATGTCCTCCCTTGCTTCATCCCCATGATGCACACCGTCTGCTTAGTCTGGAGTAGATGCAAATATTACTGCAATTCTGGACGTATCATCGTTTTGCTACGTCAGATAACAAATTTGGTTATCGAACAAGCTAAAAAATATTAGACCCAAGTTCAATATTTCAAACGGACATCGACGAAGCGCTTCAGAGAGTCCAACTTTCGCTTTTCATCTTGAAGCATTTCAGGTTCTTCCAATGTCCCTTCATTCCATCATTGCAATCATTTACAGAAAAACCTTTGACGACTACAAGGAAAAACTGCCCACATTCTTCCCTGAGACAACCCCTCAACTTTGGACTTTTCATCCCAACGTCGTTTTTGAAAGATTCAACAATTTTTCTGAACGACTGCGGACGATAGAAGTAAACTATGTATGATACGCGATTTTTGAAACCTTCTTTTAGAAATTCTTTTTGACTGTGGTTGAATTCGTGAAGCTGGAAAGGGTCGAAATTGGGAATGTCAAAGGGTCAATTTTGAGCGGCCAGCTGGTCGATATCTCTCAGCAGTTCAATACATATTTTACGGAGTTTTCAAGCAAATCCTATGATGTTCTGAATCCAGATGATAAGACGTTTATGGAAGACTATGCAGTTTTTCAGTCGAACATAAGCGATTTGGATAAAAGATTGGCTTCCATTCTATGCCTGGCGTTTGACGACTGCTGCAATCTAGAAGGCGTCTATAAAGTATGCAGGGTTGCTCGAATTATTTAACTTTTGATAAAGCTTTTAGAGATAATTGGTTCCTTTCTGGAAAGGGCGTTGATCAAGCAAGAGTTTAATGGAAAGTTTGACTTCCTGCTGTTAAACAAATCTTAAAGCAAATTTTTAAGGATATTTTTAATGAACAAATGGACAAATATATCGTTCGATTCCCCGATCACCGTGTATACTAAATGAGGTTAAAACTCAAAAGCACGCTTGAGAGCAGTGAGCCTGAACCCTTTGCGTTGGCTTTCTGCTTTACCAGGCAACCAACCATCCCATAACCCCATTCCTAACCTTCGCACACTTCCCCGGTGTGGACTACCGGTGAGGTTAGCAGCTTGTAGCCTTGGGCTTTCTGCTTTACCAGGTAACCAACCATCCCATAACCTAACCATCCCTAACCTTCGCACACTTCATCGGTGTGGATTCACCGGTGTACAGCGCTAGACATGAGGTTAATACTCAAAAGCACGCTTGAGACCAGTGAGCCTGTACCCCCGCCTTGTAACTTGGCTTTCTGTTTACCAGGCTACCATATACCTATCCATCCCTAACCTTCGCACACTTCCCCGGTGTGGATTCACCGGTGTAGAGCGCAAGAAAATGAGGTTAATACTCAAAAGCACGCTTGAGACCAGTGAGCCTGAAGCCCCGCCTTGTAACTTGGCTTTCTGTTTTACCAGGCTACCAACCATAAACCTATCCATCCCTAACCTTCGCACACTTCCCCGGTGTGGATTCACCGGTAGAGCGGAAAATGAGGTTAATACTCAAAAGCACGCTTGAGACCAGTGAGCCTGAACCCCTGCCTTGGCTTTCTGCTTTACCAGGTAACCAACCATCCCTAACTTTCGCACACTTCCCCGGTGTGGATTCACCGGTGTAGAGCGCAAGAAAATGAGGTAAAACTCAAAAGCACGCTTGAGACCAGTGAGCCTGAACCCCTGCCTTGTGCCTTGGCTTTCTGCTTCACCAGGTAACCAACCATCCCATAACCTAACTATCCCTAACCTTCGCACACTTCCTCAGTGTGGATTCACCGGTGTAGAGCGCAAGAAAATGAGGTTAATGCTCAAAAGCACGCTTGAGACCAATGAGCCTGAACCCCTGCCTTGTGCCTTGGCTTTCTGCTTTACCAGGCAACCAACCATCCCATAACCTATCCATCCCTAACCTTCGCACACTTCCCCGGTGTGAATTCACCGGTGTAGAGCGCTAGAAAATGAGGTTAAACTCAAAAGCAGCTTGAGACCAGTGAGCCTGAACCCTGCCTTGGCTTTCTGCTTTACCAGGCAACCAACCACCCCATAACCTAACCATCCCTAACCTTCGCACACTTCCCCGGTGGATTCACCGGTAGAGCGCTTGAAAATGAGGTTAAAACTCAAAAGCACGCTTGAGACAGTGAGCCTGTACCCCTGCCTTGTACCTTGGCTTTCTGCTTTACCAGGTAACCCCCCCCCTCTCCTACGTCCTTCCTAACCGACGTGCTGGTGTGTGGCAGCAAATAGGTTAAAAGCTGGACCACGCGAGCCGCTGCGTGTTGTACCTTGGCTTTCTGCTTACCAGTAACCAACCATCCCATAACCTAACCATCCCTAACCTTCGCACACTTCACCGGTGCGCTCCCTATCTTCGCACACTTCACCGGTGCCCTCCCTAACCTTCGCACTTCACCGGTGAGCTCCCTAACCTTCGCACACTTCCCCGGTGTGGATTCACCGGTGTAGCGCAAGAAAATGAGGTTAAAACTCAAAAGCACGCTTGAGACCAGTGAGCCTGAACCCTGCCTGCCTTGGCTTTCTGCTTTACCAGGTAACCAACCATCCCATAACCTAACCATCCCTAACCTTCGCACACTTCCCTTGTGGATTCACCAGTGTAGAGCGCTATAGGTTAAAACTCTAACTCTAAGTTAGGATGGTTGGTTGCCTGGTAAAGCAAGCCACAAGGCAGGGGTTCGGCTCACTGTCTCAAGCGTGCTTTTGGATAATGGATATCATTTTTTACAGCTGGATGCCATATTAAGGGAAGTCCATTTGCAATTGGAAGGAAAAGAAGGCATCCCTCAGTCAGGCTTGAACATCTACGCCAAAAGAGACCAATTCAGGGAATACACAGTTCAGCTCAACATCATCATCCAATGGTACCTCCAATAATGGCAACAAAACTTAACATTTTTTTAGGTACAATAAATGAGCGAGAAAGTCTTTTAGTCGAATTCGAACTTGTTCAAGAGAAATCGAAAAAATCGATCAGTTGATACGTGAAGCAGAGTTTAACCTAACATGGCTTTCTAGCGGTAAAAAACCTTAAATTGTTAAAACTCTAAATTTTTTAGAACTTCTCGAGTATATTTCGAAGCTTCATGAACTTGTGAGGGGGTGCAGGGGCCGTTGAGTAAAACGCAAGCGAACGTTTTGACGATGAGGTCTTTAATGGAAAAATGGGCAAAGCATCCGCTTTTCATGAGGTCCTCACCGGAGACGAAAGAAGGACTTTTGGCTATAGAAGATAAAGGTGAAAAAATCGAAAAACGATATGCAGACTTGCAAGAAGTCGGGAAGGAGATTCATGCGCTACTGTTGGAGAACAAAGAACTATTTGGGATGGTCGGAAAAGAAGATACGGAAAGATGGAACATGTATATTAACTACATCGACAATATAATAAGCAGTTCGTTGCTCACAACGGTAGGATGCAGGTAAACGCGCAGGCTTGCCCGATGCTTTAACTGTGGTTTGCATTTAGTTTGGGATACATAACAGAAAATATGGATGCTGAAAGTCATCTTCCTCCGCTTCTTGGTGTTAATTGACCTTGAACGAAGTGGAGCTCGTACTTAGCTGCGAAGCACCATTGGACACTTCCATCGAAGGCAATTTCACACAATCGTCTCCTCTTTAATCAAAGATATCGTCGACATGGCCACCTTGATACCCCGAATTTCCGAAACGATCACCTCATTACCTCGTAATTACTTCATATAATATTTCATATTTATATGTTCTCTGCAGCAAGATATTGAGGACAACGAAGACATAAAGAAATGAAGAAAGAGATAATGCAAAGTGTGACGATGACTGTGGAAGAAGTTTTGGATCACTGCACTGGATTTGAGACGTACAGCAATATGTGGTTGGACGACAGGCAGTCTTATATGCAGCAATTTCTTGCTTACGGAAGGCAGCTAACGTTAGAAGAATTAGAACTTAATCTAATCCCAGAAGACGCCAGCCGCCTACAATGGACCAATTTAGGCAGCAGGTTCGACCTTTTGAATTTATGAGTTAACCTGGTTTCCAGATTGATACTTTTGAATCGCTCTATGCGGAGGTGGACAAACTGAAAAGCATTGAAATCTTGACAAGTGGTTCCAACTTGATATTCTTCCTTTTAAAATGACACTTTTAAATATCGTCTCTAAGTGGTCATATATGTTTAAGCAGTACCTTTGGAGCATGTCACCAACAGGTTAGTAACCGGGATCCCTGCATGGGGGCGGAGATTCTTCTTCCCCAGTGTTCGATGATAGGGATAGCACCCGCGTTGATTCCGCCGCCCGCACCCGCTTGGATCTTTTTAACCCATTGATATTCTAGCCTGTGGGAATTGGCCAAGTTTATCCAAAATGCGGAAGAGGGCTTAAACCAGCCGGTTGTGGAAGGAGATATAAGCGTTGGTAAGCGTGATGGGTTTCCTTTTAAAAGTAAAAGAAAGGCAGCCTACAACCGACGAAATGTTCGGACCACTGCAAGACACCATACAACTCCTCAAAACCTACGAAATGGAGTTACCACAAGAAGCAAACGTTTTGCTCCAAGTAAAACCAAATTGTCTAAAACTTTCATTCAAATCATTTGATGAAGGAACTCCCTGAACAATGGAACAATACCAAAAGCTGGCTTCAAATGTCAAGCAGGCAGTGTCCCCTCTGCAGGCGCAGAAGTCGTTTCTATCAGAAAGAAGATCACTTGGTTTGACATGAGGCAGAGCAGGCTTCGCGAAACCTTCAAGAAATCCCAATTTTTATAGTGAGTTGAACTATAGCAGGAGAAGTCATTCCTTTCTAGCTATGAATGCGTCGATCCATACGATCTTTTGGATAAAACGCACCATTTGCTCTTCGAGCATGAATCTGAGATGATGGCACTACAAGAATCTGCTTCTCTCTTTGAGCTGAACATTCCTGAATTTAAGTATTTGAGGCAATGCAGAAAGGAACTAAGGATGCTTAAAGTAACGTTGCTGTAGATAATTTATGATCCATTCTTTTAGCAACTTTGGGATTACGTTTTTATCGTTCGTACCTGCATTTCTGACTGGAAGACGACACCCTGGAGGGAAGTCGACGTCGAAAATATGGACATCGAATGTAAAAAGTTTGCTAAGGATATTCGAGGTACGTCCTTTTTGAGTGATGCAGGGACTAAAGAAATCTTGCAGCGCTTGACAAGAGATGAAAAACTGGGACACATACACGACGTTGGAAGCAACAGTGAAAAACATGTTGACTTCTCTCAGAGCAGTCGGGGAACTTCAAAACCCGCGATTCGCGAAAGACATTGGCACCAGCTAATAAAGCAAACTAAAGTAACTTTTATTTTATCTGCACTACAATGTACATACACGATATCACTGTATATTAATGACACGATTTCAGAATATTGTTTCTCTACCGCCAAATTTTACTGTAAGTAAGCTGTATAAGCTTTGATGTTCTGTTTATTCGTGGGTTTAATGATGGATTTAGGTGCAATTTGTGATGGATTCGGAAACGACTTCTGATTTGTTGGCGTTGAATCTTCATGAGTGTGAGGATGAGGTTAAAAATATTGTGGATAAGGCTGTGAAGGAGATGTCGATGGAGAAGATGCTGAGGGAGTTGGGTGTGACGTGGTCGGCGATGGAGTTGGAACAGGAGCCTCATCCGGACGGCGTTCTTCTTCGAGCGAGCGAACAGCTTATTGAGACACTGGAGGAGAATCAAGTTCAGCTGCAGAATTTAATCACTTCTAAATTCATAGCGCACTTTTTGGAAGAAGTATCAGGCTGGCAAAGTAAACTTTCACTCGCCGATCAAGTCATCACAGTCTGGTTTGAAGTCCAAAGGACATGGACTCATCTCGAATCTATCTTCATGAGCTCCGAAGACATCAAAAATCAACTGCCCCAAGACTCCGAACGATTCTGCAAAATCGATTTCGAATTTAAGGTTCTCTTCTTTTCAAATTCGCTTTTTATGTTTCTCCATAGGCACTTTTGGAAGAGATGGCCAAAATTCCGAACGTTTGGAAGCAACCAATAGGCCAAATTTACTCTCCGAGCTTGAATCTCTTCAAGTTGAGTTGATTCTTTGTGAAAAAGCGTTAGCGCAGTATTTGGAACAAAACGTCTCAAATTTCCAAGATTCTATTTCGTCAGCTCTGCTGATCTTTTGGACATTTGTCCAATGGAAATCATCCTAGATCAGTTGCAGGTATGGTGTTTGGGGACAACAGGCTAGGAGGCAGGATGGTAGGAGAAGGATGTCCAGCACAACAAGCCTTTGCTCAAGGTCACTCTGCTGTTTGGAACATTGATCTACCATCCATCTTCCTAGCTTGCCATCTCTCCCTCCCCAACATTAATGGACAATTCTTTCAAAGGCATATGAACAAACTATTCGATTCGATTGGATCTTTGAAGTTCGTCCAAGAAGAAGAAGGTGAGCCAAAAGCTCTTTAGGTATGTTTGCCAAAGACGGTGATATGTCGAATTCGATGGTAACTGCGACTGTACCGGCCCTGTTGAAAATTGGTTGAATCGCGTTCAAAAATCGATGAGAGATTCGATACGTCATTATTTCGCTGAAGCTGTGACGACATATGAGGAGAAACCGAGGGACCAATGGCTTTTCGATTATCCCACAGGTTTCCTTGTGCGCTACGCAAATTTGGTGGACTACTGAAGTCAATATGGCGTTCGCGAGGCTTGAAGAGGCTATGATAACGCGATGAGGGACTATTACAAAAAGCAGATAGCGCAACTGAGCACCCTTATTTCACTCCTTTTGGGCGAACTGACGAAACAAGATAGACAAAATCATGACGATATGCACAATCGATGTCCACTCGCGTGATGTCGTCGCCAAACTGATTCAATCGAAAGTCGACACTTTGGCAGCTTTTCAATGGCAGTCGCAACTCCGTCATAGGTACTAATAAACTCAATTGACTTTTTTTCAAAATTGTAGATGGGGAGAAAAGAAGCTGATTGTTTCGCCAACATCTGCGACGCCCAGTTTCGCTACTGCCATGAATACTTAGGAACACCCCACGTTTGGTTATCACACCGTTGACCGATCGATGCTACATCACTTTGACCCAATCGCTTCATTTAGTGATGGGTGGGCCCCGCAGGGCCTGCAGGAACTGGAAAAACAGAAACGACCAAAGATCTAGGACGTGCGCTCGGCATTATGGTCTATGTATTCAACTGCTCAGAGCAATGGACTACAAAGTAAACATCATTTATTAAAATTGCTGTAAAATTTCGTTTAGTCTTGTGGTAACATCTACAAAGGATTAGCGCAGACAGGAGCTTGGGGATGTTTCGACGAATTCAACCGAATTTCGGTCGAAGTTCTTTCGGTTGTCGCCGTCCAAGTGAAATCTCTTCAAGTAAGATGAAATCTTCGTATTTTTTAAATCTTTCTTTTTAAGGATGCCATTCGGGAGAAAAAAGATCTGTTCAATTTCATGGGAGAAATCATCTCGATGGTTCCAACTGTTGGGATCTTCATAACGATGAATCCAGGGTATGCTGGGAGGACTGAACTGCCGGAGAACTTGAAGGCGCTGTTTAGACCATGCGCGATGGTCGTTCCTGATTTTGAGCTGATCTGCGAAATCATGTTGGTCGCTGAAGGTTTTCAAGAAGCAAAAATTTTAGCCAGAAAGTTCATTACGCTGTATACTCTCTGCAAGGAGCTTTTATCCAAAGGATCATTACGACTGGGGTTTGAGAGCCATTAAGTCCGTCTTGGTCGTCGCAGGATCGCTTAAAGTAACAACTAAATTCGAAGTTTGTTTATTACCGAACTTTCTGCAGAGAGGAGATCCCGGAAGGCCGGAAGAAGAAGTCCTCATGAGGGCCCTGAGAGATTTCAATACGCCCAAAATCGTGACGGACGACGTACCTGTTTTTATGGGATTGATTGGCGACCTTTTCCCAGCATTAGATGTACCCAGGAAACGAAACGTCGAATTTGAACATACTGTGAAGCAAGCAGCTATGGATTTACTGCTTCAACCAGAACAATTTTATATTAAAAGTAAATGTCCAGATGGCGTCCCAGTCTAAAGAACAAAATATTTATCTGCTGCGTCTGTAAAACTTGGTTTTTTGTTTGAGAATCCCATTTTTATCGTTTTTGGATGTTTCCAGGCGCAACTAACGAAGCAAGTAGCCTCTATGACTGGCCGCCATTTTAGGCTATATGAGGTTAAAATCCGCCATTTTAGGCTAGAGGAGGTTACAAATCCGCCATTTTAGGCTAGAGGAGGTTACAAATCCGCCATTTTAGGCTAGAGAAGGTTACAAATCCATTTTAGGCTACAGGAGATTACGAATCCACCATTTTAGGCTAGATGAGGTTACAAATCCGCCATTTTTGGCTAGAAGAGGTTACAAATCCGCCATTTTAGGCTAGATGAGGTTACAAATCCGCCATTTTAGGAGGAGGTTACGAATCCGCCATTTTAGGCTAGAGGAGGTTACAAATCCGCCATTTTAGGCTAGAGGAGGTTACAAATCCGCCATTTTAGGCTAGATGAGGTTACAAATCCGCCATTTTGGCTAGAGGAGGTTACAAATCCGCCATTTTAGGCTAGATGAGGTTACAAATCCGCCATTTTAGGCTAGAGGAGGTTAGAAATCCGCCATTTTAGGCTAGAGGAGGTTACAAATCCGACATTTTAGGCTAGAGGAGGTTACGAATCCGCCATTTTTGGCTAGAGGAGGTTACAAATCCATTTTAGGCTACAGGAGGTTACAAATCCGCCATTTTAGGCTAGATGAGGTTACAAATCCGCCATTTTAGGCTAGAGGAGGTTACGAATCCGCCATTTTTGGCTAGAGGAGGTTACAAATCCATTTTAGGCTACAGGAGGTTACAAATCCGCCATTTTAGGCTAGAGGAGGTTACAAATCCATTTTAGGCTACAGGAGGTTACAAATCCATTTTAGGCTACAGGAGGTTACAAATCCGCCATTTTAGGCTAGAGGAGGTTACAAATCCGCCATTTTAGGCTAGATGAGGTTACAAATCCGCCATTTTAGGCTAGAGGAGGTTACAAATCCGCCATTTTAGGCTAGGAGGTTACAAATCCGCCATTTTAGGCTAGAGGAGGTTACAAATCCGCCATTTTAGGCTAGAGGAGGTTACAAATACATTTTAGGCTAGAGGAGGTTACAAATCCATTTTAGGCTAGAGGAGGTTACAAATCCGCCATTTTAGGCTAGAGGAGGTTACAAATCCGCCATTTTAGGCTAGAGGAGGTTACAAATCCGCCATTTTAGGCTAGAGGAGTTACAAATCCGCCATTTTAGGCTAGAGGAGGTTACAAATCCGCCATTTTAGGCTAGAGGAGGTTACAAATCCGCCATTTTAGGCTACAGGAGGTTACAAATCCATTTTAGGCTACAGGAGGTTACAAATCCATTTTAGGCTACAGGAGGTTACAAATCCGCCATTTTAGGCTAGAGGAGGTTACAAATCCATTTTAGGCTACACGAGGTTACAAATCCGCCATTTTAGGCTAGAGGAGGTTACAAATCCGCCATTTTAGGCTATAGGAGGTTACAAATCCGCCATTTTAGGCTAGAGGAGGTTACGAATCCGCCATTTTAGGCTACAGGAGGTTACAAATCCATTTTAGGCTACAGGAGATTACGAATCCGCCATTTACGTTTGAGGAAATCCTTTTTTTAGGTGGTCCAACTAGAAGAACTACTCGAAGTTCGTCATTCAGTTTTCGTCGTCGGAAACGCAGGAACTTCAAAAACTCAAGTCTGGAAAACACTTTTTAAAACATATCAAAATCTAAAAAGAAAACCAATTTTCAACGATTTAAACCCAAAAGCTGTTACAAACGACGAACTTTTCGGAATCATCAATCCAGCAACCAGAGAATGGAAAGACGGTAAAAAGAAAACTTAAAAAAATCATTTTTAAACCTATTTTTAGGTTTATTTTCAAATCTTATGAGAGATCAAGCGAATTTAACACTGATAATCCCAAATGGATAGTTTTGGATGGAGATATCGACCCTATGTGGATAGAATCTTTGAATACTGTCATGGATGACAATAAGGTTAGTTTTTGATTAAAAACAAAGTTTTAAATGTTTTTTAGGTTCTTACGTTAGCCAGTAATGAACGAATAGCATTGACTTCTTCATGAGGTTACTTTTTGAGATATCAAATTTAAGGACTGCAACTCCAGCAACGGTTTCACGAGCAGGAATACTGTATATCAACCCTCAAGATTTAGGATGGAACCCGTAATATCGATTAAACCAAAGCCTCCTTGATATTGTTTTCAGTTACGTCACAAGTTGGATAGAAACGCGAGAAAGCAATGTTGAGAAGGCACCCTGATGATGCTTTTTGACAAATACATCCCTCATTGCTTAGACGGATGAAATTAAGGTTTAAAAAAATAATCCCCATTACAGAAATGTCACAAATTGCTTTATTGTGTCATTTATTGGATTGTTTGCTTATTCCGGCGAATACGCCGGCGGATTGTCCTAAGGAATGGTATGACCTTTATTTCGCTTTCGCCTGCGTTTGGGCTTTCGGTTCGGCTTTATTTCAAGATCAGGTAGGCATTGTAAAATTGGAAATTTTAATTTTCTTTTGAAGGCTATTGATCATCGTGTTGAATTTTCAAAATGGTGGGTGAACGAGTTTAAAACTGTCAAATTTCCTACAGCGGGGACTGTTTTTGATTATTATATTGATAATGAATCTAAAGAATTGGTTCCTTGGGTTGAGAAGGTTCCGAGGTTTGATTTGGATCCTGACATGCCTCTTCAGGTTTTGAATTTTGAGGTTAGAAAATGAGATAAGATTTATTTCAGGCTGCTTTGGTCTATTCTGCTGAATCATACCGTGTTAGATTCTTCATGGATCTTTTGATGGCCAATAAGCATCCGGTGATGCTCGTCGGAAATGCGGGAGTCGGAAAAACCGTTTTGATCGCCGATAAAATATCACAGTTGAGCGAATCCTTCGCTGTCACCAATGTACCTTTCAATTTCTACACTACATCGGAGATGCTTCAGAAAATACTGGAGAGGCCGCTGGAAAAAAAGGCGGGGAGGAACTACGGACCGCCTGGGAATAAAACGATGATTTACTTTTTGGATGATATGAATATGCCGCAGGTTGATCCCTATGGGACGGTAGAACCTCATACTTTGATAAGGCAGCATCTTGATTACGGCCATTGGTACGACAGAAACAAACTTACTTTGAAAGACATCAACAATTGCCAATATGTTGCTTGTATGAACCCTACTGCTGGAAGCTTCACCATAAATCCAGTCTTCAAAGACATTTCTTTGTATTTACCATAAGGTAATTTCTAACCTATATTTCCTAACCTACAAATTTTTCAGTTTTCCAACAATGGAGACATTGACAACAATCTATTCTTCGATTTTGAGCCAACATTTTGCCAATCCTGAGCATAAGTTTCCTCAAATTGTCACCAGATTGTGTTTCAATGTCGTCACATCGACGATAGCGCTACATCACAAATCTGTTCAGCTCTTTTTACCTACAGCGGCGAAATTCCACTACATCTTAACCTCCGTGATATCTCAAACGTTTTTCAGGTATTAATAAAATAGAAAATAATAATACGAAATTTTTTAGGGACTTTTATTTAGTACGACTGACTGTCTGACTCAGCCGACGGATTTGATACGTCTTTGGATGCATGAGACTCATCGAGTTTATGGCGACAAACTCATCGACGATAAAGACGTCGATGCTTTTTCAAAAATACAGATGGACATAATAAAAGAATTTTGATGAAGTCGACGAAAGTTCGATATTAGAAAAGCCGAATATTTATTGCCATTTCGCGCACGGGATTGGAGAGCCGAAATATATGGCGGTGACGTCTGGTCCCAATTGACGACACTTCTTCAAGAAGCTTTATTATCATACAATGATCTTGTCGCTGCCATGAATCTCGTCTTATTCGAAGACGCCATGATGCACGTCTGCAGGTACTGCAGAATAAATGCATTTCCTTTTTTAATCCGTTTTTTAGAATTAATCGAATATTAGAGTCTCCGAGAGGTAGCGCACTTTTAGTTGGAGTCGGCGGAAGCGGAAAACAATCATTGTCTCGACTAGCGGCCTACATATCAAGCTTGGAAGTCGCACAAATTCAATTGCGAAAAGGCTTCGGTGTTATAGACTTAAAGGTTTTTTAATAATTTATTTAAATGATTAAATAATCCCTTTTTAAGATGGAACTATCAAGTTTATATATGAAATCTGGCCTTAAAAATTTGGGAATTATGTTTTTGATGACTGATGCGCAAGTAGCGAATGAAGATTTTTTGGTTTTGATCAATGACATGCTTGCTTCGGGAGAAATCCCAGAGCTTTTTCCAGATGATGAGATTGAAAATATAATAGCAGGAGTTCGAAATGAAGTAATTCCATTATGCGAATGAGGAGGTTATACATTTTTTTAGGTTAAAGGAGCAGGTTTGGTCGACACGAAGGAAAATTGTTGGAAATTTTTTATTGATAGAGTTAGACGACAGTTGAAGGTGGTTTTGTGTTTTTCTCCGTTGGTTCAACATTGAGAATCCGAGCTAGAAAATTTCCTGCTTTGATTAATGCTTGTGCGATCAACTGGTTTCATGAATGGCCCAGCAAGCGCTGATTTCTGTTTCTATGAATTTTCTCAATAAACTGGAAGTTCTTCCTGACATGTACTGCAGCTCTGTGGCCCAATTTATGGCACATGTGCATTCTCAAGTTAATTCAATGTCCAGACTTATTTGGCTAATGAGCGCCGATATAACTATACGACTCCAAAATCATTTTTGGAACAGATTGCTCTTTATTCTAAGCTTCTTTTGCAAAAAAGTAAAGATCTCACAGGCAAAATAGAGAGGCTCCAAAATGGTTTGGAGAAGCTTAAAAGGACTGCTAAGCAAGTCGACGATCTTAAGGCGACTTTAGCTATTCAGGAAGTCGAGCTTAAAATCAAAAATGAAGCTGCAGACCGACTTATTGAGATTGTAGGAGTCGAAACTGAAAAAGTTTCTAAAGAGAAAGCGATGGCTGACGCGGAGGAAAGAAAGGTTGGAATAATAGCAGATGAAGTTAGTAAAAAGCAGCAAGATTGTTCGGAAGATTTGAGAAAAGCCGAGCCTGCTTTATTGGCCGCACAGGAAGCTTTGAATACCTTAAATAAAGCAACCTAACAGAATTAAAATCGTTCGGTTCACCACCTGGCGCTGTCACCAACGTCACTGCAGCAGTCATGGTTCTCCTCGCACCAAACGGTAAAGTCCCAAAAGACCGAAGTTGGAAAGCCGCCAAGGTCGTCATGGCCAAAGTCGACTATTTTCTCGAATGCTTGATCACATACGACAAAGAAAACATTCACCCTGAAATCATTAAATCCATCCAACCATATTTAAAAGATCCCGAATTCGAGCCTGAATTTGTCCGAAGTAAATCAGCCGCTGCTGCCGGTATGATCTTTGATGTTTTTGTACGAAATAATGATTATTTGCAGGTCTTTGCGCATGGGTGATAAATATAATCAAGTTTTTTGAAGTTTTCTGCGATGTAGAGCCCAAAAGGAAAGCACTAGAACAAGCCAATGCTGACCTAGCTCAAGCTGAAGAGAAGCTTTCCATAATCAAAGCTAAAGTAAACTCTTTAGAAGAGCAGCTGAGTCAACTTACGAGAGACTTTGAGCAAGCGACATCTGAAAAGTTGAAATGCCAACAAGAAGCTGATGCTACACAGCGGACGATATCATTAGCCAATCGATTAATCGGAGGATTGGCTTCAGAAAATGTACGTTGGGCAGAAGCAGTGGCCAGCTTTATGAAACAAGGAACAACGCTACCTGGCGACGTTTTATTAATCACAGCCTTCATATCATACGTCGGATGCTTCACCAAACAATACAGGCTCGACCTCCTTCACAAAATGTGGCTCCCCGCTTAAAAACAATAGAAGTAAAGAAATAACCTATATAACCTCTCTAACCTATTCCATAGCCTGCTGTACCCATCACAGACAGTTTAGATCCTCTAAGTTTACTAACCGACGACGCTCAAATCGCTACGTGGAATAACGAAGGATTACCTAGCGATAGAATGTCGACAGAAAACGCGACATTTTAACAAATACTGACCGCTGGCCATTAATGATCGACCCTCAAGTATATTCTCTTTATTTATTCCTTATAAAACAAAATTTTTAGCTTCAAGGGCTTAAATGGATAAAAAATAAATATAAAAATCTTATAGTATTAAGAGTTGGGCAAAAAGGTTATTTGGAAGCGTTAGAAACTGCTTTGCGTTGTGGCGATACTGTAATTTTGGAAAACATCGAGGAAAGTCTAGATCCTGTTTGGATCCTCTTTTGGGAAGAAATTTAATCAAAAAAGGAAAGTAAGTATCATTATGCAGAGTCATCTCATTTTTTTTTAGAGCGATCAAAATTGGAGACAAAGAAGTCGAATTTCATTCAAATTTTCGTCTTATTCTTCACACAAAATTGGCAAATCCTCATTATAAACCTGAAATGCAAGCGCAGACTACTCTGATTAATTTTACGGTCACCCGAGATGGCCTGGAAGATCAATTACTTGCTGAAGTCGTCAAAGCAGAAAGGCCAGATTTGGAGCAACTGAAAGTAAACTAATTTTTCTTAAAACAAAATTTAAATAAATTTTTTTAGGCTGAATTGACTAAGCAGCAGAACGACTTCAAAATTATGCTTAAAGATTTGGAAGATGATTTATTATCAAGATTGTCTTCTGCAGGAGGTGATTATAAAATTTTTTGTTTATTTTTTAATGATGGGCTTAGGTAATCTGCTTGGAGATACTGCGCTTGTCGAAAATTTGGAAACGACCAAAAAGACGGCTGCAGAAATCGAAATAAAAGTAGCTGAAGCAAAAATAACGTCTGCAGAAATAGACAGGCTAGAGAATACTACAGGCCGGCTGCTACCAGAGCATCGCTTTTATATTTCATCCTCAACGAACTAAACACAATAATCCAATTTATCAGTTTTCTTTAAAAGTAATTTTTAGGTTATGTTTGTTAGGTTAATTTTTCTTTTTAGGCTTTTAGCGTCGTTTTTCATAACGCTATTGAAAGGGCAGTTCCTAACGCTGAAGTTAAAGCTAGAGTTAATAATTTAATCGATTGTATAACTTATTCCGTTTTTATGTATACTTCAAGAGGGCTTTTTGAATGCGATAAACTTATATTTATATCGCAGATGACTTTTCAGGTAAATTTTGTTTTAAGGAATAATTTTTGAGTTTCGCTGTAGATTTTGTTGAAAAATGGGGAAATATCGCCAGCGGAATTGGATTTTTTGCTGCGTTTTCCGATCACTCCGCATGTGACTAGTCCGGTGGATTTTCTTTCGAATTTATGCTGGGGTGGAATCAGGAGTCTATCGGCACGCGATGAGTTTCGAAATTTGGACAGAGACATCGAAAGTTCTTCGAAAAGATGGAAGAAACTTGTCGAGTCTGAATGTCCCGAAAGGGAGAAACTTCCGCAAGAATGGAAAAATAAAACGGCCATCCAACGCCTCTGTATGATGAGGGCATTACGTCCACAGAATGACATACGCCATCAAGTAAAAAAATAAATAAAATTATTTTTATTATTTTTATTTTAGGGCCTTCATCGAGGAAAAACTGGAGCCAAATATGTTGAAGCTAGAAGCGTCGATTTTGCCAAATCTTATGAAGAATCGAGTTCAAGTACTCCGATATTTTTCATTTTATCACCAGGCGTTAATCCTTTAAAGGTTCTATAACCTCCCCAAAGGTTCTTTCTACATAACCTATTCCAGGATGTAGAGCATTTGGGAAAGCAGCTCGGTTACACAATAGACAAAGGAAATTTCCATAACGTTTCTCTTGGTCAAGGGCAAGAAGTTGTTGCTGAAGAAGCCATGGAAAAAGCTGCCAAAGAAGGACAATGGGTTATCCTTCAGGTAATTTATTTAACGTTTTATCCCATAATAAAATTTTTTCAGAATGTACACTTGGTTAAAAAATGGCTACCGTCTTTGGAGAAAAAATTAGAATCTTTAAGTCTAGTGGCGCATGTTAATTTTAGAATTTTCATGTCTGCAGAACCAGCATCATCTGCTGCTGCTCACTGCATACCTCAGGTTAAATATATTAAGAAAAAAACTAAATAAACTTTAGGGTATTTTGGAATCATCGATTAAAATTACGAACGAGCCTCCCACTGGTATGAACGCTAATATACATAAGGCGTTGGACAATTTTACTCAAGAAACTTAGAATTATGTTCTAAAGAAGCTGAATTTAAAGCCATATTGTTCTCTCTCTGTTATTTCCATGCTGTAGTCGCAGAAAGGAGAAAATTGGCCCTCAAGGATGGAATCGCGTTTATCCTTTTAACGTCGGTAAGTACTTTTTTAGAATTTTTATGTCTGCATCCTTTTAAGTTAAAGGTTCTATAACCTCCCCGAAGGTTCTTTCTACATAACCTATTCCAGGATGTTGAGGATAATTATAAAAATGTTTTTTTTCTCTTTAAGGGGACCTCAATATAAGTGTGAGCGTCCTTTATAATTATTTGGAAGCCAATTCAAAAGTTCCATGGGAAGACTTAAGATATCTTTTTGGAGAAATCATGTATGGTGGTCATATCACTGATGATTGGGATAGAAGACTATGTATAACATATTTGGAAGAATTTATGCAGTCTGATTTAGTGAGTAAAAGTTAGATTTTGGCTTATAAAAACTTTTAAAATAGGTCGACGGTGAACTTCAACTTGCTCCAGGATTTGCAGCGCCTCCGAATTTAGATTATTTAGGCTATCATACCTATATTGATGAAGCGATGCCACCTGAAAGTCCATATTTATACGGTTTACATCCAAATGCAGAAATCGGATTTTTGACCACAACATCAGAAAAATTGTTTAGAACTGTTTTTGAGATGCAGCCGAGAGAAACGTCGACAGCTGGAGGAGCCACAGTCACTCGAGAAGATAAAGTTGGTTTTGTTTTGAGGTTCATTTTATTTTATTTTTTTAAGGTGAAACAAATTATTGATGAAGTTATGGAGAAATTACCTGAGGAGTTCAACATGGTAGAAATAATGGGGAAAGTCGAGGAACGCACGCCGTACGTCATAGTCGCATTTCAAGAATGTCAACGGATGAACTCATTGACTGGGGAGATGAAAAGATCTTTAAAAGAACTCGATTTAGGCTTAAGAGTAAGGTTTAGTTAAGGCGACATAGTTGCCATGCGCATGTCGCTTGATGCCAGCGGGAAGCCTTCTACGATATTTAATACCTTCGCTTCCCGGGCGCTAGCGACATGCAAAAACTGGCCATCTGTTGGGGATGAAATGAACTAAGTGATGATCGCATCACTCGTCGCTTTCTGTGCTTTGCTGGGCGCTGGGAGCGGTCGGGGAGAAGTGAGGGGAAAAGTGCTGCACCAGTAGCGCAGAGAATCCGGCGGTCTCGAAAGGGTTAAAACAAAATTATTTATTATATTTCAGGGAGAATTGACGATTACGAATGATATGGAAGATTTAGAATGTGCTTTGTTTCTTGATCAAGTTCCATCAGTTTGGACATCGAAAGCATATCCGTCGCTTCTCGGTCTGACAGCTTGGTTTGCTGATTTACTTCTTAGACTTCGTGAGCTAGAAACGTGGTCCACGGATTTTGTTGTAAGTTTGTTAGAGAGTTGAAGGTTGGTTATGGTATGTGGGGCTAGGTTGCGCTGAGGTCGTGCATTTAAAAGGTTCTGATTGGAGAATACTGTGAGAATTGCACAGAAGGTAACAGAAGGGTTATGACTAATACAACTTAAATGCCTCACAGGGCCTAAACTATAGGTCCTCATAAAAAACGATTAAGTACTTTTTTGTAGTAAATTTATTTGCTATAAAATCGTATTTATCACTTTTTCCGCTACGAGTGACCGATTCCAAGATAATTTGGAAAAATCGAACAGTTCCATAGTGCTGGGGTTACAAGGGAGTTTTTAGACAAAACCCCAACTTTTCAGGATTTGCAGTTGTCTGACTGCTAAAAAACACCTGCCAAGTGTACCAACTTCCATTTTCACTGAACATTTTTCCCAGCTCCCACCATCTGTTTGGCTGTCTGGATTCTTCAACCCTCAATCCTTCCTGACGGCCATCATGCAGAGTACCGCGCGAAAAAGCGAGCTCCCACTTGACAAAATGTGCCTCCAATGCGACGTCACAAAAAAACAAAAAGAAGAATTCATGTAAAAAAAAAAATACACAAAATAACATTTATTTAATCAATAAATAGGTCTGCACCACGTGATGGAGCTTACGTTCATGGTTTATACATGGAAGGGGGACGATGGGACGCTTTACAAGGAGTTATTGTCGAATCAAAATTAAAAGAACTTTTCCCAATAATGCCGGTTATAAATATAAGGGTAAGTTTCAGTCTTAAAATCCTATATCACATATTCTTTCCATAATACTGATCTAATATTAGTAGCTGGCAGAAAGCTGGCATTATTTTCTGCCATTTGAAGTATGTAAAGCCTTAGAATACCAAAGCAATTGCTGAAACTATAAAAAAGAAAATAAATAAAAGCATTTTTTTTGTTAGGCGATTCCACAAGACAAGCAAGATATGAGGAACGTATATGAGTGTCCTGTATATAAAACGAGGACGAGAGGTCCAACATACGTCTGGACGTTTAATTTAAAAACGAAAGAAAAATCAGCGAAATGGACTCTCGCTGGAGTAGCGTTATTGTTGCAAATTTAGGTTATTGTGTTAATAAAAAAAAACAAATGTTTTATTAAATAATGCATGCATAACATTCCGTTAGTTTATATATTAGACAGGTTTACACATGTAGGTTTTGGAAGATTTATATCTCTAAATATAGTTTTGGGCTTGGAATTTTGAGGGGGTAGAGGAGGGGAGGAGGGGCGTTCGGACATTCTACGATTTTATTTACTTTGTTCGGCCCTAAATCAGCTGGGGTGTGCTCGAGGGCGAAGCCGAGGTAGAGAATCGGCTTGCATGTCTGGTAACCGAGTTTTTTATAAAAACCTTCTTGCCCACGAGTAGATAAATACAACATTTTCTTTCCTTTTCTACAAAAAAAATTAATTAATTATTTTATGATTATTTAATGTACCTTCTGACATATTCTTCGGCGTCTTCCATTAAAATTTTACCCCATCCTTTTTTACGTGGTCAGGATGAATGACGACTGAAAAATAATTTTTTTAAAGGAATTTCATTGGTTAGAAATATTACCTGATTCAACCATGATGTCATCGCCGCCTAAGTTGATTTCGCTGAGTCGTAAATGGCCGACGACTTGTTCTTCGTTTAGGACGAGAATGAGATGGACAGGAAACGTCTCGCATGACATACAGAGACTTTGCAGCCTGAAATACAGTTGGTAACACTGAATATATGACGTCATCAATCTTGTACTGATATCCATAAAATGCTCCTTACATTATTTGATAGTCGATTTTCAGTAAGTATTTTAAGATAATTTTAGTGGGATGGTAACATAGTATGGCGACAGAGGGCTACCATTTTGAATCGTGAAACCAGCAAGATTACGTCATGATTCGCAGTGCTACCACCCTCTAAAGCCCATGAATGGACACATTTGTTGAAAATTAAGTCTTTAGAGCTTCATAATACTCTAAACGATTTAAAAACAAATGTGTACAACATTTTCGTGGTTGGCAAAACTGCAAATAATGACGCGAAATGTTTACAGCCAATGAAAGTGTCAAAACGTACCTTGAAGATTTGCTTTTCGGCCATTCTGAATTAATCAAATTGCAACACTCGAGAATAAACTTCCGGCACTTATGGACGGGGAAAACCTGCAGAAACGCCAACTCCATCTTTTCTGAAAGTTCTGGAAAGACGAAACGAATCTCCGCGCAACCTTTCGGGCCGAAAGGATCACATTTTATGAAAAACACACGAAACGTAAACGTTGGAATTATTTTTGGGAAGGCGCCCCCGTCAAGTCAAGGTCCCTTTTCTATTTTCATGTCATGGCCTAAAGACCCTGGGATTAAAAAACCTTTTGTTGACCTTAAAAATAAATAGATCAACAAGTTAAAACCGCTTTGAAACCTCCATGATAACGTTATCGATCTCTTATGACGTCATTTATTGAGAACTCAAGGGCGATTTCAAACTTCAATTCTTTCATCATCCACACAAACAAATCTAATTTTGATTAAAAATATTATAAAACCAGTCTCCAAATTACTATTATGACGTCATGGGTTTTTTCATCTATAAATCAACAAGTTTGATTGGTTACTCTGTCTAATTGACAATAATTGATGACGTCACGATTCACAATGCTGCCATTCACTAAAAAATCATGAATAGGCATTTGAAAAAGACGATTTCTTCTCGATTGTCGATTATGACGTTTGAAATTTTGAGGTTTTTTTTTTCAATTTTAACTTTCTTAGAGAAGTTATTGTGATACCCTCTACGTCGGGTTTTTGGGGAAGGGTCTTCCAGACCCCGGAGGGTCAAATCGAATATTGATCTTTACCGATCTAAACTTTGTCTGTGGTGCCGGCCGGACGTCCGTTTCGCCGCCCGTCCGGCCGTAGCATTTTCACCAAATTTTCTTTGGTCGGTGAAGCAGAAATAAAGAGGGCGATTTTTGAATTTCGAAAAAATGGCGGAGATATGTCTGTTTGAAATAAAAAATTCGCTGCGGCCGAACTGTTGGTCCGATTTCACCAAATTTTCACCAATTACACCTTATATTTTTTAAGAATTTTTGGTGTAAAAATTATCTCTTTGGAACTTGGAAAATTTTTCGCAAAAAAACTTGGAAAACTAAAAAAAACTGCAAATTTAAAATATCAAACAAAAAAAAACTTCCCCCTCCGTTATACTTCCCCTCCTTTATACTTCCCCCTCCGTTATACTTACCCCTCCGTTACATTTCCTCCTGCGTTATACTTAGTAATAAATTATACATAAAAACTTAAAAATTTGAAAAAAATGTACCTAAAAGCGCAAAAAAAAAAGAAAATTTAAATTTTAAATGGAAAAAAAACTCGGAAAATTTTTGAAAAAAAAACTTGGAAAATTTTCCGAAAAAAATTAGAAAATTAAAAAAAAACTTGGAAAATTCGGAAAAAAACTCGGAAAAAAAATTGAAAATTAAAAAACTGCAAATTAAAAAAAAACTTCTCCCTCCGTTATACTTCCCTCCTTTATACTTCCCCCTCCGTTATAGTTCCCCCTCCCTTTTTTTTCACTTCTCCGTTGGAAGCTCTTCAAACTAGTAGGTACTTTCATCAGATTTTCTGCTTAAATTTGAAGTTTTGTAACGGGCGGTCTTTTGGCCAAGTTGGCTCTTCTTCAAATATTCCCATTGAGAGGTTCGTCCTCAGACGTAGACCTTGCCTCGGGTTTTTAAAAATAATTTAACCTTCAAAAAATAAAAAAAAAATAATTAATTATTTTATTAAAATTAAGGTCGGATCGGTCGTCTGCCATTTTTGTCCCTTTTGTCCCTTCTGTAGTTTTCGTGGCGAATGAAATTTCCGAAAGCTTTTACTCCTTCCCACGTTTCTATGCAGACGCTGCGGATTTTTTCGGCCGGGAAGTCGAAGCCTTCTCCCCGCCGCCGGGAAGTTCCATCGTGTACGAATATTTTACGCCCAAAACGCCTTTCATGTAGTCATCGCTCCCTCCGGCTCCTAAGCCTATAAAAAAATTATACATACATCCATAAAGCTTAGAATAATAAAAAAAAAATTTAATTAAAATATTAATTTTAAATAAAAAATTAAATAAATTAAAAATTTAAATAATAATTAATTTTAAAATAATTTAATTAAAAAAATTTTTTTTTTTTTTCAAAAATAGGCACCGGCGAGATTCGAACTCACGATCTCCTGTTTACTAGACAGGCGCTTTAACCAACTAAGCCACGGCGCCTCCGGTAGAGAGGGAGTCAGTTTCTCTACATAATACCAATCTCCCACTTTCCCTATAAATTTACCTGTTAAATATCCTGCAGTTCCTATTTTATATTTGTCCCATAGACTTTTTCCATGGCGGAGCTTACTTTATCAGCTAGGCGATACTAAAAAAAAAAAATTATTAGCTTTGTTCCAACCTGAAACTCCTGGAGCATGCGCAGAAGGATCGAGTCTTTCGACGTCAAATTTGACGGAGAAACGATTTTAAACATCTAATTTGACCCGCGCATGCTCCAGGAGTTTCAAACTGCGGTTGGAACAAAGCTTATTTACCATGTCGTCATAGTCTGATGGCCTTTTGTACGTCCAACCCCACGGAAAAATTAAGAACTAAAAAAAAAATTATTTTATCGTTTAAAAAAATATGGCGTACGTTTCCGTAGCTGTGCATGGTGATGTAGAGTCTAAAATTTGGTATTTTCATGGCGTAGTCTCTGAGGGCACGCGATTCGAATTCGCTGAAGGGTCCGTCGCCGACGAAGATCTCCTCGCAGGGAGATTTGCTGGTTCCGACGCCGCCAAATTTGTAGCCAAAATTTCTGTTGAGGTCGACCCCAAGCAGTCGGATTGGCGATCTTCTGACGGTTTTTACGCCAAAATCTGTCCTGTTTAAAATGGTTTTAGTGCTTTTTAAATTTTTTTGAAGTCTTCATACTCCATGCCAAGTGTAATTGTATCCGTCGGGATTTAGCATAGGTACAATAAACCAGTTTACGTTGTCGAGTAAATATTTATTTTCATTGTAGTGCTCGACCAGCCTGTTTAAAATGCATAGTCCGGCCGCTGGGGAAATCCATTCCCGCGCGTGAATTCCTGCGAAAACAGCGATCAACATATTACAAGGACTAATCTGCCCCTTTTCCTCAAAGATTAGGAGGGGAAGTATAAAGGAGGGGGAAGTATAAAAGAGAGGGAAGTATAAAGGAGGGGGAAGTATAAAAGAGAGGTTTTTTTTCCTCACTTTATATAAAATTAAATTGACATAAAAATAAACTGAAAATTATAGGAGAGGTTGCAAAAAAACAAGATGGCGGTTTCAGCAAAGATGACATGAACTGACTTGATCTTATGAATTATAGGTTTCTCAACAGTTGTGCCAACTTTTTCCTGATCTACTCCGAATTAAAAAATTGGAAGGTGGGCGTTGATGCCCGGATGAAATATCATGTCTTATTGTTTAAAATAACCATTTTCCATGTTTTTTTCCTCACTTTATATAAAATTGTTTCATAAAAATAAACTGAAAATTATAGGAGAGGTTGCAAAAAAACAAGATGGCGGTAGGTCGGTTTCAGCAAAGATGACATGAACTGACTTGATTTATTATAAGGTTTCTCAACAGTTGTGCCAACTTTTCCCTGATCTACACCAGAATTAAAAATAAGGTGGGCTTTGATACCCGGATGAAATATCTCTTTTTGTTTAAAATAACCATTTTCGTTTTTTTCCTCTCTTTTATATAAATGACATAAAAATAAACTGAAAATTATAGGAGAGGTTGCAAAAAACAAGATGGCGGTTTCAGCAAGATGACATGAACTGACTTGATTTATGAATTATAAGGTTTCTCACAGTTGTGCCAACTTTTCCCTGATCTACACCGGAATTAAAAAATTGGAAGGTGGGCTTTGATGCCCGGATGAAATTCATGTCTCTTGTTTAAATAACCATTTTCGATGTTTTTTTACTCATTTATATAAAATAGAATTGACATAAAAATAAACTGAAAATTATAGGAGAGGTTGCAAAAAACAAGATGGCGGTTTCATCAAAGATGACATGAACTGACTTGATCTTTTGAATTATAAGGTTTCTCAACAGTTATGCCAACTTAATTTCTCTGATCTAAACCGGAATTAAAAAATTAAAGGCAGGTTGACAATGGTCCAAAAGACGAAAACGTAATATTTTATTCAAAGACTATTTTTCCTTTGATCCTTTTGTAAAAGTTGTTTAAAATCTTATTAGCATTAAAATGAGCCTAGTACGGACTCTGTCGGATTATTCGTTCTCGAGTTATAGCTTCGAAAGTATGCAAAAAACAGACTTTAAATTAAATCAGTGTAATATTCGTTCCTTGAAACCCTCCTTAACACAAAGGACACCTTGAACATCCATTTTCCGTTCGTTTTAGGCAAGTTTTAAGGTGAAAATGAACCTTAGGAAGGTTTCAAAATGGATCCATTTCTTCAGAGACACGTACGAACCTGCATCAATCAATATGGAAGGTTTCTCCAAAGTAGGTTTCACATCATTATGTACATGAAGGGCTTTTATTGGACTATTATGGTACGTATATCCAATAACTTCAGCGGTAACTAAATCAGGGCGACTCCTCGCTAAATATTCTATGTATTCATTTATCTAAAAAACCAAAAAAATTAAACAATAATTTTAAAATAAAATAAATTTTACGTTTCCAGACTGTTGTAATTATAATCTAAATTCAAGTTTTGTGGCCTTTTTAGCTTTTCATCTCCATAACCATAATTATACCTAAAAAAAATTGAAAAACACAATTTTTATTTTATCTCCGTACTTACCTATTTATTGAGAGACTATTTACTATGACTAGTTTTATTCCAATTATAAATAATCCTATGTTCATAGTTTCTGAAATATGAAAAGGATATTAGTGGAAGGAAAACGAGATAAAATCATAAAATTTTAACTTATTTGTTCCCCTGAAAGGAAAAGGACGCAGATAAACGTGCAGAAGATAAAATGATGATAAATTTTATTAAAAAGGTAAAAAAAAAAAAATAATTTTCGATGTTTTTTTCCTCTATATAAAATTAAAAATAGACATTAAAAATAAACTGAAAATTATAGGAGAGGTTGCAAAAAACAAGATGGCGGTTTCAGCCAAGATGACATGAACTGACTTGGTTTAATTATAAGGTTTCTCAACAGTTGTGCCAACTTTTCCCTGATCTACACCAGAATTAAAAATTAAAGGTGGGCTTTGATACCCGGATGAAAGGTTATCTCTTTTTTTTAAAATAACCATTTTCGACGTTTTTTTCCTCTTATATAATTAAATAACATTAAAAATAAACTGAAAATTATAGGAGAGGTTGCAAAAAACAAGATGGCGGTTTCAGCAAGATGACATGAACTGACTTATTTGATTATAAGGTTTCTCACAGTTGTGCCAACTTTTCCCTGATCTACACCGAATTAAAAAATTGGAAGGTGGGCTTTGATGCCCGGATGAAATGTTATCTCTTCTTGTTTAAAATAACCATTTTCGATGTTTTTTCCCTCCATATATAAATAGACATTAAAAAAAACTGAAAATATAGGAGAGGTTGCAAAAAACAAGATGGCGGTTTCGCAAAGATGACATGAACTGACTTGATTTAATTATAAGGTTTCTCACCAGTTGTGCCAACCTTTCCCTGATCTACACCGGAATTAAAAATTGGAAGGTGGGCTTTGATGCCCGGATGAAATGTTATCTCTTCTTGTTTAAAATAACATTTTTGATGTTTTTTCCCTCCATATATAAATAGACATTAAAATAAACTGAAAATTATAGGAGAGGTTGCAAAAAAGAAGATGGCGGTTTCCGCAAAGATGACATGAACTGACTTGATTTAATTATAAGGTTTCTCACCAGTTGTGCCAACTTTGATCTACACCGGAATTAAAAAATTGAAAGGTGGGCTTTGCCCGGATGAAATGCTCTTCTTGTTAAAAAAAAAGGTCATTCAACTATAATGAAGTTTAATTATCTATAATTAGGCACCCATTTATTAAATTTAGAACCAACGTTTTGTTTATTAAAAAAATTCAATTTAAAATTTAAAACATGGGAATTCATGAATAAAGGACAAATTTTCGAATTTGAATACCAAAAAAAAAGAAAGTTTGTTTTTTTAAGAGAAAACGCCTTTTTCTCACAAATTTCCCAGAAGCGGAAAAAATTTCCCTTTTTTCGGCTTTCCCTAATTTTCATGTTTGTCCGTTTTTAATGTCAATTTAACGGCTGTCCAGGCTCATTAAGGCCCAATATCCGTTTGCTTATCTGGATTTTTCAGGTTAATACCACCTTTCTATATTCCAGTTGTTCCGTTAAAAGTTATAAACGAAAAAAAAAGATCGTTCATTTTGAAAGTCGAATAAAGTGGGCCTGGAAATGCCTGAATGCCTAGAAAAAGGTTATTTAAACCTAAAAATGGCTGAAAAACTGATCTTAAATTTTTTTCTGAGTAAATTCTATCTAATCTAATTTCTAACTAATTTTTGAAAAAAGTGAGATAATTTGAAAAATTGAAGAAAAAGCTTTTTTCTGTTTATCTTCCTAAAATGGGGTAAAGAAAAAAAGTTTGCGGAAAAACAAAATTTTTAGGTATAGTGCGAATTATAAATTTTTTTTATGAATAAAAATAAGTTTTTAAAAATTTTTTTTTTCTTCAGAAGTCACTCACCTGTAGAAATGAGGTCCGGCGGAAGACTGAGAGGGCCGCCGAAGAAGAAGATGGAAGGGGATCGGATGAAAGTGGTGGAGAGAGAAGGGACTTGACATTAACATTCAAAACGTTCACATATTATAATCTTCACCTCATTTAGGTTGATTTACGGGAGGGAAATTTTTTGGTTGCCTGATTTTTTATGAGCACGTCAAGTTTTCATCGGAAAGTCCTTGTTTTTGTTCTTTTGTTTCGTATAATTGAATATTACATAATTTGATCCAAGGGCGAGGTAACAAAAGAGGATTTAATTGGTTTCTGTGTATTTTGCGGCTGCACGTTTTCCAATTTGAAACAGCTTAAATGTTAAAACATTTCGATCATCAATCATGGAATTTTCCAGGTACTCCTAAGCCACAGCTTTAGATACAAAAAGTTCTCTTTGAGGAAGTTAAAGCATAATTATATAAGGAAAAGCGCCCAAAATTTGTTCGTTGAAATGTAAGGAATGGCTGCTCAAAAGGCCAAAGTGAAGAAAAGTTGTTTGGAAAAAAAGCAGGGGGATTATGGGTTATTTGAGGGGATTTCCTGGGCGTAAAAGTGAGGTAAGCTTCTGGAAATCCATAAAAAAAATGTAGGAGGGGGAAGTATAAGAGAGCGAAAGTATAAAGGAGGGAAAGTATAACGGGGGGATGTATAACGGAAGGGGAAGTTATTATTTTTTGAAAAAAAAAAAAAAAAATTTTTTTTCCGAATTCTTTTCTTTCGTTTTGTGATTGAGGTAGAAATAATGGGATTTTTGCCCAAGAGAGGTCCCTCTCGTAAGGGGTGGAAGTATGAAATTTCTCCCTACTGAAATGATTATTAATGTAAAAAAATTTTTTACACCAAAAATATATGGAGTAATTGGTGAAAATTTGGTGAAAATTGGACTAACGGTTCGGCGGGAGCGAATTTTTAAAATATAAAACAGACATATCTCCGCCATTTTTCGAATTCAAAAATCGCCCTAGTTAGTTTCTTGTTCACCGATTAAAGAAAATTTGGTGAATATTGGTTGAAAACTGTGGCCGTAAAGTGTTCCGGAAAAACTACGGCCGGCCGGCACCACAGACAAAGTTGAGATCGGTAATTGATTCGATTGACCCTTCGGGGTCTGGAAGACCCTTCCCCAAAACCCGACGTCGAGGGTATCACAATAACTTCTGCAGTTAAAAAGGTCTCCTCAGACCAAAAAACAGGAAAAAGGACTAAAATTTTGTCGATTGTTTCTTGAATCGTAAGGATTGGCTGCTCGAAAGGTCGAATTGAAAGTTTTTTGGGTGAAAAAGAAAGGGAAAGAGTCCGAGGGAATTTCCTGAAGGTGAAAGTAAGGAAAGCGCAGTAAAACGGGGCTGATTTAAAAACAAAGTAAATACAGTAAAAAGGGCTTTTTTGGCCAAAAGAAGGGTTTCCAGTTAAAAGAGGCTTTTTGGGGCCTAAAAAAAAGTAAATACAGTTAAAAGGGCTTTTTTGGGGGGCAAAAACAATGGAAAATCACGTAAAACGGGGCTTTTTTGGCCAAAAATAAAGGGTTTCCAATAAAAGGGGCTTTTTGGGGCCAAAATCAAGGAAAAATCCCACAAAAAGGGGCTTTTTTTGGGGGAAAAACAAAATAAAGGGCTTTTTTGGCCAAATATAAAGGGTCTTTAGTAAAAAGAGGCTTTTTTGGGCCAAAAACCAAGGAAAACCACGTAAAAGAGGGCCTTTTTTGGGGGCAAAAACATATATACAGTAAAAGGGGCTTTTTTGGCCAAAAATGAAGGGTTTCTAGTTAAAAGAGGCTTTTTTGGGGCCTAAAAAAAGTAAAAACAGTTAAAAGGGCTTTTTTGGGGGGGCAAAAACAAAGGAAAATCACGTAAAACGGGGCTTTTTTGACCAAAAATAAAGGGTTTCCAATAAAAGGGGCTTTTTGGGGCCAAAATCAAAGAAAAATCCCACAAAAGGAGCTTTTTTTGGGGGAAAAACAAAATAACAGGGCTTTTTTGGCCAAATATAAAGGGTCTTTAGTAAAAGAGGCTTTTTTGGGCCAAAAACCAAGGAAAATCACGTAAAAGAGGGCCTTTTTGGGGGCAAAAACATAGAAAATACGGTAAAATGGGGCTTTTTTGGCCGAAAATATAGGGATTTCAGGAAAACGAGGCTTTTTTGGGCCAAAAACAAAGGAAAATCCCGTAAAAAGGGGCTTTTTTTGGGCCAAAAATGAAGGGATTCCAGTAAAAAGAGGATTTATTGGGCCAAAAACAAAGGAAAATCCCGTAAAAAAGTTTTTTTTTGGGGGGTGGGGGCAAAACAAAGTATGTAAGTACATACAGTAAAATGCGCTTTTTTGGCCAAAAATGAAGGGTTTCCTGTAAAAAGAGGCTTTTTTGGGTCAAAAACAAAGGAAAATTCCGTAAAAAGGGCCTTTTTTTAGGCCCAAAACAAAGGAAATACAGTAAAAAGGGACTTTTTGGCCAAAAATAAAGAGATTCCAGTATAAAGAGGCTTTTTTGGGCCATAAACAATGAATAATAATCTAAAATCCGATAAAAAGGGGCTTTCCGATCAGTCAATTGTTTTTTTTTTTTTTTCCGTCCAAAGATCGAATTCAATATCAAATCTTATTTAGAAGAATAAACAAAAGAATTGGGTGATTTCGATTAATAAAAGAAATAAAAATCCGGAGTTTAAATTAGTTTTCCGTCGACCTTCTAGAAAACATGATCAAACTTGTTTTCCTCCTCTCCGCCATCTTGGTCGCCCAGGTGCGAAATCTTAAGGGAATTTTTAGAATCATTTAACGTTTTTTTACAGGGAGGTGAAGTTCCAGTGAAAAGGACTTTGGATGCTTTATCGAAAAAATGCGTGGGAGAAGTCAATGCGCCGGCTGATTCTTTTAAATTGCTCGGCGGGAAGACTGTTCCATCTGAAGAAATACAACAAGTACAAAATTATGTTTTTATTATTTTAAATTAACCTCCTTTTTAGTGTTACCTAGAGTGTATCTACAGAGGTTTAAAATTGGTAAGAAAAACAGATTTTTTGTTTATATTTTATTTAAAATGTACGATTTTTAGATCAATGACGTCACATTAGATTCAGGTGTGGCCAAAAAAATTGGCGGCCAATCGATACAAGACTGAACAAGATCTGGAAAACGCGTTTAAGGTTATCGAAAGCTGTTCATCAAGTAATTATTATTTTGAATTTTTAAAAATATGATTTTTTATTCTTTTTTTGTAGTAAAAGCTGAAGAGGGGCTTAAATGTGGGTTGGGAGTCGCCGTCAGACGCTGTATTCTCGATTACGGGCAAAAAGTAAAAATCAAAATTATAAAACGTTTTTTAAATTATTTTTTTAGAACAATTTTTATCTTCAACCTTGAAAAAAAGTTGGCAGTCGTCACATTGAAATTTTAAATTGTCTTTTTTTATCTCATGTATTTTGCGGACAACATTGAATAAAATGCGGATGACAAGTTGAACTTTTTATTTTTACCGCTAGATCGCATTGTTGGCCTTTATTTGATTAAAATCCGCTTGAAGCTTGAAAGAAAAGTCTTTTGAAATCAGCCATCTGTTTTTTTTTTATCCCTGCGCCACCTTTCTTCGACCGCAATTGTACGGAAATTACGGTTTCCTTTCATATTTTGAGTTTTCATTAAAAAGGAGGAACGTCCTAATGGCTTTTTAATTCTAATTATTAGTTTGAAAAGTGTTCATTTTAATTGGATGGATTAATGAGATGACATGTGGGGGGAAGGCATTCTCTCGTACAGGATGAACTTCTTGCTTTCAGGAGGTTAACAAAGCTGTTATAAACTTTATACAACTTTATCATGTTTTATAAATTTTAGGGTAATTTTAACTGTGATTGATGGGTAATTGTAACTGTGATCGCAGGGTAATTGTAACTGATCGCAGGGTAATGGTAACTGTGATCGAAGAGTTATGGTAACTGTGATCGCAAGGTAATATTAACTTTGATCGAAGGGTAATTATAACTGAGACCTCAGGGTAATTGTAACTGAGACCTCTGGGTAATATGACTGAGATCTCAGATTATTGAACGGTATTGGAACTGTGATCGAAGAGTAATTGGAACTGTAATCGACGAGTAATTGTAACTGTGATCGAAGAGTAATTGTAACTGTAACGCAGGGTAATTGGAACTGCGATCGAAGGGCATTTGGACCTGTGATCGGCGAAGGGTATTTGGAACTGTGATCGGCGAAGGGTAATTGTAACTGTGATTGAAGGGTAATTGTAACCTGTGATCTTCAGGGTAATTTGACTGAGATCTTCAGGGTAATTGTAAATGAAATCTCAGGGTTATTGTAAATAATAATCTCAGGGTAACTGTGATCGAAAAGTAATTGTTACTGTTACGCATGGTAATTGGAACTGTAACGCAGGGTAATTGGAACTGTAACGCAGGGTAATTGGAACTGAATTATCCTGAAGATCTCAGTTACAATTACACTGAAAATCTCAGTCACAATTACCCTTCAATCACAGTTCCAATTACCCTTCGCCGATCACAGTTCCAATTACCCTTCGCTGATCACAGATCCAATTACCCTTCGATTAAATGTAATAGGTAATTGTAACTGTGATCGAGAGTAATTGTAACTGTAACGCAAGGTAATTGTAACTGTGATCGAAGGGTAATTGTAACCGTGATCGAAGGGTAATTGTAACTGAGATTGAAGGGAACTGCATCTGTGATTGAAGGGTAATTGGAACTGTGATTAAGGGTAACTTAACTGAGATTGAGGGATAATTGTAACTGTGATCGAAGGGTAATTGTAACGGTGATTGAAAGGTATTGTAACTGTGATCGAAGGGTAATTGTAACGGTGATCGAAGGGTAATTAGAACTGAGATTGAAGAGAAAAAATTCGCACTGTGATTGATGGGTAACTGCAACCGTGATCGCTAGTGTATTTGGAATTGTGATTGAGGGGAAATTGTGACTGTGATCTAAGGATAATTGGAACTGTGATTAAGGGAACTGTAACTGTGATCGCAGGGTAATTTTAATAGTGATCGCAGGTAATTGTAACTGTGATTGAAAATAAATTTTAACTGTGATTGAAGAGTAATTTTGACTGTGATCTCGCTATCTAAGGATAATTGAAACTGTGATTGAAGGGTAACTCTAACTGTGATAGCAGGGTAATTGAAACTGTGATTGAAGGGTAATTGTAACTGTGAATATAACTGTGATTGAAGAGTAATTTTGACTGTGATCTAGCTATCTAAGGATAATTGAAACTGTGATTGAAGGGTAATTGTAACTGTGATAGCAGGGTAATTGTAACTGTGATTGAAGGTAATTGTAACTGTGATCTTCAGGGTTATTGCGACTGAGATCTTCAGAGTAATTGTAAATGTAATCTCAGGGTTATTGTAGATGATAATCTCAGGGTAATTGTAACTGTGATCGAAGAGTAATTGTAACTGTTACGCATGGTAATTGTAACTGTAACGCAGGGTAATTGGAACTGTAACGCAGGGTAATTGGAACTGTAACGCAGGGTAATTGGAACTGCGATCGAAGGGTAATTGGACCAGTGATTAACGAAGGGTAATTGGAACTGTGATTGAAGGGTAATTGTGACTGAGATCTTCAGGGTAATTGTGACTGAGATCTTCAGGGTAATTGTAAATGTAATCTCAGGTAATTGTAACTGTGATCGAGAGTAATTGTAACCGTGATCGAAGGGTAATTGTAACTGAGATTGAAGGGTAACTGCATGTGTGATTGAAGGGTAATTGGAACTGTGATTGAAGGGTAACTTTAACTGAGATTGAAAGGTATTGTAACTGTGATCGAAGGGTAATTAGAACTGAGATTGAAGAAAAAATTCGCACTGTGATTGATGGGTAACTGCAACCGTGATCGCAAGTGTATTTGGAATTGTGATTGAGGGGAAATTGTGACTGTGATCTAAGGATAATTGGAACTGTGATTAAAGGGTAACTGTAACTGTGATCGCAGGGTAATTTTAATAGTGATCGCAGGTAATTGTAACTGTGATTGAAAATAAATTATAACTGTGATCGAAGAGTAATTTTGACTGTGATCTAGCTAAGGATAATTGAAACTGTGATTGAAGGGTAATTGTAACGTGATAGCAGGGTAATTGTAACTGTGATTATAACTGTGATTGAAGAGTAATTTTGACTGTGATCTAGCTATCTAAGGATAATTGAAACTGTGATTGAAGGGTAACTGTAACTGTGATAGCAGGGTAATTTTAACTGTGATTGAAGGGTAATTGTAACTCTGGTTATAACTGTGATTGAAGAGTAATTTTGACTGTGATCTAGCTATCTAAGGAAAATTGAACTGTGATAGCAGGGTAATTGTAACTGTGATTGAAGGGTAACTGTAACTGTGATAGCAGGGTAATTTTAACTGTGATTGAAGGGTAACTGTAACTGTGATAGCAGGGTAATTGTAACTGTGATTGAAGGGTAATTGTAACTGAGATTGCAGGTAGTTTACCATGGATATTCACCAAACTTATTTTTCAGCCAACTTTGGACATACTTAACGTTTTTACTCATCCGCTCTTCATAAAAAATCTACTAACAAAGAAAGTGTTAATAAAAGACGTGTTTTTAACACCAGACATTTTTTTTTCGGTACCCACATGCTACATCATTGTCTAAACCGATCAATAAACTCGATAGGTTATAATTTTCGTTCATTTTTCATTCTCTCAGGTGTTAAGATCTGCGGTTGATTGAACCGCATCTGCCTCCGTTTAATTTTAATTTCACCATCCCATTTAGCATCGGATAAAAGGTAAAAAAGAAGATAGGTTTTTCTAAAACCACATTTTTTTTATATGAATGGGAGGCATTTTTATGCTAAGTTATCACTTGACGAAGAGCACACCCTCCTCCCTTCCAATGAAGTGTTTAAATAATTCAGGGAGACTCCTCGGAATTTTTATGTTGTTAAATTTAAAAAAATTGATACTTAGCGTAGGGACACCCGTTGTAAATAGACAATGTCGAATGTCTGGGAAAGTTCTGTTTGAAAGACCATCTGGTGCACGACATCGCCTCCCACTTTTGGGTCATTTTACCGGAGGGCCAATCGGCATTTTACAAAGGCGTGGTTAACCGCCATCCTCCTGAATAATTATTGTTTTTAACCCTTTATTCGACCATTCGGTGTTCAATATTTTATAAAAAAATACCGTTTCTCGGTATCGCTTTTTTTTTTTTCGGTAAAAGTGGGATGGGAGATTAAATGGATTTTTAATTGTGCTGTAAATGCTTTCGAAAATTTAATTTTTATTAAGCTTCCCTCTGAGTCATAACCCTGAAGGAAAAAAAAAGTGACATCATCGACTCTGGACCAATCACAGACAGAGTTGGTTACAACAGTCCGCTTGATTGAGTTGTCATCTGACCCAAAAGTATGTATGACTTTTCAGAATATTTTTATTTTAACTGTAAATGAAGGGTAGTAGGTAAAATTGCTCTATAATCGCAGTTCCAATTACCCCCCAATCACAGTTCCAATTTCCCTTCAATAACAGTTACAATTACCCTTCATTCACAGTAACAATACCTTTCAATCACAGTTCCAATTACCCTTCAATCACGGTTACAATTACCCTTCGATCACAGTTCACATTATCTTTCAATCACGGTTACAAATACCCTTCAACTCAGTTACAATTACCTTTCAATCACGGTTACAATTACCTTTCAATCACAGTTTAAATACCCTTCAATCACAGATACAATTACCCTTCAATCACAGTACATTACCCTTCAATCACAGATACAATTACCCTTCATCACAGTTACAATTACCCTACAAACTCAGTCACATTACCCTTCAAACTCGGTTACAATCGCCTTCAATCACAGTTTAAATAACCTTCAATCACAGTTACAATTACCCTTCAATCACAGTACAATTACCCTACAAGCTCAGTTACAATTACCCTTTAAACTCGGTTACAATCGCCTTTCAATCACAGTTACAATTACCCTTCAATCACAGTCACAATACTTTCAATCACAGTTCCAATTACCTTCAATCACGGTTACAAATACCCTTCAAACTCAGTTACAATTACCTTTCAATCACGGTTACAATTACCTTTCAATCACAGTTTAAAGTACCCTTCAATCACAGATACAATTACCCTACAAACTCAGTCAATTACCTTCAAACTCGGTTACAATCGCCTTTCAATCACAGTTAAATACCCTTCAATCACAGTTACAATTACCTTCAATCACAGTTACAATTACTCTTCAATCACAGTTACAATTACCTCAAACTCAGTTACAATTACCCTTCAAACTCGGTTACAATCACCTTTCAATCACAGTTACAATTACCCTTCAATCACAGTTACAATTACCCTTCGATCACAGTACCCTTCAATCACAATACAATTACACTTCCATCACAGTTGAAATTACAATTCCATCACAGTTCCAATTACCTGCGATCACAGTTACAATACCCTTTGATCAACGTTCCAATTACCTTTCAATCACAGTTAATTACCATTCAATCACAGTTACAATTACCATTCAATCACAGTTCCTATTGCCCTTAATCGCCGTTACAATCACCCTGCGATCATGCCTCATCCAATTAACCTAACCTTCAATGACAGTTACAATTTCCCTTCAATCTCAGTTACAATACCTTCAATCACAGTTCTAATTACCCTTCAATCACGTTACAATACCTTTCAATCACAGTTCCAATTACCCTTCAATCACAGTTTCAATTACCCCTCAATCAAAGTTCCAATTACCTTACAATCACAGTTACAAATTCCCTTCAATCACAGTTACAATACCTTTTAATCACAGTTCCAATTACCCTTCAATCACAGAACCCTTCAATCACAGTTCAAATTACACTTCCATCTCAGTTCAAATTACACTTTCATCACTGTTCCATTCACCCCGCGATCACAGTTAGACTTAGATTTACCCTTCAATCACAGTTAGAATTACTCTGCGATCACAGTTACGATACCCTTCTATCACAGTTCCATTACACCTCGATCCTGTTCCAATTACCCTGCAATCGCCGTTAGAATTACCGAGCGATCACAGTTAGAATCACCTGCGATCACAGTTAAAATACCCATTAATCGTACTCCCAATCATTCTGCGATCACAGTTAAGATTTCCCTTCAATTGTAGTCCCAATCACCCTTCGATCACAGTTACTATTACCTTCACCACAGTTTCAATTACCCTGCGATCACTGTTCCAATTCCTACAATCACAGTTACAATTACCCAGCAATTGTTGATATACTTTATCAAACCGACGTATCAAAGCTTTACTTGCTGTTCTCCTAATGAATATTTGAATAAAAAATAATTGCTTTATCCATATAAGATAGTCGCCTCAAATAACCCAGGTTGAGTCAGGCTTTCACAGGCGACATCGAAAATAGAAATCTCAGAAATGACACCGTCTTCTTCAAGAAGACCCCCTATTTTTGTCTCTTGCTACCACAAATTTAGAAATTACTTCCCAAGCCAAAATAAACAAAAATTTTATAAAAATATCTAAATGTTTCTCGCTAAAGATTTAATTTTTTTTTATTGAGTGTCTCCTTCGTCTTTACGAAGAAATAGCTGTAAGCGATAATTGCAGCAAGAGCGATTGTGAGGATTCCAGTTCACAGTTCACAATTTTCTTTCAATCACGGTTACAAATACCCTTCAATCACAGTAACAATACCTTTCAATCACAGTTCCATTACCCATCAATCACGGTTAATTACCTTCGATCACAGTTCACAATACCTTTCAATCACAGTTCCAATTACCTTCAATCACGGTTACAATTACCCTTCGATCACAGTTCGCAATTACCTTCAATCACTGTTCCAATTACCTTCAATCACGGTTACAATTACCCTTCGATCACAGTTCAAATTACCTTTCAATCACAGTTCAATTACCCTTCAATCACGGTTACAATTACCCTTCGATCACAGTTCACAATTACATTCAATCACGGTTACAAATACCCTTCAAACTCAGTTACAATTACCTTTCATCACAGTTTAAAGTCCTTCATAAAAATATCTATGTTTTCTCGCTAAAAGATTTAATTTTTTTTTTTATTGAGTGGTCTTCTCTTTATGTAAGAAATAGCTGTAAGCGATAATTGCTGCAAGTGCGATTGTGAGGATTCCGGTCAAAAAAGCCGTTGATGCCGCCCATGAAGATGATCAGTTTGCAAAATGACGTCGTTACGTACCATCCAAGTTCGGCAACGTATCGATAACGCGACGCCTTTTTCCACCAACGACATTTTTGTGCTTGAAAATTTCGTATTTTAAAACAGATGGATTTATTAAAAAGGGCTTTTTTTAAATTATTGATGGATAGCGGGTTGTATGGAAGCGTCGGAATTTCGTTGAGATTGATTAACACTGTTACATCCAGTTTACTCTTCTGGTTGATTTGATTAACGATTATTCGCTGGATAGGTCATTGAAAGTAGAATTCATCTACCATTTCATCACTTTTGTCTCCCTCAGTGATAATCAAAAGTCGATGTTTTTTCGGCGCTATGAATTTTTTTCAGCAGATCTTCTCTAGACTGAATCTCCTAGCAGTTTTTAATCCAAATACACCATGCAAATTAAACAAGGTCATAAAAACATAATAGAAAACAAATGATAAACCGTGTGAAACCTCATAATCTCCATGAGGTTTCACCTCCATTCGATAAGCGAACCCAGGATGGCCAACCCCTCGTAACATTTCCCTCCGCTCACGTACTAATCGTCCAAATACATCCGTTTACCGGATTTTCGGACGTTTTTCTCGATATTTATGATTAAAAGCTTTTTTTTGGACGTTTTCTGCGGTTTTTTTAGCTGAAAAAAACCCTTTTTAAGCCGAAGTTGGTTTTGAATCCTGGTTTTTATACCAGGATATCGAACAAAAAAAATATAATTATATAAAAATATAAAAAATATCTTCTAAAGATTTTTTGGTCGAAAAATCAAGAAAATGTCCTAAATAATGTTTTTTAATCCTGGAAATCGTGGAAAACTTTCAAAAATCTGGAAAAAACGGACGTTTTTTGACCAGAAATCGGAGAAGGGGGAAAAATGGGCTAAAAAGTGTTTTTGGCAGAAAAGAAAGGAAAAAAAAATGGAAGAAAACGTCTTAAAGGGAGCTTTTATTCCTGGAAATGGAGGAAAACTTTCGAAAATTCAGTAAAATGGATCATTTTGACCAGAATATTGAGGAAAATGAGCAAAAATCGGCAAAAAAATACCTAATAAAATAAAATAAAAAAAATAAAAATTCTGCACTGCAAAATTGAGAAACATCCTGAAACAGCTAAAAGAAAAACAAATATCAACTCACATAAAGATTTTATTAACCACGACCAGTTTTCGGCTCAAAAAAAGCCATCTTCAGTTGGCTACAAAACGAAAAAAACAAAAACATATCATCATTCTCAAGAACTTTACATCAATAAAGAAGAGAAATTCAGGGGGAAAAAAACAAAAATTTTTGAAAAAAATCGGAAAATTTTTTGAAAAAACAATCGGAAAATTTTTTGAAAAAAAAAATCGGAAAATTTTCCGAAAAAAAACTTCCCCTCGTTATACTTCCCTTCTGTTATACTTCCCTTTTTTATACCCCCTTTTATATCCCCCGCCTCACCTTTTATATCCCCTCCGTTATACTCCCCCTTTTATATCCCCGTTATATTCCTTCCCTTTTATATCCCCCTCCGTTATACTTCCCTCCTTTTATATCCCCCTCCGTTATACTTCCCCTCCCTTTATATCCCCCTCCGTTATACTTCCCCTCCTTTTATCCCCCTCCGTTATACTTCCCTTTTATATCCCCCTCCGTTATACTTCCCTTCCCATTATATCCCCCTCCTTTATATTCCCCTCCCTTTATATCCCCTCCGTTATACTCCCCCTTCCTTAATACTGCCCCCCTATATTGTTACTTCTCTTTAAGGAAGTTTTTTGTGGATTTTCCATGTATTATTATTGTAAATGGTTTTTATCCACATCCCCGAAACGGGGCTCCGTAAATTGAAAAAGAAAAGTACCCATTTTTGTTTGGGAATCCCTGGGTCCCCCCGGCTCGGCGGTGGCTGTCGGCCGGTTGGCGGGGCGCTCGTCGCCCCATGGGAACACCACACCCCCGGATTTGTTTAAGAATTTTTGTTTTTGGTTTGAATATGTTGGGCACATATAACCTTGTAGTTGGTTGCCCTATTAAAAAAAAAAAAAAAAAAAAAAAAAAAAAAAAAAAAAAAAAAAAAAAAAAAAAAAAAAAAGGAAGTTTTCGTTGGAAGCTCTTTAAACAAATACTTTACGAAAGTAAAGAGAAGAGAGATAGAGAAAATGATAAAAAGAAATCGGCTGAATAAGCGTTTTTTGGCCCTTAAAATCGAAAACTTTTTAAGTCTCTTTTAAATGATGGAAATTTAGAAAATGATTAAAAAATCCAGTAAAACTGATGTTTTTTTTACCAGAATTATCGAGAAAAAACGACCAAAAATCGGCGAAAAGAAGTCTCTTTTGTCCGTAAAATTGCAGAAAACGGCCTAAAAACTCACATAAAAAGTGTATTTGGCAGAAAAAAATGGAAAAAAAATGGAAGAAAACGTCTTAAAGGGAGCTTTTAAATCCTGGAAATGGAGGAAAACTTTCGAAAATCAAAGTTCAAATACCAGAATGTTGAGGAAAAACGAGCAAAGATCGGCGAAAAAAAAATTTTTTTCTGCACATCAACCTTCGAAATTGAGGAAAGATTTTTTTTCCAAAAGACCGGAATGTGTGAAAAATAGTGTTGTTATAGATTGAGGAGAGGGAAGTTCCTTGAATGAAGTCGGGATCCTTTTTTGTCGCCTGGCGGGACGGAAAGGGGAAGGCAATTATATTGAATTCTTTTCATCCGCTTTTGAAAATAGATTCCTAGAACGTAAAACGAGCCGGCGCGGCGCGGACGCGTAACACGGACGCGTGAATGGGAAAGAGGAGATTAACTTCAATTAAACCCCCACTATTTCGATAACGACTCAAATTATAGTGAAAATTCAATTCAGCAGCTCTGGGAAAAACGAGGTTTCACATTTTCGACACGAAATGAGGAAAAAAAATCATGTCAAGGACCAGCTGTCTACCAACCGGGGAAAAAAAGGACGACAATTTTAAAAATTAAGTCATTACCGTAAGGAAATGATGAACGATGTTGCGCTGATAAATTGGGAGTCAATTTGATCAGCTGGATGCAATAGATTTGATCATATTGGAGTGAATCATCAATCTCTACTGATGCCTAAAGTCAGAGTAAAAATCAAGCTCTTCGAAAATGGGGAGGAAACTTAGAGTAAAGTGTTGGATGCAGTAGATTTGATTATGTAGAACAGCCTGAAACTAGAGTACAGTAGTCGCTCAGTAAGCCGTGGGTCGAGCAGAGCGCATCTGAAAAGACGCCAAATTTGGCACTACTTCAGGAGTTCCTCATTTGGCCGTTTTATAGTCAGCGCTTCTGAAAATGGCGCCAAAGGCACTACTTCAGAGTTCCTCATTTGGCCGCTTTTTATCGTTACAGCGCTTCTGAAAATGGCGCCAAAGGCACTACTTCAGTAGTTCCTCATTTGGCCGCTTTTTATCGTCACAGCGCTTCTTAAAATGGCGCCAAATTTGGCACTAATTCCTTAGTTCTTATTTGGCCGCTTTTATTGTCACAGCGCTACTTAAAATGGCGCCAAATTGGGCACCTTCAGTAGTTCCTCATTTGGCCGCTTTTTATCGCTTTTTATCATAGCGCTTCTAAAATGGCGCCAAAGGCACTACTTCAGTAGTTCTCGTTTGGCCGCTTTTTGTTGTCACACGCTACTTAAAATGGCGCCAAATTGGGCACCCCTTCAGTAGTTCCTCATTGGCCGCTTTTTATCGTCACAGCGCTTCTTAGAATGGCGCCAAATTTGGCATTACTTCAGAGTTCCTCATTTGGCCGCTTTTTATCGTCACAGCGCTTCTTAAAATGGCGCCAAATTTGGCACTACTTCAGTAGTTCCTCATTTGGCCGCTTTTTATCGTCTCAGCGATTAAAATGGCGCCAAAGGCACTACTTCAGTAGTTCCTCATTTGGCCGCTTTTTATCGTCAAAGCGCTTCTGAAAATGGCGCCAAATTTGGCACTCTTTAGTTCCTCATTTGGCCGCTTTTTATCGTCACAGCGCTTCTTAAAATGGCGCCAAATTGGCACTACTTCAGCAGTTCCTCATTTGCATCTTTTATGATGACAGCGTTTCTGAAAATGGCGCCAAATTTGGCACTACTTCCTTAGTTCCTCATTTGGCCCTTTTTATCGTTATAGCGCTTCTAAAAATGGCAAATTTGGCACTAATCCTTAGTTCCTCATTTGGCCGCTTTTATCGTCACAGCGCTTCTAAATGGCGCCTTGTCCCCTTAGTTTCCTCATTTGGCGCTTTTTACGTCACAGCGCTTCTGAAAATGCACCAAATTTGGCACTAATCCTTAGTCTTTATTTGGCCGCTTTTTATTGTCCAAGCGCTTCTGAAAATGGCGCCAAATTTGGCACTACTTCAGTAGTTCCTCATTTGGCCGCTTTTTATCGTCACAGCGCTTCTGAAATGCGCCAAATTTGGCACTACTTCCTTAGTTCTTCATTTGGCCGCTTTTTATCGTCACAGCGCTTCTGAAAATGCACCAAATTTGGCACTATCCTTAGTTCTATTTGGCCGCTTTTTATGTCCAAGCGCTTCTGAAAATGGCGCCAAATTTGGCACTACTTCAGCAGTTCCTCATTTGGCCGCTTTTTATCGTCACAGCGTTCTGAAAATGGCGCCAAATTTGGCACTTCTTAGTTCTCATTTGGCCGCTTTTTATGTCACAGCGCTTCTGAAGATGGCGCCAAAGACACTGCTTCAGTAGTTCCTCATTTGGCCGCTTTATCGTCACAGCGCTTCAAATGGCGCCTTTGTCCCAACTTCAGTTGTTCCTCATTTGGCCGCTTTTATCATCAAAACGCTTCTTAAAATGGCGCCAAAATTCAAATTACCGTCAAAATTGTTTAAATACATGTACTTCTAGTTTAATTGAAAGTATGCTATTTTTAGATGAACCTCTTTTATATAAAATTTAAAAAGGAGACACCCATTCGATATAGGAAACCTCTTCAATAATTATTGACGTCACGTTTTGGTCCGTTCTCTTTCCAGGAACCTTTTCAAAATGTCAGAGGAGATGCGAGCATTAAAAATTTAATGATAATTTATCACATCTGAGTTCTTGGAATCCTAAAACGGTGACATGGCTCAAACCGGTTCGTAATTTAATTAAATCATACACGTCTGATATTTCGATCTAGGTGGCAGTGAATATCGTTCATCCGTAGTTAACATTTTCATTTCGTCCTTTCAATTTCCTTCAAAGATGGCCGACAAAATGGGTGGAGGGGAAGAGGGTTTACAATTTCGTTGATTAAAGGTTGTCTCTTGCCGTTTCCAGGAAATACGCTTGGAAAGGCTTTTAAACGGAATATCTCGTTAAGCCCTTCTACCTTTTCAAAGCCACAAATCGACCCACCATCCTCAGAAAATGCCTTTTTTCATTTCAAAAACGATCTCCATTTTAAATTAATTTTCTTACATATCCTCAAAATCGATAGTAGAGAAAACGCAGAATTTCTAGAGGATTTTCACGAGTAAATTGCATGGAATTGATTACTAAAATCTGAATTTCCGAGAAATAGCCTTATTTGCTCTATTGATTCCAGCGACATCGAATTTCCGTGAATTCATCAAAGAGTGAGGGGTGGTGTGGAAAATCTGTTCAATTGAGCCTTCTATTTTAGTACTAGTTTGAAAATAGCTTACAACGAAAACTTCCTTAAAAAGAAGTAACAATATAGGAGGGGGAAGTATAGGGGAGGGGAAGTATAACGGAGGGGGAAGTATAACGGAGAAGGAAGTTATTTTTCGAAAAATTTTCCAATTTTTTTAATTTTCCAATTTTTTTTCTCGAAAAATTTTCCAATTTTTTTTTCAAAAATTTTCTGTTTTTTTTTTGAAAAATTTTCCGAGTTTTTTTGTGAAAAATTTCTTCCAAGTTTTTTTTTTTAACTTTTCCGATTTTTTTTTAAATTTCCGAGTTTTCTTTTAAATTTACGCTTTTTTTTTTTAGTTCTATTTTTTCGACATTTTTTCTGGGTATCAAGGTAGAAATAATGGGATTTTTGCCCAAGGGAGGTCCCTCTCGTAAAGGTGGAAGTATGAAATTTCTCCCTACTAAAATGATAATTGATAACTAATGTGAAAAAATGATAATTTTTTTTACACCAAAAATTGGTAAAAAATATAAGAGTATAATTGGTGAAAATTTGTGTGAAAATCGGATTAACGGTTCGGCGGAAGCGAATTTTAGAATGTAGGAGCAGTGTAGCCCAGTTGTTAGCGTGAAAGACCGTAGAATGTAGGAGCAGTGTAGCCCAGTTGTTAGCGTGAAAGACCGTAGAATGTAGGAGCAGTGTAGCCCAGTTGTTAGCGTGAAACACCCTAGAATGTGGAGCAGTGTAGCCCAGTTGTTAGCGTGAAACACCCTAGAGTGTGGAGCAGTGTAGCCCAGTTGTTAGCGTGAAAGACCGTAGAATGTAGGAGCAGTGTAGCCCGTTCTTTGCGTGAAATACCTAGAATGTTGGAGCGTGTAGCCCAGTTGTTAGCGTGAAAGACCTAGAATGTAGGAGCAGTGTAGCCCAGTGTTAGCGTGAAAGACCGTAGAATGTAGGAGCAGTGTAACCCAATTCTTGCGTGAAACACTCTAGAATGTGGGAGCCCAGTTGTTAGCGTGAAACACCCTAGAATGTGGAGCAGTGTAGCCCAGTTGTTAGCGTGAAACACCCTAGAATTTAGGAGCAGTGTAGCCCAGTGTTAGCGTGAAACAACCTAGAATTGGAACAGTGTAGCCCGTTGTTAGCGTGAAAAACCCTAGAATGTAGGAACAGTTTAGCCCAGTTGTTAGCGCGAAAGACCCTAGAATGTTGGCGTTATATGGACCAGTTGTTAGCGTGGAAGACTGAAATCTAGCAGTGTTGTGCCAGTTCTTAGCGTGAAAGACTCTACCATATAGGAGCGTGTGGCCAGTTGCGAGCGTAAAAGAATTGACCAAGAATGTTGGAATGGACCAACTCTAGGAAGTTAATTCCTACAAATCTCATAAAAATGGGGGTTCTTGTCGAAAAAAAAATCCATCCAGTAAGCTCGGCAAAAAAAAAAGTTTTTCTACAAAAAAAAAGGAGGAAAAATCCGGTCAAAATGGTTTTTTAATCAAATTCTTTAAGGAAGTAAAAAATGAGACGGCCGGCCGGCATCACAGACAACTCATGATTGGCCAAAAATATTGAAAGGGTTTCACAATTTTCTTTGAAGAAGTTTCCTGGGTTGGACACGCAAGAAAACTTTTTAAAACGAAAACTTTTCACTTAAAACTTATCCTCTGGAGATATTGAAGTGGAATGCTCAAAAATTACTTTTTTGAGGAGGTTCCACTTAAGCATGTTCGGACAAGTTCAAAACGTCATAATCTCCATGTTTGCCAACATAAAACTTGGAAAGTTTTAAAAAGAACTTAAGTATCATCCAATTAAGTTCTTTTAAGGCAAAGTCAAAAGAAAAAAAATGTTCGTGTGTCTACAAACTAGGTGATTAGGCAGAAGGTGACTTTTTCTTCATTTTTTAATATTTTACCCCTATTTTGTCCAAAAAAATTATCTACAAAAAAAAATGTCGCCTCAGCCACCTGGTTCCCATCTGCCCACTACGGGCTTTCATTATTCAAATGAGGGTGATATTTTTATTCAAATTTCAACTTGTACAAAATATGTACGACGTATTAAGTAGGGACGTTTCGAGATTATCGCCCTTGCAAATCCGGCACGCGATCTAACGTGTCTTTCGCGATTTTAATGCTGCTTTTTTTCGAGGAATTTTAAAATTGCCTTTTCACAAGAACTAAGTTAAATGGTGAATGGATTTCGGTTATTTATTATTGAAGTACTAGTTTGAAGAGCTTCCGACGAAAACTTCCTTAAAGAGAAGTGAAAAATATAGGAGGGGGGATTATAACGGAGGGGGAAGTTTAAGGGAGGGGAAGTATACGGAGGGTAGTATAAATGATAGGAAGTATAATGGAGGGGGAAGTATAAGGGAGGGGAAGTTTAACGGATGGTGATTGTAATGGAGGGGACGTTTAACGGAGGGGGAAGTTTTAGAGAGGGGAAGTTTAGGGTGGGAAGTATAACGGAGGGGAAGTGTAAGGGAGGGTGAAGTATAACGGAGGGGTAATATAACGGTTAGGAAGTATAACGGAGGGGGAAGTAGGAAGTATAACGGAGAGGAGAGTATAAGAAAGGGGAAGTATAACGGAGGGAGAAGTATAACAAAAAGGAAATATAACGGAGTGGGATGTATAAGGGAGGGAAAGTATAACGGAAGGTGAATTGTAATGGAGGGGAAGTATAACGGAGGGGTAGTATACAAAAAGGAAATAACGGAGTGGGAAGTATAAGGGAGGAGAAGTATAACGAAAGGTGAATGTAATGGAGGGGACGTATACCTAACGGAGGGGGAAGTGTAAGGGAGGGAAGTATAACGAGGGGTAATATAATGGATAGGAGGTATAAGGGAAGGGGAAGTATTACGGAGGGGGAAGTATAAGGGAGGGGAAGTATAAGGGAGGGGGAAAGTTTAAGGGAGGGGAAGTATAACGGAGGGGGACGTTTAAGGGAGGGGATGTATAACGGAGGGGGAAGTGTAAGGGAGGGGTAATAACGGATAGGAAGTATAAGGGAGGGGAAGTATACGGAGGGTGAATTATAATGGATGGGCCGTTTAACGGAGGGGGAAGTAGGAAGTATAACGGAGAGGAAAGTATAAGAGAGGGGAAATATAACGGAGGGGGAAGTAGGAGTATAAGGAGAGGAAAGTATAAGAGAGGGGAAGTATAACGGAGGGGGAAGTAGGAAGTATAACGGAGAGGAAAGTATAAGAGAGGGGAAGTATAACGGAGGGGGAAGTATTACAAAAAGGAAATATAACGGAGTGGGAATTATAACATTAACATTAAGAATATTTTTTATGTTATAAATTAAAAGGTTGTTTTTTAGTAAAACCCAAAAAAAATTTTTGTTTTTTTTTCCAATGTATAAATCCAAGTTTTTTTTTTTAAATTATTGCATTTTTTTAGATTTTGTCGAAAAATTTTCTAAATTTTCTTTTTCAAATTTGCGCTTTCGTGAAAATCTGGTGAAAATCGGTTGAAAACTGTGGCCGTAAAGTGTTCCGGAAAAAACTACGGCCGGCTGGAATCACAGACAAAGTTGATACTTAAAACATTTCGAAACAAAAAAATTGAAAATTTGGGGAAAAAGTGTAAATTTAAACAGATAAGTTAAAAAATTTTCGTAAAACAAACTGAAAATTTTTCAACAACAAAAAAAAACTTCTTCTTCCGTTATACTTCCTCCTCTGTTATACTTCCCCCTCTGTTATACTTCCCCTCCCTTTTATATCCACCTCCGTTATACTTCCCCTCTGTATACTTCCCCTCCTTTTTACTTCCCCTCCTTTATACTTCCCCTCCCTCTTATATTCCCCCTCCGTTATACTTCCCCCTCCCATTTCGTTACTGCTTAAAGGAAGTTTAAGGAAGTCGGGGCAAGCTCCAGACTATACTTTTATTACGGAAAAATGAGAAAATTCGGTTGAAATCGGAAGAAAAATGGAGCAAAACACCCCACAAAAGCCGGCGAAAAATTTAACTTCCTTAAAGAAGTTATTGTTTTACCCTCCATCGGAAATAAATCAACGCAACTAAATCGATCTCAACTTGTAAGAAGTTCCGTCCGTCCGTAGCTTCTTTTCCCAATTTTGAAGTCTACTTTTCACTCCTCATATCCGGCGCCTCCGGGCGAAAACATACATCGTAAAGTCAGCCTTTCTTTTGTATAAATTCAAAAATTGTATATTCATTCTTGTGGTTTGAAGTGGGGCGCATGTCCCCCACTCGCCGCCCGTTTCATCCCCACCACGCGCCCCAACCGAAAGAAAAAAAACTCAAGCACGATTTCAGTCTCGAACCGACCGCGTTTCCCGTCACTGTCCCTTCGTTTTAGCGTTTTGACACGTTTTTTATGATTTATGTTGATTTCTAACTTTTAAAAACGCCTTCTTTCCCCTGGTTTGTTTGTGTGTGAAATTTTGGATACGAAAAGCCATAACTGAGGAGAAATTTGACATTTTTTTTGTTAAAACGAATGGGATCCGCAACGTTTAAAAGGTATTTTGTCATTACTTAAGTCACACAAACTTTTTAACAACTTCTACTTCATTTAGTAACTTGTAAAACAGTTTTTGAATGGTCTTTCAATCGCGACGTAACTGATGGTGCACGGATCTAAGAAAGATTTAGGGAATATTTGGAACCAGCTGGGTATAATAGTTTGATTTAAATCATTGGAAGATTTATTTATGCATTAAGGAGCGGTGGCCCAGTTGTTAGCGTGAAAGACTAAATGTTGGAGCTGTGTAGCCCAGTGTTAGCATGAAACCTTGAATGTTGAAGCAGTGTAGCACAGCGTAGCGTAAACACCCTAGAATGTTGGAGCGTAGCCCAGTTGTCAGCGTGAAAGGCTCTAGATTGTAGGAACAGTAGCCGTTGTTAGCCTTAAACCCCTAGAATGTAGGAGCAGTGTACCCAGTTGTTAGCGTGAAACCCAGAATGTAGGAGCATGTAGCCCAGTTGTCGTGAAAGCCTCTAGATGTAGGAGCAGTGTAGCCCAGTTGTTAGCGTGAAACACCAATGTTGAGCAGTGTAGCCCAGTTGTTGCGTGAAAGACTTTCACTAGATTCCTTCAAATCCATCTAGTTAGAGGTGTACGTGCGCCCAGTGTTAGCGTGCATCTAGAAGTAGGAGCAGTGTAGCCCAGTTGTTTCCGTGAAAGACCCTAGAATGTAGGCGCAGTGTAGCCAGTTGTTAGCGTGAAAGACTCTAGAATGTAAGATTGGTGTAGCCCAGTTGTTAGCGTGAAAACTCTATATGTAGGAGCAGTGTAGCCCAGTTGTTAGCGAAACCCTGAATAGCAGTGCAGCGTCTAGCGTGAAACTCAGAATGTAGGAGCGTTGCCCAGCTTAGCGAGAACAGCCTAGAATGTAGGAGCAGTGTAGCCCAGTTGTTGCGTGAACACCCTAGAATGTAGGAGTAGCCCAGTGCGTGATAGAATGTAGGGGCAGTGTAGCCCAGCGTTAGCGTGAGAACCTAGAATGTAGGCGCAGTGTAGCCCAGTGTTAGCATGAAAGACTCTAGAATGTAGATTGGTGTAGCCCAGTTTTTAGCGTGAAGACTCTATAATGTAGGAGCAGTGTAGCCCAGTTGTTAGCGTGAAACACTTAAAATATAGGAGCAGTGCAGCGTTGTTAGCGTGAAAACTAGAATGTAGGAGCGTGTGCCCAGTTTAGCGAGAAACACCTTGAATGTAGGAGCAGTGTAGCCCAGTTGTTGCGTGAGACACCCTAGAATGTTGGAGCAGTAGCCCAGTTGTTAGCGTGAAGGCAAGAATGTAGGAGCAGTCGTAGACTCGAATGTAGCGTTGTACCAGTTGTTACGTGAAACACCTAAATGTAAGTTGTTAGCGTGAATAGCAGTGCCCATTTTAGCGTGAAAACCTAGAATGTAGGAGCGTGGGGCCCAGTTGTTGGCGTGAAACTAATAGGAGTGTGCCCAGTTTTTAGCTGAAAGACTAGAATGTTGGAGCAGTGTAGCCCAGTTGTTAGCATGATAGTAGCTGGAACGTAAGAGCACTGTTCCCAGAGTGGCCCAGTTTTCGTGTGAAAGCAAAGGATGTGCTGTTGGGCCGAGTTGTCTGCGTCAATAATGATTTGGCTTCTATAGGTTTATTATCGTGAGAAGAGAGTTTGTGAAGGTATTTTTTAATAAATAATTGATTGCTGCATTCCCTCGCGTAGATCGAGTTGATGATAAAATTGTAGACAGCGATGCCCGAGACGAAGCCGGATGGTGCTCCTCTCCCGCATCCCCATTCGTTCTCACAATATATTAAAACCATAGACAATACCATCGCAGAAAATGGGACTCCCTGAATCTCCATCGCATGGGTCCGAATTTCTCCTTCTACCCTTCACGCAAAAGACGCCCTCCCAGCTAAAATTATGGATGCCGCAGTGTCTCCTATTCACCGCGCAGAACAACTGGTCGCAGACGCTATGCCGCAGTATGCGGACGGTCACTATGCGCAGCTGCTGCGAAAGATTGTACGATGTCCATACTCCACGGAATTCGTGGTAAACGATATTCTGCTTTCCCCATCCAGCAAGTTTGCATCGGTTTGCCATTGCCCTTTTGTATATTTCATAAATAGATCTTCCGTATCAGCCGGTCTATAGCTTGAAATGAACCTGGCAGGAGCGACATAATCGTCGAAAGCAAGCCTTTGTATATTTCGATCACGCCATATCTTCTATTAACTGACCTTGAAATAAACGAATTTAAAAGCAGTTTAGGAGGAACAGCCAATAGCCACCTCCCGTATACTGCAGAGCAAACGACTCGTTAGGCAGTGTAGCCCAGTTGTCAGCGTAAGGAATTGTAGGAGCAGTGTAGCCTAGTTTTAGCGTGAAACACCCCTAGAATGTTGATGCAGTGTAGCCCAGTTGTTAGCGTCTAAGACTTTCACTAGATTCCTTCAAATCCCATCTATTTAGAGGCGTACGTGCAGCCCAGTGGTTAGCGTGAAACACCTAGAATGTAGGAGCAGTGTAGCCCAGTTGTTAGCGTGAAGACTCTAGAATGTAGGAGTGGTGTAGCCCAGTTGTTAGCGTGAAACACCTAGAATTGGAGCCCAGTTGTTAGCGTGAAACACCCAAAAATGTAGGAGCAGTGTAGCCCAGTTGTTAGCGTGAAAGACTCTGAAGATTGGTGTAGCCAGTTGTTAGCGTGAAACACCCCAGAATGTAGGAGCAGTGTAGCCCACTGTTAGCGTGAAAGACTCTAGAATGTAGAGTGGTGTAGCCCAGTTGATAGCGTGAAACCCCTAGAATGTAGGAGCAGTGTAGCCCAGTTGTTAGCGTGAAACACCCTAGAATGCAAGAGCAGTGTAGCCCAGTTGTTAGCGTGAAACACCCTAGAATGTTGGAGCAGTGTAGCCCAGTTGTTAGCGTGAAACACCCTAGAATGTTGGAGCAGTGTAGCCCAGTTGTTAGCGTGAAACACCTAGAATGTAGGCAGTGTAGCCCAGTTGTTAGCGTGAAACACCCTAGAATGTTGGAGCAGTGTAGCCCAGTTGTTAGCGTGAAACACCTAGAATGTAGGAGCAGTGTAGCCCAGTTGTTAGTGAAAGACTCTAGAATGTAAGAGTGGTGTAGCCCAGTTGTAGCGTGAAACACCCTAGAATGTAGCAGTGTAGCCCAGTTGTTAGCGTGAAACACCCTAGAATGTAGGAGCAGTGTAGCCCAGTTGTTAGCGTAAGACTCCAAATAGGAGCAGTGTAGCCCAGTTGTTAGCGTGAAACACCCTAGAATGTAAGAGTGTAGCCCAGTTGTTAGCGTGAAACACCCTAGAATGTAGGAGCATCCCCCAGTTTAGGAGGAACAGCCAATAGCCTGCATACTGCAGAGCCATGCATACTGCAGAGCAAACGTCTCCCCACGTTGAGCTACCCGTTAATTCACCTGTCATGCCTTCATAAACGATATCTTCCGGAATGATAATCTTCCTCACTCTTCCTACCTGTGCCTTCGCGATCGCCTCAGCGGTCAAATTAACTGTTCCGGCGACAATTCTAAAATGGCTCCGATACTCAGGAACGATAAGGCGCTTCGTGTGGTCATAAAGCAAATCAAAATTAATTACGCAATGCGCCGCTGTGAGCATATAAGTCGAAGAAACGATACTACCTCCGCAGTGATGCTTAAAATATCCCAATTTTTGATCATATTTTTGAACGCTCACCACAAAAGGGACCTCCTTCTCCCTCACATTTCTTTCCCAATTGACTATCTTCAAACTCCGCCCGAAACAAAACGTACAAAAACAAAAAGAAAAGTAAATCCATTTTTAAAATTTTCGATCACATTTTATAAAAACAGTGTTGCCTTTTTACTACGCCGTTTTAATATAGACGTTTCTTCCTAAATTGTGTATAAACAAAAGGAAAGTGACGTCAATATTCTTCGTTTATAGCGTGCTATTTTCCCCACTTTCGGGGTCGTTACGCCCTTGACATACTACACAAATTTGTAAAAAAAAAAAAACTCGTTCAAAATATCCCTCTTTTTTATGTAAAATCACGGCCTACGTTATCAGAATATAAAAATGTCTTGAAATTTCGAGATAGCCGTTATCTTTATGTCAAATGACAATATTTATTGATGACAAATCGTTCGAATGGGGTTTTCCGAGAAGCGAAAAACGAAAATAAGCGAGAAAAAAGCTTGGAATATCAACGTTTTCTGAGTAATGAGAGATTAAGAAGAAAACCGAAGGGCGAAACTCGCGTTTCCGCGTTTGGTCGCAATTCTCTTTGAAAAAAAACGTAGTTGGGGATCGATAATGTAGGAATTACTTGACCTCATTTTCAAGTGTTCGATGTAATTAGCGCCGGCCGGCCGTCCCTGAGTTTTATACTTAAGATTTTGTTGCTTATTTTATTTATTGCGTTTTTTACTGTAAATTTCAACGATTATCATAAAATATCTGGTTATTAACGTGAACTAATTCCATCTAGGACTGTGTGGCCCAGTTGTTAGCGTGTAAGACTCTAGAATGTAGAAGCAGTGTAGCCCAGTCGTTAGCGTGAAACACACGAGAATGTAGGAGCAGAGTAGCCCAGTTGTTAGCGTGAAAGACCCTAGAATGTGGGAGCAGTGTAGACAGCTGTTAGCGTAAACACCCTAGAATGTAGGCGCAGGCCAGTTGTTAGCGTGAAAAACCTTAGACTGTAGAGCAGTGTAGCCCAGTTGTTGGCGTGAAACGCCCTAGAAAGTATGGAGCAGTGTAGCCCAGTTGTTAGCGTGAAAATCCCTAGAATGTAGGAGCAGTGTAGCCCAGTTGTCGGGGTGAAACGCCCTAGAATGTAGGAGCAGTGTAGCCCAGTTGTGAGCGTAAAAGACTCTAGAATGTTGAAGCAGTGTGGCCCAGTAGTTAGCGTGAAAAAAATGTTGGAGTGGTGTAGCCCATTGTTAGCGTGCAAGACTAGAATGTGGAAGCAGTGTAGCCCAGCTGTAAGCGTGAAACTCCCTAGTACGTTAGCAGTGTAGCCCATTTGTTAGTGTAAAGATCTAGAATGTAGAGCAGTGTAGCCCAGTGTTAGGGTGAAACTCCCTTGAATGCAGGAGCAATGTAGCCCTGCGGTTAGCGTGAAACCTAGAATGTAGGAGGGTGTAGCGCAGTTGTTAGCGTGAAAAACCCTAGAATGTAGAAGCAGTGTTGCCCAGCTGTTAGCGTGAAGACTCTAGAATGTAGGCGCAATGTAGCCCACTTGATAGCGTGAAAGACTGTCGAATTTAAGGAGCAGTGTAGCCCAGTTGTTAGCGTGAAACACCCTAGAATGTTTGAGCGGTGTAGCCCAGTTGTTAGCGTGAAAAACCCTAGAATGTAGAAGCAGTGTTGCCTAGTTGTTAGCGTGAATTTTGAATGGTCTTTCAATCGCGACGTAACTGATGGTGCACGGATGGCTAAGAAAGATTTAGGATTTGGAGGATTTGGACCAGCTGGGTATAATAGTTTTGATTTTAATCAGCATGGAAGAATTATTTATGCATTGAGGAGCGGTTTGGCCCAGTTGTTAGCGTGAAAGACTTTCGTATATAGAGTTGTGTAGCCCAGTTGTTAGCGTGAATGACCCTAGATACAAGCGCAGTATTGCCCTTATTTGCTTGAAATGCCCTAGAATGTAGAGCAGTGATGCCCAGTTGTTAGCGTGAATGACTAAATGTAGGAGTGGTGTAGCCCTGTTTTTAGCGTGATACACTGTAGAATGTAGGAGCAGTGAGCCCAGTTGTTAGCGTAAAGCCTCTAGATGTAGGAGCAGTGATGCCCAGTTGTTAGCGAAACCTAGAATGTAGGAGTGGTGTAGCCTAGTTGTTAGCGTGCAAGACCCTAGATACAAGCGCAGTATGCTTAGTTCTTAGCGTGAAAGCCTCTAGATGTTGGAGCAGTGATGCCCAGTTGTTAGCGTGAAACCTAGAATGTAGGAGTGTGTAGCCCAGTTGTTAGCGTGAAAGACCCTAGATACAAGCGCAGTATTGCCCAGTTGTTTGCTTGAAATGCCCTAGAATGTTGGAGCAGTGTAGCTATTTGCTAGCGTGAAATACCCTAGAATGTAGGAGAACTTCAGCCCAGCTGTTAGCGTGAAAGACTTTCACTGGATTCCCCCAAAATCCCTTCTAGTTGGAGGGGTACCGTGCAGCCCTGCGGTTAGCGTGAAGGGAGCTATTGAGGCCCCTCTCTCATATCCACCGACTGAAAATGAGTGTTATTGATTTTCTACCTCAAATTTTCGGGAGAACCTCTCCCAGCGTTAAACTTGATTTCCAAGAATCCGTCTAACCTCTCTTTTTTCTCTCTCTCTCCTCTCGTCTCCCTCGGTATTCTATTTCCGTTCAGCAAGGGTCGTTATACCCGATCGCGCCAGACAGAAATAAAAAAAAAGGGGGAAAAAAAACTTTCGTAATTTCGCAAAGGTGGAGAGGCAGATGGGAGGGACTTTACCTGTCCCTTTCCGGAACAAAACGGCACAAACTTCTCGGAACCCGCCGTTCCCTCTCTATTATTCATTCGGAAAACATAGTTTTATTTTATTACCTACCAAAGTGGGGAACAAACGTTTTTTTTCAATACGAAATAACTAGAAATCCACGCCTAGAAATATTCTCCGAAAAGAAATATTCAATTTTAACTTCCCCAAAGGCTTTAATACTATTGTGACACACTCAACGGTCCCTGTAGTGTCTGTAGTGCCGGCCGTCCGTCTTCTGTTCATCAGATTTTCATGAATCTTCCTTCTTAGCTATCTTACACATTTTAAACCAAAAAGACGTTAAACGATTAGCGGGTTTTTAGATCAGAAAATTGAAAAAAATTGACCAAAAACGCGGTTTAAAAGATGTGAACGCCTAAACGCCTGATTAAACGGGGTTTCTACACTGAAACGAGGAAAATGGCCTAAAATGTTTAAAAGATGTTTAACGCCTAAACGCCTGATTAACGGTTTTTCTATACTAGAAAATCGAGGAAAATGGCCTAAAACGCAGTATAAAGATTTGAACGCCTAAACGCCTGATTAAACGGGGTTTTCTACACTTGAAACGAGGAAAATGGCCTAAAATGTGTTTTAAAAAATGTTGAAGCCTAAACGCCTGATTAAACGGGTTTTCTACACTTGACAAACGAGGAAAATGGCCTAAAATGTGTTAAAAATGTTTAACGCCTAAACGCCTGATTATACGGGTTTTTCATACTAGAAAATCGAGGAAAAATGGCTTAAAACGCAGTATAAAAGATGTTTAACGCCTAACGCCTGATTAAACGGGGTTTTCTACACTTGAAAAGAGGAAAAAAATGGCCTAAAATGTGTTAAAAGATGTTTAACGCCTAAACGCTGATTATACGGGTTTTCTATACTAGAAAATCGAGGAAATGGCCTAAAACGCAGTATAAAAGATGTTTAACGCCTAAACGCCTTATTAAACGGGGTTTTCTACACTTGACAAACGAGGAAAATGGCCTAAAATGTGTTTAAAAAATGTTGAAGACCTAAGCGCCTGATTAGACGGGTTTTCTTTACAGACAATTTAGGAAAATGGCCTAAAACGTAGTTAAAAAGATTTTGAACGCCTAAACGCTGATAAAAAGGGGGGTTTTTATCTAGAAAGTCAAGGAGATGCTTAACGCTTAAACGCCTGATTTAAACGGGTTTTTCTACACTAGAAAATCGAGGAAATGGCCAAAAACGCAGTATAAAAGATGTTTAACGCCTAAACGCTTGATTAACGGGGTTTTCTTCACCTGAAAATCGAGGAAAATGGCCTAAAATGTGTTAAAAGATGTTCAACGCCTAAACGCCTGATTAAACGGGTTTTTCTATACTATAAAATCGAGGAAAATGGCCTAAAACGCATATAAAAGATGTTTAAACGCCTAAATGCCTGATTTGACGGTGTTTTTCGAGACCTGAAAATCAAAAAAATTGACGGACGCGTCCGTTCCGTCCGGACGGAAGGATTATCGAGCGTTTTCCCGCGATGTTCTGGTCGAGAACCAGCCTTTCGGTGGATTTTTAGGCGTTTTTAGCGATTTGTGGTCTCCAAAAATAGTTTTTCGTGGGATTATCGAGCTTTTTTCTCGATTTTCCGGTCGAGAACCAGCCTTTCGGTGGATTTTTAGGCGGTTTTTTGGCTTTTTAGAAGAGAAATTGTAGATTTTAGGACTCTTAAAGGGGTTTCCAGGATATAATTGCGGTAAAATAAGTGTTTTTTGGGAGTAAAATTTAATCGAAGTACCTTTGAGTCTGATAAATAGTTGAAATTTAGGCTAGAGGAAATCGACCAAAAAGGATTTTGGGCCAAAAGTTGAGAAAAAACTGAGTTTTAGCTTTCTCTATAGCCCTTCAGTCAATTTAAAAACAATTTTCTGGGTTCTAAGGTCTAAAAAAACGCTTGAAAAATTACATTACCACTTTATACTTCTTACATTTTTGTGTTCCATAGTGGGGAAAAATTAGGGATGTTTACGCAAGTTTTGCGTGGCCTGGCTGGGCGAAAATATTTTTTTTCATGCATTGTTTTTGCCCTACTTCGCTTACATAAAAAAATTTTTATTTTAAGAAATATGAAAGCGTTCGAAAGTTATGTAAAGGAAGAAATGAGGTTGTCCTAGAAAGTAGACTTCTTCCAAGAAACCTTTTTTAAAAATGAAATTGTTTATTTTAGATAGAAAAAAAATACTTTCCAATTTTTCTTCCTTCGTGGGTATCACAATAACTCATTAAAAATGAAGGTATAATTTTCAAGAATAATTATCTCTCAAGGGAGTATTTCTTGAGATGGAAAGTTTAATTGGTTCCCAAGTTTAAGGCGATTTAAACTTGATGGAAAGTAAATTCCCGTGGGTTTAAATTTTAACGGTCTTATCTGAATTTTAAATTGAAAAAATTTTAATATTAAAATGTTTCTTTATAAAAGGTCCTTATTAAAAGGCAGCTGGCGTTTATTGAGAGAATTATTTCTTTTTCTTCTTTTTTTTTTTTTTGTATCGTCCCTTATTTCTGGAAGGACGTCTAAGGTGCCCTTCTCCTTTGTCCGGATCCTTCTCAGAAAAGCCTTCTCGTCACCGTCGATCCCCTCCTTTTTAACATCTATCGCAGAAAACGAAGATCAAATCAACTTCCTCCCGAAAGCACCTTCCAAAAATGAATTTTTTTAAATGCTTTTGGCGGAAAAACACACTAGATTGGAGGAAAACCGAAGAAATCGCCAGAAAACCAAGTAAAAAGGGAGATTCTTTGCCAAAAAAAACCGGGAAAAACGACCAAAAATCTGGTATTATGCTCCTCTGGCTTCCTTCTCCCACATGATTTTAAAGGTCGAAAAAACTTTCGTTTTTCTGGTCGAGAATAACCCGTTAATCGGGCTTTTAGGCGTTTAACATCATGTATACTGCGTTTTAGGCCATTTTCCTCGATTTTCAAGTGTAGAAAAACCCGTTTAATCAGGCATTTAGTTCCTTAAGGTACTCTAAGGAACTTAGATTAAATTTTACTCATTTTACCGAAATTATATCCTGAAACCTCTGTAGAAGTCCTAAAATCTACAATTTCGCTTCCAAAAAGCCCAAAAAACGCCTAAAAATACATAAAAGGCTGCTTCTGGACCCGAAGATCGAGAAAAACACTCGATAATCCCACGAAAAACTTTTTTTGTAGACCACAAATCGTGAAAAACGCCTAAAAATCCACCGTAAGGCTGGTTTTCGACCAGAACATCGAGGAAAAACGCTCGATAATCCTTCCTTCCGTTTGGTCAATTTTTTCGATTTCCTGGTCTCGAAAACCCCGTTAAATCAGGCGTTTAAGCGTTTAACATTTTTTAAAACCACGTTTTAGGCCATTTTCCTCCATTCTCTAGTTAAGAAAAGCCGTTTAATCAGGCGTTTAGGCGTTCAACATCTTTTTAACACATTTTAGGTCATTTTCCTCGATTTTCAAGTGTAGAAAACCCCGTTTAATCAGGCGTTTAGGCGTTCAACATCTTTTATATTGCGTTTTAGGCCGTGTTCCTCGACTTTCAAGTATAGAAAAACCACTTTAATCAGGCGTTTAAACCTTCAACATTTCTTTTAACACATTTTAGGCCATTTTCCTCGATTTTCCATTGTAGAATAATCATCCCGTTTAATCAGGCGTTTAGTCGTTCAAAATTTATTAACCACGTTTAAGGCCATTTTCCTCGACTTTCTAGTATAGAAAAACCCATTTAATCAGGCGTTTAGGCGTTCAACATTTTTTAAAAAACATTTTAGGCCAATTTCCTCAATTTTCAAATGTAGAAAACCCAGTTTAATCAGGCGTTTAGGCCTTCAACATTTTTTAAAACACATTTTAGGCCATTTTCCTCGTTTGTCAAGTGTAGAAAACCCCGTTTAATCAGGCGTTTAGGCGTTCAACATCTTTTATACTGCGTTTTAGGCCATTTTCCTCGATTTTCTAGTATAGAAAAACCCGTTTAATCAGCCGTTTAGGCGTTCAACATCTTTTAAACCGCGTTTTTGGTCAATTTTTTTTTTCAATTTTCTGATCTTAAAAACCCGCTTAATCAGGCGTTTAACGTCTTTTTGCTTTAGAAATGTGTAAGATAGCTAAGAAAGGAAGATTCAGTGAAAATCTGATGAACAGACGACGGACGGCCGGCACTACAGACAAATTCACCAATTTTTGGGACCGTTGAGTGTGTCACAATAGTCTTAGAGCCTTTGGGGAAGTTAAAAATTGAATATTTCATTTCGGAGAATATTTCTAGGCGTGGATTTCTAGTTATTTCGTAGTTGAAAAAAAACGTTTGTTCCCCACTTTGGTAGGTAATAAAATAAAACTATGTTTTCCGAATGAATAATAGAGAGGGGAACGGCGGGTTCCGAGAAGTTTTGTGCCGTTTTGTTCCGGAAAGGGACAGGTAAAAGTCCCTCCCATCTGCCTCTCCACCTTTGCGAAATTACGAAAGTTTTTTTTCCCCCTTTTTTTTATTTCTGTCTGGCGCGATCGGGTATAACGACCCTTGCTGAACGGAAATAGAATACCGAGGGAGACGAGAGAGAGAGAGAGAGAGAAAAAAGAGAGGTTAGACGGATTTTGGAAATCAAGTTTAACGCTGGGGAGAGGTTCTCCCGAAAATTTGAGGTAGAAAATCAATAACACTCATTTTCCGTCGGTGGATATGAAGAGAGGGGGCCTCAATAGCTTCCCTTCACGCTAACCGCAGGGCTGCACGGTACCCCTCCAACTAGAAGGGATTTTGGGGGAATCCAGTGAAAGTCTTTCACGCTAACAGCTGGGCTAAAGTTCTCCTACATTCTAGGGCATTTCAAGCTAGCAACTAGGCAATACTGCGCTTGTATCTAGGGTCTTTCACGCTAACAACTGGGCTACACCACTCCTACATGCTAGGTTTCACGCTAACAACTGGGCGACACTGCTCCAACATTCTAGGGTGATTCACGCTAACAACTAGGCTACACCACTCCTACATTCTAGAGTCTTTCCCGCTAACAACTAAGCTACAACGCTCCTACATTTTAGAATCTTTCACGCTAACAACGGGGCTACACTGCTTCAACATTCTAGGGCGTTTCACGCTAACAACTGGGCATCACTGCTCCTACATCTAGAGGCTTTCACGCTAACAACTGGTCTATACTGCTCCTACATTCTAGGGTATTTCACGCTAACAACTGGGCAATACTGCGCTTGTATCTAGGGTCATTCACGCTAACAACTGGGCTACAACACTCCTACACTCTAGGTTTCACGCTAACAACTGGGCATCACTGCTCCTACATCAAGAGTCTTTCACGCTAACAACTGGGCTACACTGCTCCTACATCTAGAGGCTTTCACGCTAACAACTGGTCTACACTGCTCCTACATTCTAGGGTATTTCACGCTAGCAAATAGGCTACAGTGCTCCAACATTCTAGGGCATTTCAAGCTAACAACTGGGCAATACTGCGCTTGTATCTAGGGTCATTCACGCTAACAACTGGGCCAAACTGCTCCTCAATGCATATTAATAATTCTTCCATGCTGATGAAAATCAAAACTATTATACCCAGCTGGTCCAAATCCTAAATCTTTCTTAGCCATCCGTGCACCATCAGTTACGACGCGATTGAAAGACCATTCAAAATTCACGCTAACAACTAGGCAACACTGCTTCTACATTCTAGGGTTTTCACGCTAACAACTGGGCTACACTGCTCCTTACATTCTAGAGTCTGTCACGCTAACAACTGGGCTACACTGCGCCTACATTCCAGGGTCTACCACGCTAACGACTGGGCTACACTGCTCCTACATTCTAGGAATCTGGAGCCATGCACGCTAACCACTGGGCTGCACGTACACCTCTAACTAGATGGGATTTGAAGGAATCTAGTGAAAGTCTTTCACGCTAACTACAGGGCTACACTGCTTCTACATTCTAGGGTTTTTTCACGCCAACAACTGGGCTACACTGCTCCAACATTCTAAGGTGTTTTACGCTAACAACTGTGCTATACCGCTCCAGCATTCTAGAGTCTTGCACCGCTACCAACTGGGCTACACTGCTCCAACATTCTTTAGTCGTTCACGCTTACATTTGGGCTACACTGCTCCTATATTCTAGAGACTTTCACGCTAACAACTGGCTACACTGCTCCTACATTCTAGATTCTTTCACGCTAACAACTGGGCTACACTGCAGTCTTTCACGCGAACAACTGGGCTACACTGCTCCCATATTCAAGAGTCTTTCACGCTAACCACTGGGCTACACCGCTCCAACATTCTAGAGTCTTTCACGCTAACAACTGGGCTACACTGCTCCTACATTTTAGGTTTCACGCTAACAACTGGGCCACACCGCTCCTAGATTGACGCTAACAACTAGATATGTTGCTGATAATCGTTGAAATTTACAGTAAAAAAACACAATAAATAGAAATAAGCAACAAAATCTTAAGTATAAAACTCAGGGACGGCCGGCCGGCACTAAATACGAACATTTGAAAATGAGGTCAAGTAATTCCTACAATATCGATCCCCAACTACGTTTTTTTTCAAAGAGAATTGCGACCAAACGCGGAAATCGCGTTTCGCCCTTCGGTTTTCTTCTTAATCTCTCTATACTCAGAAAACGTTGATATTCCAAGCTTTTTTCTCGCTTATTTTCGTTTTTCGCTTCTCGGAAAACCCATTCGAACGATTTGTCATCAATAAATATTGTCATTTGACATAAAGATAACGGCTATCTTGAAATTTCAAGACATTTTTATATTCTGATAACGTAGGCCGTGATTTTACATAAAAAAGAGGGATATTTTGAACGAGTTTTTTTTTTTACAAATTTGTGTAGTATGTCAAGGGCGTAACGACCCCGAAAGTGGGGAAAATAGCACGCTATAAACGAAGAATATTGACGTCACTTTCCTTTTGTTTATACACAATTTGGGAAGAAACGTCTATTTTTAAAACGGCGTAGTAAAATGGCAACACTGTTTTTATAAAATGTGATCGAAAATTTTAAAAATGGACTTACTTTTCTTTTTGTTTTTGTACGTTTTTGTTTTGGGCGGAGTTTGAAGATAGTCAATTGGGAAAGAAATGTGAGGGAGAAGGAGGTCCCTTTTGTGGTGAGCGTTCAAAAATATGATCAAAAATTGGGATATTTTAAGCATCACTGCGGAGGTAGTATCGTTTCTTCGACTTATATGCTCACAGCGGCGCACTGCGTAATTAATTTTGATTTGCTTTATGACCACACGAAGCGCCTTATCGTTCCGGAGTATCGGAGCCATTTTAGAATTGTCGCCGGAGCAGTTAATTTGACCGCTGAGGCGATCGCGAAGGCACAGGTAGGAAGAGTGAGGAAGATTATCATCCCGGAAGATATCGTTTATGAAGGCATGACAGGTGAATTAACGGGTAGCTCAACGTGGGGGAGTCGTTCTGCAGTATACGGGAGGTGGCTATTGGCTGTTCCTCTGGGTCCACTGGGGGATGCTCCTACATTCTAGGGTTTTTCACGCTAACAACTGGGCTACACCACTCTTACATTCTAGGGTGTTTCACGCTAACAACTGGGCTACACTGCTAATACATTCGGGAGTCTTTCACGCTAACAACTGGGTTACTCTGCTCCTGCATTCTAGAGCCTTTCACGCTAACAACTGGGCAACACTGCTCCCACATTCTAGGGTGTTTCACGCTAACAACTGGGCTACACTGCTCCTACATTCGGGAGTCTTTCACGCTAACAACTGGGCTACCCCACTCCTACATTCTAGGGTCTTTCACGCTAACAACTGGGCTACACTGCTCCCACATTCTAGGGTGTTTCACGCTAACAACTGGGCTACACTGCTCTTACATTCTAGGGTGTTTCACGCTAACAACTGGGCTACACTGCTCCTACATTCTAGGGTGTTTCACGCTATCAACTGGGCTACACCACTCTTACATTCTAGAGTCTTTCACGCTAACAGCTGGGCTACACTGCTACTACATTCTAGGGTGTTTCACGCTAACAACTGGGCTACACTGCTCCTACATTTTTGAGTGTTTCACGCTAACAACTGGGCAACACTGCTCTTACATTCTAGGGTGTTACACGCTAACAACTGGGCTACACTGCTCTTACATTCTAGGGTGTTTCACGCTAACAACTGGGCTACACTGCTCCTACATTCTAGGGTGTTTCACGCTATCAACTGGGCTACACCACTCTTACATTCTAGAGTCTTTCACGCTAACAGCTGGGCTACACTGCTCCTACATTCTAGGGTGTTTCACGCTAACAACTGGGCTACACTGCTCCTACATTTTTGAGTGTTTCACGCTAACAACTGGGCTACACTGCTCTTACATTCCAGAGACTTTCACGCAAACAACTGGGCTACACCACTCTTACATTCTAGGGTGTTTTACGCTAGCAACTGGGCTACACCACTCCTACATTCTAGAGTCTTTCACGCTAACAACTGGGCTACACTGCTCCTACATTCTAGGGTGTTTCACGCTAACCACTGGGCTGCACGTACGCCTCTAAATAGATGGGATTTGAAGGAATCTAGTGAAAGTCTTAGACGCTAAAACCTGGGCTACCACTGCATCAACATTCTAGGGTGTTTCCGCTAACAACTAGGCTACACTGCTCCTACAATCTAGGGCCTTTCACGCTGACAACTGGACTACAACACTCCTACATTCTAGAGCCTTTCACGCTGACAACTGGGCTACACTGCTCCAACGAGTCGTTTGCTCTGCAGTATACGGGAGGTGGCTATTGGCTCCTCCTAAACTGCTTTTAAATTCCGTTTTATTTTCAAGGTCAGTTAATAGAAGATATGGCGCTGATCGAAATATACAAGAGGCTTGCTTTCGACGATTATGTCGCTCCTGCCAGGTTCATTTCAAGCTATAGACCGGCTGATACGGAAGATCTATTTATGAAATATACAAAAGGGCAAATGGCAAACCGATGCAAACTTGCTGGATGGGGAAAGCAGAATATCGTTTACCACGAATTCCGTGGAGTGTGGACATCGTACAATCTTTCGCAGCAGCTGCGCATAGTGACCGTCCGCATACTGCGGCATAGCGTCTGCGACCAGCTGTTCTGCGCGGTGAATAGGAGACACTGCGGCATCCATAATTTTAGCTGGGAGGGCGTCTTTTGCGTGAAGGGTAGAAGGAGAAATTCGGACCCATGCGATGGAGATTCAGGGAGTCCCATTTTCTGCGATGGTATTGTCTATGGTTTTAATATATTTGTCGAGAACGAATGGGGATGCGGGAGAGGAGCACCATCCGGCTTCGTCTCGGGCATCGCTGTCTACAATTTTATCATCAACTCGATCTACGCGAGGAATGCAGCAATCAATTATTTATTAAAAATACCTTCACAATCACCTCTCTTCTCACGATAATAAACCTATAGCAAGCCAAATCATTATTGACGCAGACAACTCGGCCCAACAGTACATCCTTTGCTTTCACACGAACAACTGGGCCACTCTGGGACACAGTGATCTTACGTTCCAGCTACAATCGTGCTAACAACTGGGCTACACTGCTCCAACATTCTATTCTAGAGTCTTTCACGTTAACAACTGGGCTACACTGCTCCTACATTCTAGGGTGTTTCACGCTAAGAACTGGGCTACACTGCCCCTACATTCGGGAGTCTTTCACGCTAACAACTGGGCAACAATGCTCCCACATTCTAGAGTGTTTCACGCAAAGAACGGGGCTACACTGCTCCTACATTCTACGGTCTTTCACGCTAACAACTGGGCTACACTGCTCCAACATTCTACGGTCTTTCACGCTAACAACTGGGCTACACTGCTCCTACATTCTAGGGTGTTTCACGCTATCAACTGGGCTACACCACTCTTACATTCTAGGGTGTTTCACGCTAACAACTGGGCTACACTGCTCCTACATTCGGGAGTCTTTCACGCTAACAAGTGGGCTACACCACTCCTACATTCTAGAGACTATCAAGCAAACAACTGGGCAACAATGCTCCCACATTCTAGAGTGTTTCACGCAAAGAACGGGGCTACACTGCTCCTACATTCTACGGTCTTTCACGCTAACAACTGGGCTACACTGCTCCAACATTCTAGGGTGTTTCACGCTAACCACTGGGCTACACTGCTCCTACATTCTAGGGTGTTTCACGCTATCAACTGGGCTACACCACTCTTACATTCTAGAGTCTTTCACGCTAACAGCTGGGCTACACTGCTCCTACATTCTAGAGTGTTTCACGATAACAACTGGGCTACACCACTCTTACATTCTAGGGTGTTTCACGCTAACTACTGGGCTACACTGCTCCTACATTCGGGAGACTTTCACGCTAACAACTGGGCTACACCAATCTTCAAGAGTCTTTAACGCTAACAACTGGGCTACACTGCGCCTACATTCTAGGGTCTCTCACGGTAACAGCTGGGCTACACTGCTCCTACTTTCTAGATCCCTGCACGCTAATCACTGGGCAGCACGTACACCACTAACTAGATTTGAAGGAATCTAGTGAAAGTCTTTCCCGCTAACAACTGGGCTACACTGCTCTTACATTTTTGGGTGTTTCACGCTAACAACTGGGCTACACCACTCCTACATTCCAGAGTCTTTCACGCTAACAAGTGGGCTACACTGCATCAACATTCTAGGGTGTTTCACGCTAACAACTGGGCTACACTGCTCCTGCATTCTAGAGTCTTTCACGCTAACAACTGGGCTACACTGCTCCTACAATCTAGAGCCTTTCGCGTTGACAACTGGGCTACACCGCTCCTACATTCTAGGATGTTTCACGCTAACCACTGGGCTGCACATACGCTTCTAACTAGATGGGATTTGAAGGAATCTAGTGAAAGTCTTTCGCGCTAACAACTGGGCTACACTGCTCTTACATTTTGGGTGTTTCACGCTAACAACTGGGCTACACTACTCCTACATTCCAGAGTCTTTCACACTAACAACTGGGCTACACCACTCCTGCATTCCAGAGTCTTTCACGCTAACAAGTGGGCTACACTGCATCAACATTCTAGGGTGTTTCACGCTAACAACTGGGCTACACTGCTCTAACATTTTAGTGTCTTTCACTCTAACAACTGGGCTACACTGCTCCTAAATTTTAGACTCATAAATAAATCTTCCATGCTGATTAAAATCAAAAATATTACACCCAGCTGGTCCAAATATTCCCTAAATCTTTCTAAGCCATCCGTGCACCATCAGTTACGTCGCGATTGAAAGAGCATTCAGAAAAATATCAAAATCTATTTTACAAGTTACTAAATGAAGTCAGAAGTTGTTAAAAAGTTTGGAGTGACTTAAGCAATGACAAAATACCTTTTAAACGTTACGGATCCCATTCGTTTTAACGAAAAAAATGTCAAATTTCTCCTCAGTTATGGCTTTTCGTATCCAAAATTTCACACACAAACAAAACCAGGGGAAAGAAGGCGTTTTTAAAAGTTAGAAATCAACATAAATCATAAAAAACGTGTCAAAACGCTAAAATGAAGGGACAGTGAGGGGAAACGCGGTCGGTTCGAGACTGAAATCGTGCTTGAGTTTTTTTTCTTTCGGTTGGGGCGCGTGGTGGGGATGAAACGGGCGGTGAGTGGGGGACATGCGCCCCACTTCAAACCACAAGAATGAATATACAATTTTTGAATTTATACTAAAGAAAGGCTGACTTTACGATGTATTGTTTTCGCCAATGACTGCCCGGAGGCTCCGGATATAAGGAGTGAAAAGTGGACTTCAAAATGCAAAAAAAAAAAAAAAAAACCACGGACGGACGGACGGCCGGAACTTCTTACAAAGTTGAGATCGATTTAGTTGCGTTGGATTTATTTCCGATGGAGGGTAAAACAATAACTTCTTTAAGGAAGTTAAAATTTTTAGGCGGCTTTTGTGGGGTGTTTTGCTCCATTTTTCTTCCGATTTCAACCGAATTTTCTCATTTTTCAGTAATAAAAGTACTAGTCTGGAGCTTGCCCCGACTTCCATAAACTTCCTTAAAGAGTAGTAACGAAATAGGAGGGAGAAGTATAAAGGAGGGGGAAATGTAAAGGAGGGGAAGTATGACGGAGGGGGAATATAAAAGGGAGGGGAAGTATAACGGAGGAGGATATAAAAGGGTGGGGAAGTATAACGGAGGAGGAAGTATAACGGAAGAAGAAGTTTTTATTTTTTTTTTGTTGTTGAAAAATTTTCAGTTTGTTTTACGAAAATTTTTTTAACTTATCTGTTTAAATTTACACTTTTTTCCCCAAATTTTCTATTTCTTTTTGTTTCGAAAATTTCTTTAATGTATCAACTTTGTCTGTGGTGCCAGCCGGCCGTAGTTTTTCCGGAACACTTTACGGCCACAGTTTTCAACAGATTTCACCAGATTTTCACAAAAGCGCAAATTTAAAAAAGAAAATTTAGAAAATTTTTCAACAAAAATCTACCTAAAAGCGCAATTTAAAAAAAAAAAAATTTAAAAAAAAACTTGGATTTACATATTGGGAAAAAAAACTCGGAAAATTTTTTGGGAAATTTTACTAAAAACAAACCTTTTAAGTTATAACATTAAAAAATTCTTAAATGTTAATTTTATACTTCCCTTCCGTTATGCTTCCCCCTCGGTTATACTTACATTCCCTTATACTGCCCCCTCCGTTATACTTCCCCTCCCTTATACTTCCCACTCCGTTATATAATAATAATAATAATAAGAAGACTTTATTTACAAAAAATAAAATACATAAAATAAAATACATTATAAGTCTTTTTAACCCAAGGGGTTCAAACCCATCTGGGTGAGTTTGGCCAAAAAATACCTACAAATAAATAAAAAACCATTTCTTGGATAAGAGAGAGAAAAACGAACAAAAGAAAGGAAACCTCCAAAAAAAAATAATGACCCTGCGGTAGCAGGGACTAAAAGGTAGATTTCTTTTCATGATTAAAATTAAAATGTATAAACAAAATATATAATTATGTTATAAAAATGATGATATAAGAAAAATTGCGCCACTGAGCCCCTATAAAAACATCTGATAATTTTTTAATAAAATATTTAATAATTTCCCGGTATAAATTCAAATTTTTTTTAAAGTTTAGCTAGTTCAATATTTTGCGCCTGGCTCGTCCAAACCTGCTTTAATTAATTTTTTACACGCCCTCGCAGAGGTCTTAAAGTTTTTTTTTGCAAAAGGACTAGGATTTCAATAGAAAATGCCAATTTTGTCTTTTAAGCCCTAAGTAAAGTAGGTGAATCGCTGGTCCGATTTCAGCCATTAACGAACTCGTCCGAGCTATTGAGATAAAAGCTCTAAATACCGGATATCGTCACCCTCACATTAAAATTGCTCCAGTTATCGTGCTATATATATATATATATATATATAAACTTTTCAACTGAGGATGGTTTTGGGGTCCAGGAGGTATGAAACGAAAAACGTATAGAAAATTTTTTGAATCTGCGACTACTTGGTACATTACAATAGGTAGATTTTTGAAGAAAAGAAATCTACCTAATATGACAACGTATGAGATTTTTTTTTTTTTTTTTTTTTTTTTTTTTTTTTAATCTTTTATAATTTATTCTTATTTTTATTTTTGCTTTTGCATGATGCAGGTTAAGGATATTATTAACTTGTATTTGTGTACCTACTATTAATATAAATAATATATAATATAAATTAATATAAAATTAATGCGAGTTACAAAATGACCTAATAGTTAAAATGATCAGTCAGGTACTTCCTGTGCAATTCTCATATTTTCATTATTAGCATCAACAAAGTTCTTAATTTGTCCGAATTCTTTTTCCCAGTTTTCCCCTCTACAATACACAGGGAGTAAATGAAATTCATAATTATTTTTACAGTATATGAGCCAAAGACCATCTATATTAACAAAACTAAAAACATCCGTACACTCTTTTTTATTTTTAATCCCTAAAAGCACACCCCCCTGAGCCCTCCCAAACTTTGAATTCCTATTTGCCCCAATCCACTGTAATTTAAACCCCCTAAAATACCCCCCCAATTCCTTGAAATCTTTCACCTCAACAAATGTTTCAAATAGACAGAAAACATCGAACTCATCCACGAAATCGAAAAAAACCTACATTACATTTTTTATTTTTTATACCACAGACATTGTAACTCAAAATCAAAAATTTACCTTTAATATCCCGTTCTAGCTCCTTACTAAAATCCGAACCCTGCATCACGCATCCTCCTAGTTTTTTTGGTTTTCTATCTTAACCTTAATCCCTAGATCTTGAAGAGCCTTCAAATCTTCCTTTCCGCCTACGACACCTGTAGTTACGTTCCATGTGTACTTTCTTTCTCCGTAGATCACCGTATCCCACTCCGTTATATTTCCTTTTTGTTATACTTCTCCCTCCGTTATACTTCCCCTCTCTTATACTTTCCTCTCCGTTATACTTCCTACCTCCCCCTCCGTTATATGACCCCTCCGTTATGCTTCCCCTCCCTTACACTTCCCCTCCCTTACACTTCCCCCTCCGTTATACGTCCTCTCCATTACAATTCACCGTCCGATATACTTCCCCTCCCTTATATTTCCCCCTCCGTTATACTTCCCCACCCTTATATTTCCCACTCCGTTATATTTCCTTTTTGTTATACTTCTCCCTCCGTTATACTTCCCCTCTCTTATACTTTCCTCTCCGTTATACTTCCCACTTCCCCCTCCGTTATATGACCCCTCCATTATAATTCACCCTCCGTTATACGTCCCCTCCATTACAATTCACCCTCCGTTAAACTTCCCCTCCCTTATACTTCCCCCTCCATTATACTTTCTATCAGTTATACTACCCCTCCGTTATACTTCCCCTCCCTTACACTTCCCCCTCCGTTATACGTCTCCTCCATTACAATTCACCTTCCGTAATACTTCCCCTCCCTCATACTTCCCCCTCCATTATACTTCCTATCAGTTATATGTACTACCCCTCCGTTATACTTCCCCTCCCTTAAACTTCCCCCTCCGTTATAATCCCCCTCCTACACTCTTCAAACTAGTACATACTTCAATAATAAAATAAACCGAAATCTATTCACCATTTAACTTAGTTCTTGTGAAAAGGCAATTTTAAAATTCCTCGAAAAAAAAGCAGCATTAAAATCGCGAAAAGACACGTTAGATCGCGTGCCGGATTTGCAAGGGCGATAATCTCGAAACGTCCCTACTTAATACCTCGTACATATTTTGTACAAGTTGAAATTTGAATAAAAATAATCACCCTCATTTGAATAATAATGAAAGCCCGTAGTGGGCAGATGGGAACCAGGTGGCTGAGGCGACATTTTTTTTGTTAATAATTTTTTTGGACAAAATATAGGGTAAAATATTAAAAAATGAAGAAAAAAAGTCACCTTCTGCCTAATCACCTAGTTTGTAGACAACACGAACATTTTTTTCTTTTGACTTTTCCTTAAAAAGAAACTTAATTGGATGATAACTTAAGTTCTTTTTAAAACTTTTCCAAGTTTTATGTTGGCAAACATGGAGATTATGACGTTTTGAACTTGTCGGAACATGCTTAAGTGGAACCTCCTCAAAAAAGTAATTTTTGAGCTTACCACTTCAATAATCTCCAGAGGATAAGTTTTAAGTGAAAAGTTTTCGTTTTAAAAAGTTTTCTTGCGTGTCCAACCCAGGGAAACTTCTTCAAAGAAAATTGTGAAACCCTTTCAATATTTTTGGCCAATTATGAAGTTGTCTGTGATGCCGGCCGGCCGTCTCATTTTTAACTTCCTTAAAGAATTTGATTAAAAAAACCATTTTGACCGGATTTTTCCGGATTTGCCGAGCTTACTGGATGGATTTTTTTTCGACAAGAACCCCCATTTTTATGAGATTTGTAGGAATTAACTTCCAAGGAGTTGGTCCATTCCAACATTCTCGATCAATTCTTTTACGCTCGCAACTGGGCCACACTGCTCCTATATGGTAGAGTCTATTACGCTAAGAACTGGGCTAAACTGTTCCTACATTCAAGAGTCTTTCACACTAACGACTGGGCCACACTGCTCCAACATTCTAGGGTGTTTCACGCTAACAACTGGGCTACACTGCTCCTACATTCTAGGGTGTTTCACGCTAACAACTGGGCAACACTGCTCCCACATTCTAGGGTGTTTCACGCTAACAACTGGGCTACACTGCTCCCACATTCTAGGGTGTTTCACGCTAACAACTGGGCTACACTGCTCCAACATCCTAGGGTGTTTCACGCTAACAACTGGGCTACACTGCTCCTACATTCTAGGGTGTTTCACGCTAACAACTGGGCTACACTGCTCCAACATTCTAGGGTGTTTCACGCTAACAACTGGGCTACACTGCTCCTACATTCTAGGGTGTTTCACGCTATCAACTGGGCTACACCACTCTTACATTCTAGGTGTTTCACACTAAGAACTAGGCTACACGGCTCCTACGAGTACATTCTAGAGTGTTTCACGCTAAGAACTGGGCTAAACGCTCCTACATTCTACAGTATTTCACGGTAACAACTGGGCTACTTTGCTCCTACATTCTAGAGCCTTTCACGCTAACAACGGGGTTACTCTGCTCCTACATTCTAGGGTGTTTCACGCTAACAACTGGGCTACACCACTCCTACATTCCAGAATCTTTCACACTAACAACTGGGCCACTCTGCTCCTTCCGTAGTTTTTCCGGAACACTTTACGGCCTCAGTTTTCAACCGATTTTCACCAAATTTTCTTTAGTCGGTGAACAAGAAACTAGGACGATTTTTGAATTTCGAAAAAATGGCGGAGATATGCCTGTTTGAAATTTTAAAAAATTCGCTGCCGCCGAACCGTTAATCCGATTTTCACCAAATTTTCACCAATTACTACTTATATTTTTTACCAATTTTTGGTGTAAAAAAAATTATCATTTTTTCACATTAGTTATCATTTTAGTAGGGAGAAATTTCATACTTCCACCCGGTACGAGAGGGACCTCCCTTGGGCAAAAATCCCATTAGTTCTACCTTGATACCCAGAAAAAATGTCGAAAAAATAGAACTTATAAAATTTTTGAGAAAAAAAAAGCGTAAATTTAAAAGAGAAAACTCGGAAAATTTTTCAAAAAAAAATCGGAAAAGTTAAAAAAAACTTGGAAGAAAATTTTTCACAAAAAAAACTCGGAAAGTTTTTCAAAAAAAAAAATTGGAAAATTTTTCGAAAAAAAATTGGAAAATTTTTCGAAAAAAAAACTTCCTTCTCCGTTATACTTCCCCCTCCGTTATACTTCCCCTCCCCTATACTCCCCCTCCTATATTGTTACTTCTCTTTAAGGACGTTTTCGTTGTAAGCTATTTTCAAACTAGTACTAAAATAGAAGGCTCAATTGAACAGATTTTCCACACCATCCCTCACTCTTTGATGAATTCACGGAAATTCGATGTCGCTGGAATCAATAGAGCAAATAAGGCTATTTCTCGGAAATTCAGATTTTAGTAATCAATTCCATGCAATTTACTCGCGAAAATCCTCTAGAAATACTGCGTTTTCTCTAGTATCGATATTGAGGGTATGTAAGAAAATTAATTTAAAATGGAGATCGTTTTTGAAATGAAAAAAGGCATTTTCTGAGGATGGTGGGTCGATTTGTGGCTTTGAAAAGGTAGAAGGGCTTAACGAGATATTCCGTTTAAAAGCCTTTCCAAGCGTATTTCCTGGAAACGGCAAGAGACAACCTTTAATCAACGAAATTGTAAACCCTCTTCCCCTCCACCCATTTTGTCGGCCATCTTTGAAGGAAATTGAAAGGACGAAATGAAAATGTTAACTACGGATGAACGATATTCACTGCCACCTAGATCGAAATATCAGACGTGTATGATTTAATTAAATTACGAACCGGTTTGAGCCATGTCACCGTTTTAGGATTCCAAGAACTCAGATGTGATAAATTATCATTAAATTTTTAATGCTCGCATCTCCTCTGACATTTTGAAAAGGTTCCTGGAAAGAGAACGGACCAAAACGTGACGTCAATAATTATTGAAGAGGTTTCCTATATCGAATGGGTGTCTCCTTTTTAAATTTTATATAAAAGAGGTTCATCTAAAAATAGCATACTTTCAATTACTCTAGAAGTACATGTATTTTTAACAATTTTGACGGTAATTTGAATTTTGGCGCCGTTTTAAGAAGCGTTTTGATGATAAAAGCGGCCAAATGAGGAACTACTGAAGTTGGGACAAAGGCGCCATTTGAAGAAGCGCTGTGACGAAAAAAGCGGCCAAATGAGGAACTACTGAAGTACAGTCTTTGGCGCAATCTTCAGAAGCGCTGTGACAATAAAAAGCGGCCAAATAAAGAACTAAGAAATTAGTGCCAAATTTTGCGCCATTTTCAGAAACGCTGTCATCATAAAAAGTGATCAAATGAGGAACTGCTGAAGTAGTGCCAAATTTGGCGCCATTGTCAGAAGTGCTGTGACGATAAAAAGCGGCCAAATGAGGAACTAAGGAAGTAGTGCCAAATTTGGCGCCATTTTCAGAAACGCTGTCATCATAAAAAGTGATCAAATGAGGAACTGCTAAAGTAGTGCCAAATTTGGCGCCATTGTCAGAAGTGCTGTGACGATAAAAAGCGGCCAAATGAGGAACTACTGAAGTAGTGCCAAATTTGGCGCCATTTTAAGAAGCGCTTGGACAATAAAAAGCGGCCCAATAAAGAACTAAGGAATTAGTGCCAAATTTGGTGCAATTTTCAGAAGCGCTGTGACCATAAAAAGCGGCCAAATGAGGAACTACTGAAGGGGTGCCCAATTTGGCGCCATTGTCAGAAGTGCTGTGACGATAAAAAGCGGCCAAATGAGGAACTAAGGAAGTAGTGCCAAATTTGGCGCCATTTTCAGAAACGCTGTCATCATAAAAAGTGATCAAATGAGGAACTGCTGAAGTAGTGCCAAATTTGGCGCCATTGTCAGAAGTGCTGTGACGATAAAAAGCGGCTAAATGAGGAACTACTGAAGTAGTGCCAAATTTGGCGCCATTTTAAGAAGCGCTTGGACAATAAAAAGCGGCCCAATAAAGAACTAAGGAATTAGTGCCAAATTTGGTGCAATTTTCAGAAGCGCTGTGACCATAAAAAGCGGCCAAATGAGGAACTACTGAAGGGGTGCCCAATTTGGCGCCATTTTAAGTAGCGCTGTGACGATAAAAAGCGGCCAAATGAGGAACTAGTGAAGTAGCGCCAAATTAAGCGCCATTTTAAGAAGCGCTGTGACCATAAAAAGCGGCCAAATGAGGAACTAAGGAAGTAGTGCCAAATTTGGCGCCATTTTCAGAAGCGCTGTGACGATAAAAAGCGGCCAAATGAGGAACTACTGAAGGGGTGCCCAATTTGGCGCCATTTTAAGTAGCGCTGTGACGATAAAAAGCGGCCAAATAAGGAACTAGTGAAGTAGCGCCAAATTAAGCGCCATTTTAAGAAGCGCTGTGACGATAAAAAGCGGCCAAATGAGGAACTCCTGAAGTAGTGCCAAATTTTGCGCCATTTTAAGAAGCGCTGTGACGATAAAAAGCGGCCAAATGAGAAACTACTGAAGAAGTGCCAAATTTGGCGCCATTTTAAGAAGCGCTGTGACGATAAAAAGCGGCCAAATGAGGAACTTCTGAAGTAGTGCCAAATTTAGCGCCATTTTCAGAAGCGCTGTGATGATAAAAAGCGGCCAAATGAGGAACTAGTGAAGTAGTGCCAAATTTGGCGGCATTTTAAGAAGCGCTGTGACGATAAAAAGCGGCCAAATGAGGAACTACTGAAGAAGTGCCAAATTTGGCGCCATTTTAAGAAGCGCTGTGACGATAAAAAGCGGCCGAATGAGGAACTGCTGAAGTAGTGCCAAATTTGGCGCCATTTTCAGAAGCGCTGTGACAACAAAAAGCGGCCAAATGAAGAACTAAGGAATTAGCGCCAAATTAAGCGCCTTTTTAGAAGCGCTGTGACGATAAAAAGCGGCCAAATGAGGAACTCCTGAAGTAGTGCCAAATTTTGCGTCTTTTCAGATGCTCTCTGCCTCTGACCCACGGCTTACTGAGCGACTACTGTACTCTAGTTTCAGGCTGTCCAACATAATCAAATCTACTGCATCCAACACTTTACTCTAAGTTTCCTCCCCATTTTCGAAGAGCTTGATTTTTCAAGGAACAATAGTACTCTGACTTTAGGCTTCAGTAGAGTTGATGATTCACTTCCAATATGATCAAATCTATTGCATCCAGCTGATCAGAATTGACTCCCAATTTATCAGCGCAACATCGTTCATCATTTCCTTACGGTAATAACTTTAATTATTAAAATTGTCGTCCTTTTTTCCCCGGTTTGTAGACAGCTGGTCCTTGACATGATATTTTTTTTTCCTCATTTCGTGTCGAAAATGTGAAACCTCGTTTTTCCCAGAGCTGCTGAATTGAATTTTCACTATAATTTGAGTCGTTATCGAAATAGTGGGGGTTTAATTGAAGTTAATCTCCTCTTTCCCATTCACGCGTCCCGTGTTACGCGTCCGCGCCGCGCCGGCTCGTTTTACGTTCTAGGAATCTATTTTCAAAAGCGGATGAAAAGAATTCAATATAATTGCCTTCCCCTTTCCGTCCCGCCAGGCGACAAAAAAGGATCCCGACTTCATTCAAGGAACTTCCCTCTCCTCAATCTATAAACAACACTATTTTTCACACATTCCGGTCTTTTGGAAAAAAAAAATCTTTCCTCAATTTCGAAGGTTAAAAAACGTTTCTTGGCCGTTTTCTGCAATATTACGGATAAAAGAGACTTCTTTTGGGTCGTTTTTCTCGATAATTCTGGTAAAAAAACATCAGTTTAACTGGATTTTTTAATCATTTTCTAAATTTCCAGCATTAAAAAGTTTTCTTCGATTTTAAGGGCCAAAAAACGCTTATTCAGCCGATTTCTTTTAGTCATTTTCTCTCTCTTCTCGATAGTTAAGTAAAGTATTTGTTTGAAGAGCTTCCAACGAAAACTTCCTTAAAGAGAAGTAAAAATATAGGAGGGGTCAGTATTAAGGGAGGGGGAGTATAACGGAGGGGGATATAAAAGGGAGGGGAAGTATAACGGAGGGGGATATAAAAGGGAGGGGAAGTATAACCGAGGGGGATATAAAAGGGAGGGGAAGTATAACCGAGGGGGATATAAAAGGGAAGGGAAGTATAACCGAGGGGGATATAAAAGGGAGGGGAAGTATAACGGAGGTGGATATAAAAGGGAGGGGAGGTATAGCGCAGGGGGATATAAAAGGGAGGGGAAGTATTACCGAGGGGGAAGTATAAAAAAGGGAAAGTATAACAGAAGGAAGAGGAGAAGTTTTTTTTTTCGGAAAATTTTCCGATTTTTTTTTCAAAAACTTTTCCGATTTTTTTTTCAAAAAATTTTCCGATTTTTTTTTTTCAAAAAATTTTTGGTTTTTTTCCCCTAAATTTCTCTTTCTTTATTGATGTCAAGTTCTTGATGAATGATGATAATGTTTTTGTTTTTTTCGTTTTCTAGCCAACTTAAGATGGCTTTTTATTGAAGCCGAAACTGGTCGTGGTTAATAAAATCTTTATGTGAGTTGATATTTGTTTTTCTTTTTTGGCTGTTTCAGGATGTTTTCTGCAATTTTGCAGTGCAGAATTTTTTTTATTTATTTTTTTTATAATTTATTTTTGCTCATTTTTCCTCAATATTCTGGTCAAAATGATCCATTTTACTGAATTTTCGAAAGTTTTCCTCCATTTCCAGGATTAAAAGCTTCCTTTGGGACGTTTTCTTCCATTTTTTTCTGCCAAAAACGCATTTTTAGCCGATTTTTCCCCCTTTCTCCGATATTCTGGTCAAAAAACGTCCGTTTTTCCAGATTTTTGAAAATTTTCCACGATTTCCAGGATTAAAAAACATTATTTAGGACGTTTTCTTTAATTTTTCGACCAAAAAATCTTTAGAAGATTTTTGAACATTTTTTTGTTCGATATCCTGGTATAAAAACCAGGACTCAAAACCAACTTCGGCTTCAGCTAAAAAACCGCAGAAAACGTCCAAAAAAAACTTTTAATCATAAATATCGAGAAAAACGTCCGAAAATCCGGTAAAACGGATGTATTTTGGACGATTAGTACGTGAGCGGTGGGAAATGTTACGAGGGGTTGGCCATCCTGAGTTCGCTTATCGAATGGAGGAGTGAAACCTCATAGAGTTTATGAGGTTTCACACGGTTTATCGTTTGTTTTTTATTTTATTTTTTTGACCTTGTTTAAGAACCCTCATATCTCCTTAAGTGTTGCTCTGACAAAAAAACCAACGAGGTCTTTTTTGTAGGAAATTTCTGTAGCTACGACTTTTACTTAGGACGTTTTTTCGTTTTGAGCGACGGTTTCCGAGATAGAAGGGAAAAACCGAAAACCGTTGTTAACAACGAAAAATTTGCAAAGCAACTCACTTAAAAACCATCATACCTCCTTAATTTGCATCGTGGATTGTGGATTAAAAACTGCTTGGAGATTCATTCCCTCAGTCTAAAGAAGATCTGCCGAAAAAAATTCATAGCGCCGAAAAAACATCGACTTTTGATTATCACCGAGGGATTCAAAAGTGATGAAATGGTAGATGAATTCTAGCTTTCAATGACCTATCCAGCGAATAATCGTTAATCAAATCAACCAGAAGAGTAAACTGGATGTAACAGTGTTAATCAATCTCGACGAAATTCCGACGCTTCCATACAACCCGCTTCCCATCAATAATTTAAAAAAAGCCCTTTTTAAAAAATCCATCTGTTTTAAAATACGAAATTTTCAAGCACAAAAAATGTTGGTGGAAAAAGGCGTCGCGTTTTATCGATACGTTGCCGAACTTGGATGGTACGTAACGACGTCATTTTGCAAACTGATCATCTTCATGGCGGCATCAACGGCTTTTTTGACCGGAATCCTCACAATCGCACTTGCAGCAATTATCGCTTACAGCTATTTCTTACATAAAGACGAAGAAGACACTCAATAAAAAAAAATTAAATCTTTTAGCGAGAAAACATAGATATTTTTATGAAGGGTACTTTAAACTGTGATTGAAAGGTAATTGTAACCGTGATTGAAAGGTAATTGTAACTGAGTTTGAAGGGTATTTGTAACCGTGATTGAAAGGTAATTGTGAACTGTGATCGAAGGGTAATTGTAACCGTGATTGAAGGGTAATTGGAACTGTGATTGAAAGGTATTGTTACTGTGATTGAAGGGTATTTGTAACAGTGATTGAAAGGAAATTGTGAATTGTGAACTGGAATCCTCACAATCGCACTTGCTGCAATTATCGCTTACAGCTATTTCTTACATAAAGACGAAGAAGACACTCAATAAAAAAAAATTAAATCTTTTAGCGAGAAAACATTTAGATATTTTTATAAAATTTTTGTTTATTTTGGCTTGGAAGTTATTTCTAAATTTGTAGGGCAAGAGACAAAAATAGGGGGCGTCTTCTTTGAAAGAAGACGGTGTCATTTCTGAGATTTCTATTTTCGATGTCGCCTGTGAAATGCCTGACTCAACCTGGGTTATTTAAGGCGACGAAAACACTAAAAATGGATAAACAAAGCAATTATTTTTTATTCAAAATATTCATTAGGAGAACAGCAAGTAAAGCTTTTGATACGGTCGGGTTTGATGAAAGTATGTCAACAATTGCTGGGTAATTGTAACATTGATTGTAGGGTAATTGGAACAGTGATCGCAGGGTAATTGAAACTGTGATTGAAAGGTAATAGTAACTGTGATCGAAGGGTGATTGGGACTACAATTGAAGGGAAATCTTAACTGTGATCGCAGAATGATTGGGAGTACGATTAATGGGTATTTTTAACTGTGATCGCAGGGTGATTCTAACTGTGATCCCTCGGTAATTCTAACGGCGATTGAAGGGTAATTGGAACAGTGATCGAGGTGTAATTGGAACTGTGATAGAAGGGTAATCGTAACTGTGATCGCAGAGTAATTCTAACTGTGATTGAAGGGTAAATCTAAGTCTAAGTGTGATCGCGGGGTGATTGGAACAGTGATGAAAGTGTAATTTGAACTGAGATGGAAGTGTAATTTGAACTGTGATTGAAGGGTACTGTGATTGAAGGGTAATTGGAACTGTGATTAAAAGGTATTGTAACTGTGATTGAAGGGAATTTGTAACTGTGATTGTAAGGTAATTGGAACTTTGATTGAGGGGTAATTGAAACTGTGATTGAAGGGTAATTGGAACTGTGATTGAAAGGTATTGTAACTGTGATTCAAGGGTAATTAGAACTGTGATTGAAGGGTACTGTGATTGAAGGGTAATTGGAACTGTGATTAAAAGGTATTGTAACTGTGATTGAAGGGAATTTGTAACTGTGATTGTAAGGTAATTGGAACTTTGATTGAGGGGTAATTGAAACTGTGATTGAAGGGTAATTGGAACTGTGATTGAAAGGTATTGTAACTGTGATTCAAGGGTAATTAGAACTGTGATTGAAAGGTGATTGGAACTGTGATGGAAATGTAATTTCAACTGTGATGGAAGTGTAATTGTATTTGTGATTGAAGGGTACTGTGATCGGAGGGTAATTGTAACTGTGATTGAAGGGTAATTGTAACTGTGATTGAAAGGCGATTGTAACCGAGTTTGAAGGGTAATTGTAACTGAGTTTGTAGGGTAATTGTAACTGTGATTGAAGAGTAATTGTAACTGAGTTTGAAGGGTATTTGTAACCGTGATTGAAAGATAATTGTGAACTGTGATCGAAGGGTAATTGTAACCGTGATTGAAGGGTAATTGGAACTGTGATTGAAAGGTATTGTTACTGTGATTGAAGGGTAATTGTAACTGTTATTGAAGGGAAATTGTAACTGTGATTGGAGGGTAATTGGAACTGCGATTATAGAGCAATTTTACCTACTACCCTTCATTTACAGTTAAAATAAAATATTCTGAAAAGTCATACATACTTTTGGGACAGATGACAACCCAATCAAGCTGACTAATTTGTAACCAACTCTGTCTGTGATTGGTCCAGAGTCGATGATGTCACTTTTTCTTTTCCTTCAGGGTTATGACTCAGAGGGAAGCCTAATAAAAATTAAATTTTCCAAAGCATTTACAGCACAATTAAAAATCCATTTAATCTCCCATCCCACTTTTACCGAAAAAAAAAAAAGCGATACCGAGAAACGGTATTTTCTATATAAAATATTGAACACCGAATGGTCGAATAAAGGGTTAAAAACAATAATTATTCAGGAGGATGGCGGTTAACCACGCCTTTGTAAAATGCCGATTGGCCCTCCGGTAAAAATGACCCAAAAGTGGGAGGCGATGTCGTGCACCAGATGGTCTTTCAAACAGAACTTTCCCAGACATTCGACATTGTCTATTTACAACGGGTGTCCCTACGCTAAGTATCAATTTTTTTAAATTTTAACAACAATAAAAAATTCCGAGGAGTCTCCCTGAATTATTTAAACACTTCATTGGAAGGGAGGAGGGTGTGCTCTTCGTCAAGTGATAACTTAGCATACAAAAGTAGATGAAAAAATGCCTCCCATTCATATAAAAAAATGTGGTTTTTAGAAAAACCTATCCTCTTCTTTACCTTTTATCCGATGCTAAATGGGATAAAATTAAACGGAGGCAGATGCGGTTCAATCAACCGCAGATCTTAACACCTGAGAGAATGAAAATGAACGAAAATTATAACCTATCGAGTTTATTGATCGGTTTAGACAATGATGTAGCATGTGGGTACCGAAAAAAAATGTCTGGTGTTAAAAACACGTCTTTTATTAACACTTTCTTTGTTAGTAGATTTTTTTATGAAGAGCGGATGAGTAAAAACGTTAAGTATGTTTAAAGTTGGCTGAAAATTAGTTTGGTGTATCCATGGCAAACTACCCTGCAATCTCAGTTAGAATTACCCTTCAATCACAGTTACAATTACCCTGCTATCACAGTTACAGTTACCCTTCAATCACAGTTTCAATTATCCTTAGATAGCTAGATCACAGTCAAAATTACTCTTCAATCACTGTTATAATCACAGTTACAATTACCCTTCAATCGCAGTTACAATTACCCTGGTATCACAGTTACAGTTACCCTTCAATCACAGCTTCAATTATCCTTAGATAGCTAGATCACAGTCAAAATTACTCTTCAATCACAGTTATAATTTATTTTCAATCGCAGTTACAATTACCTGCGATCACTATTAAAATTACCCTGCGATCACAGTTACAGTTACCCTTTAATCACAGTTCCAATTATCCTTAGATAGCTAGATCACAGTCAAAATTACTCTTCAATCACAGTTATAATTTATTTTCAATCACAGTTACAATTACCAGCGATCACTATTAAAATTACCCTGCGATCACAGTTACAGTTCCCCTTTAATCACAGTTCCAATTATCCTTAGATCACAGTCACAATTTCCCCTCAATCACAATTCCAAATACACTTGCGATCACGGTTGCAGTTACCCATCAATCACAGTGCGAATTTTTTCTCTTCAATCTCAGTTCTTATTACCCTTCGATCACAGTGACAATACATTTCAATTACCGTTACAGTTACCCTTCGATCACAGTTACAATACCTTTCAATCACCGTTACAATTACCCTTCGATCACGGTTACAATTATCCCTCAATCTCAGTTAAAGTTACCCTTCAATCACAGTTCCAATCACCCTTCAATCACAGATGCAGTTACCCTTCAATCTCAGTTACAATTACCCTTCGATCACGGTTACAATTACCCTTCGATCACAGTTACAATTACCCTGCGTTACAGTTACTATTACTCTCGATCACAGTTCCAATTACCCTTCGCCGATCACAGTTCCAATTACCCTTCGCTGATCACAAGTCCAATTACCCTTCGATCGCAGTTCCAATTACCCTGCGTTACAGTTCCAATTACCATGCGTAACAGTTACAATTACTCTTCGATCACAGTTACAATTACCCTGAGATTATTATTTACAATAACCCTGAGATTACATTTACAATTACCCTGAAGATCTCAGTCACAATTACCCTGAAGATCACAGTTACAATTACCCTTCAATCACAGTTACAATTACCCTTCAATCACAGTTACAATTACCCTTCAATCGCAGTTACAATTACCCTTCAATCACAGTTACAATTACCCTTCAATCACAGTTACAATTACCCTTCGCCGATCACAGTTCCAAATACCCTTCGCCTATCACAGGTCCAATTGCCCTTCGATCGCAGTTCCAATTACCCTGCGTTACAGGTCCAATTACCATGCGTAACAGTTACAATTACTCTTCGATCACAGTTACAATTACCCTGAGATTATAATTTACAATAACCCTGAGATTACATTTACAATTACCCTGAAGATCTCAGTCACAATTACCCTGATGATCACAGTTACAATTACCCTGATGATCACAGTTACAATTACCCTTCAATCACAGTTACAATTACCCTTCAATCACAGTTACAATTACCCTTCAATCACAGTTTCAATTACCCTTCGCCGATCACAGTTCCAAATACCCTTCGCCGATCACAGGTCCAATTGAGGCGCTCCGGATACGAAGGGCGAACTCGACAATTTTAAAGTTTCGGTTTTTACGTATTTAAAGGGGAAAAAAATAAATGGCGAACTCAACATAAAAATTATATGGGTGTATTCACCAAGAGGTCTAGAATCCGAAAATGAAAAAAAACTGACGTCGAGGGTATCACAATAACTTCTTTAAGGAAGTTAAAAAATTTGTCTGATGTCGAGTTCGCCCTTCGTATCCGGAGCGCCTCAATTGCTCTTCGATCGCAGTTCCAATTACCCTGCGTTACAGTTCCAATTACCCTGCGTTACAGTTACAATTACTCTTCGATCACAGTTCCAATTACCGTTCAATCCTGAGGTCTCAGTTATAATTACCCTTCGATCAAAGTTAATATTACCTTGCGATCACAGTTACCATTACCCTGCGATCAGTTACAATTACCCTGCGATCACCGTTACAATTACCCATCAATCACAGTTAAAATTACCCTAAAATTTATAAAACATGATATAGTTGTATAAAGTTTATAACAGCTTTGTTAACCTCCTGAAAGCAAGAAGTTCATCCTGTACGAGAGAATGCCTTCCCCCCACATGTCATCTCATTAATCCATCCAATTAAAATGAACACTTTTCAAACTAATAATTAGAATTAAAAAGCCATTAGGACGTTCCTCCTTTTTAATGAAAACTCAAAATATGAAAGGAAACCGTAATTTCCGTACAATTGCGGTCGAAGAAAGGTGGCGGAGGGATCAGAAAAAAACAGATGGCTGATTTCAAAAGACTTTTCTTTCAAGCTTCAAGCGGATTTTAATCAAATAAAGGCCAACAATGCGATCTAGCGGTAAAATGTTCAACTTGTCATCAGAATTTTATTCATGTTGTCCACAAAATACATGAGATAAAAAAAGACAATTTAAAATTTCAATGTGACGACTGCCAACTTTTTTTCAAGGTTGAAGATAAAAATTGTTCTAAAAGAAATAATTTAAAAAACGTTTCATAATTTTTGATTTTTTACTTTTTGCCCGTAATCGAGAATACAGCGTCTGACGGCGACTCCCAACCCACATTTAAGCCCCTCTTCAGCTTTTACTACAAAAAAATGAATAAAAAATTAGATTTTTAAAAAAATTCAAAATAACAGATTACTTGATGAACAGCTTTCGATAACCTTAAACGCGTTTTCCAGATCTTGTTCAGTCTTGTATCGATTGGCCGCCAATTTTTTGGCCACACCTGAATCTAATGTGACGTCATTGATCTAAAAATCGTACATTTTAAATAAAATATAAACAAAAAATCTGTTTTTCTTACCAATTTTAAACCTCTGTAGATACACTCTAGGTAACACTAAAAAGGAGGATAATTTAAAAATAATAAAAACATAATTTTGTACTTGTTGTATTTCTTCAGATGGAACGGTCTTCCCGCCGAGCAATTTAAAAGAATCAGCCGGCGCATTGACTTCTCCCACGCATTTTTTCGATAAAGCATCCAAAGTCCTTTTCACTGGAACATCACCTCCCTGTAAAAAAACGTTAAATGATTCTAAAAATTCCCTTAAGATTTCGCACCTGGGCGATCAAGATGGCGGAGAGGACGAAAACAAGTTTGATCATGTTTTCTAGAAGGTCGACGGAAAACTAATTTAAACTCCGGATTTTTATTTCTTTTTATTAATCGAAATCACCCAATTCTTTTGTTTATTCTTCTAAATAAGATTTGATATTGAATTCGATCTTTGGACGGAAAAAAAAACAATTGACTGATCGGAAAGCCCCTTTTTATCGGATTTTAGATTATTATTCATTGTTTATGGCCCGAAAAAGCCTCTTTATACTGGAATCTCTTTATTTTTGGCCAAAAAGTCCCTTTATACTGTATTTCCTTTGTTTTGGGCCTAAAAAAAGACCCTTTTTACGCGATTTTCCTTTGTTTTTGACCCAAAAAAGTCTCTTTTTACTGGAATCCCTTTATTTTCAGCCAAAAAAGCCCCTTTTTACTGTATTTCCTTTGTTTTGGGCCTCAGAAAAGACCCTTTTCACTGGAAACCCTTCTTTTTGGCCAAAAAAGCCCTTTTTACTGTATTTACGTTGCTTTAGGGCCTTAGAAAACCCTTTTTACGAGATTTTCCTTTGTTTTTGCCCCTCAAAAAATCCCTTTTTACTGTATTTTCTTTGTTTTTAAATCAGCCCCGTTTTACTGCGCTTTCCTTACTTTCACCTTCAGGAAATTCCCTCGGACTCTTTCCCTTTCTTTTTCACCCAAAAAACTTTTCAATTCGACCTTTCGAGCAGCCAATCCTTACGATTCAAGAAACAATCGACCAAATTTTAGTCCTTTTTCCTGTTTTTTGGTCTGAGGAGGCCTTTTTAACTGCCTTAAAGAAGTTATTGTGATACCCTCGACGTCGGGTTTTTGGGGAAGGGTCTTCCAGACCCCGGAGGGTCAAATCGAACATTGATCTTTACCGATCTCAACTTTGTCTGTGGTGCCGGCCGGCCGTAGTTTTTCCGGAACACTTTACGGCCACAGTTTTCAACCAATTTTCACCAGATTTTCACCAAATTTTCTTTAGTCGGTGAACAATAAACTAACTAGGGCGATTTTTGAATTTCGAAAAATGGCGGAGATATGTCTGTTTTATATTTTAAAAAATTCGCTCCCGCCGAACCGTTAGTCCAATTTTCACCAAATTTTCACCAATTACTCCATATGAGGCGCTCCGGGTACGAAGGGCGAACTCAACATCGGACAAATTTTTTTTTCATTTTCAGATTCTAGACCTTTTGATGAATACACCCATATAATTTTTATATTGAGTTTGCCCTTTTTTCCCCTTTAAAATACGTAAAAACCGATATGCGGCAAAGCTCTAACTGCGATATCCGAGCGGGTACGAAGGGCGAACTCCACGCAAACTCCACATCCTAGTCCACAACCCCCACTCCTTTTCCCATTCCAGGGCATGACTTTTCTGTTGAGTTCGCCCGTAACATAAAACTTTAAAATGCGAATATCTCGAAACTACGTTTATTTGAGGTCGCCCTTCGTACCCGGAGCGCCTCATATACAGGGTGTCACATTTCAGCAGAGAGAAATTGCATACTTCCACGCCTCTCTTGGGCAAAAATCCCATTATTTCTACCTCAATCACAAAACGAAAGAAAAGAATTTGGAAACAAATTTTTTTTTCAAAAAATAATAACTTCCCCTTCCGTTATACTTCCCCCTCCGTTATACATCCCCCCGTTATACTTTCCCTCCTTTATACTTCTCCCTCCGTTATACTTCCCCCTCCAACATTCTTTTTTTTTATGGATTTCCAGAAGCTTACCTCACTTTTACGCCCAGGAAATCCCCTCAAATTACCCATAATCCCCCTGCTTTTTTTCCAAACAACTTTTCTTCACTTTGGCCTTTTGAGCAGCCATTCCTTACATTTCAACGAACAAATTTTGGGCGCTTTTCCTTATATAATTATGCTTTAACTTCCTCAAAGAGAACTTTTCGTATCTAAAGCTTGTGGCTTAGGAGTACCTGGAAATTTGCATGATTGATGATTGAAATGTTTTAACGTTTAAGCTGTTTCAAATTGGAAAACGTGCAGCCGCAAAATACATAGAAACCAATTAAATCCTCTTTTGTTACCTCGCCCTTGGATCAAATTATGTAATATTCAATTATACGAAACAAAAGAACAAAAACAAGGACTTTCCGATGAAAACTTTACGTGCTCATAAAAAATCAGGCAACCAAAAAATTTCCCTACCGTAAATCAACCTAAATGAGGTGAAGATTATAATATGTGAACGTTTTGAATGTTAATGTCAAGTCCCTTCTCTCTCCACCACTTTCATCCGATCCCCTTCCATCTTCTTCTTCGGCGGCCCTCTCAGTCTTCCGCCGGACCTCATTTCTACAGGTGAGTGACTTCTAAAGAAAAAAAAAATTTTTAAAAACTTATTTATATTCATAAAAAAAATTACAATTCGCACTATACCTAAAAATTTGGTTTTTCCGCAAATTTTATTTTTTTACCCAATTTTAGGAAGATAAACAGAAAAAAGCATTTTTTTCAATTTTTCAAATTATCTCACTTTTTTCAAATATTAGTTAGAAATCAGATTAGATAGAATTTACTCAGAAAAAAATTTAAGATCAGTTTTTCAGCCATTTTTAGGTTTAAATAACCTTTTTTTTTCTAGGCATTCAGGCATTTCCAGGCCCACTTTATTCGACTTTCAAAATGAACGATCTTTTTTTTTTCGTTTATAACTTTTAACGGAACAACTGGAATATAGAAAGGTGGTATTAACCTGAAAAATCCAGATAAGCAAACGGATATTGGGCCTTAATGAGCCTGGACAGCCGTTAAATTGACATTAAAAACGGACAAACATGAAAATTAGGGAAAGCCGAAAAAAGGGAAATTTTTTCCGCTTCTGGGAAATTTGTGAGAAAAAGGCGTTTTCTCTTAAAAAAACAAACTTTCTTTTTTTTTGGTATTCAAATTCGAAAATTTGTCCTTTATTCATTAATTCCCATGTTTTAAATTTTAAATTGAATTTTTTTAATAAACAAAACGTTGGTTCTAAATTTAATAAATGGGTGCCTAATTATAGATAATTAAACTTCATTATAGTTGAATGACCTTTTTTTTTAACAAGAAGAGCATTTCATCCGGGCATCAATGCCCACCTTACAATTTTTTTAATTCCGGTGTAGATCAAAGTTGGCACAACTGGTGAGAAACCTTATAAAGTTATAATTAAATCAAGTCAGTTCATGTCATCTTTGCGGAACCCGCCATCTTGTTTTTTGCAACCTTTCCTATAGTTTTCAGTTTATTTTTAATGTCTATTTCATAAAGAGAGGAAAAAAAACGTCGAAAATGGTTATTTTAAACAAAAAGAGATAACATTTCATCCGGGCATCAAAGCCCACCTTCCAATTTTTTAATTCCGGTGTAGATCAGGGAAAAGTTGGCACAACTGGTGAGAAACCTTATAAATTAAAATTAAATTAAGTCAGTTCATGCCATCTTTGCGGAAACCGCCATCTTGTTTTTTGCAACCTCTCCTATAATTTTCAGTTTATTTCTAATATCTATTTATATATGGAGGGAAAAAACATCGAAAATGGTTATTTTAAACAAGAAGAGATAACATTTCATCCGGGCATCAAAGCCCACCTTCGAATTTCTTTAATTCCGGTGTAGATCAGGGAAAAGTTGCCACAACTGGAGAGAAACCTTATAATTCATGAAATCAAGTCAGTTGATGTCATCTTTGCTGAAACCGCCATCTTGTTTTTTGCAACCTCTCCTATAATTTTCAGTTTATTTTTAATGTCTATTTCATATATAAAGAGAGGAAAAAAAACGTCGAAAATGGTTATTTTAAACAAAAAGAGATAACATTTCATCCGGGTACCAAAGCCCACCTTTAATTTTTAATTCTGGTGTAGATCAGGGAAAAGTTGGCACAACTGGAGAGAAACCTTATTATTAATTAAATCATGTCAGTTCATGTCATCTTGGCTGAAACCGCCATCTTGTTTTTTGCAACCTCTCCTATAATTTTCAGTTTATTTTTACTGTCTATTAAATTATATATGGAGGGAAAAAACATCGAAAATGATTATTTTAAACAAGAAGAGATAACATTTCATCCGGGTATCAAAGCCCACCTTTCAATTTTTTAATTCCGGTGTAGATCAGGGAAAGGTTGGCACAACTGGTGAGAAACCTTATAAATTAAAATTAAATTAAGTCAGTTCATGCCATCTTTGCTGAAACCGCCATCTTGTTTTTTGCAACCTCTCCTATAATTTTTAGTTTATTTCTAATGTCTATTTATATATGGAGGGAAAAAACATCGAAAATGGTTATTTTAAACAAAAAGAGATAACATTTCATCCGGGTATCAAAGCCCACCTTTAATTTTTAATTCTGGGGTAGATCAGGGAAAAGTTGGCACAACTGTTGAGAAACCTTATAATTAAATCAAGTCAGTTCATGTCATCTTGGCTGAAACCGCCATCTTGTTTTTTGCAACCTCTCCTATACTTTTCTGTTTATTTTTAATGTCTATTTTATATAAAGAGAGGAAAAAAACATCGAAAATGGTTATTTTAAACAAGAAGAGATAACATTTCATGCGGGTATCAAAGCCCACCTTCCAATTTCTTTAATTCCGGTGTAGATCAGGGAAAAGTTGGCACAACTGTTGAGAAACCTCATAATTAAATCAAGTCAGTTCATATCATCTTTGCGGAAACCACCATCTTCTTTTTTGCAACCTCTCCTATAATTTTCAGTTTATTTTTAATGTCTATTTCATATATAAAGAGAGGAAAAAAATGTCGAAAATGGTTATTTTAAACAAAAAGAGATAACATTTTACCCGGGCATCAAAGCCCACCTTCCAATTTTTTAATTCCGGTGTAGATCAGGGAAAAGTTGGCACAACTGTTGAGAAACCTTATAATTAAATCAAGTCAGTTCATGTCATCTAGGCTGAAACCGCCATCTTGTTTTTTGCAACCTCTCCTATAATTTTCAGTTTATTTTTTAATGTCTATTTTTAATTTTATATAGAGGAAAAAAACATCGAAAATTGTTATTTTTTTTTTTACCTTTTTAATAAAATTTATCATCATTTTATCTTCTGCACTTTTATCTGCGTCCTTTTCCTTTCAGGGGAACAAATAAGTTAAAATTTTATGATTTTATCTCGTTTTTCCTTCCACTAATATCCTTTTCATATTTCAGAAACTATGAACATAGGATTATTTATAATTGGAATAAAACTAGTCATAGTAAATAGTCTCTCTATAAATAGGTAAGTACGGAGATAAAATAAAAATTGTGTTTTTCAATTTTTTTTTTTTTTTAGGTATAATTATGGTTATGGAGATGAAAAGCTAAAAAGGCCACAAAACTTGAATTTAGATTATAATTACAACAGTCTGGAAACAGTAAAATATTGATTTTATTTTTAGAAATTATTGTTTAATTTTTGGGTTTTTTAGATAAATGAGTACATAGAATATTTAGCGAGGAGTCGCCCTGATTTAGTTACCGCTGAAGTTATTGGATATACGTACCATAATAGTCCAATAAAAGCCCTTCATGTACATAATGATGTGAAACCTACTTTGGAGAAACCTTCCATATTGATTGATGCAGGTTCGTACGTGTCTCTGAAGAAATGGTGTCCATTTTGAAACCTTCCTAAGGTTCATTTTCACCTTAAAACTTGCCTAAAACGAACGGAAAATGGGTGTTCAAGGTGTCCTTTGTGTTAAGGAGGGTTTTAAGGAACGAATATTACACTGATTTAATTTAAAGTCCTGTTTTTTTGCAAACTTTCGAAGCTATAACTCGAGAACGAATAATCCGACAGAGTCCGTACTAGGCTCATTTTAATGCTAATAAGATTTTGAACAACTTTTACAAAAGGACTAAATGTCTTTGATATTTCGGGTAAAAATAGTCTTTGAATAAAAATGTTACGGACCATATCTAATCAACCTGCCTTTAATTTTTTAATTCCGGTTTAGATCAGGGAAATTAAGTTGGCATAACTGTTGAGAAACCTTATAATTCATGAGATCAAGTCAGTTCATGTCATCTTTGATGAAACCGCCATCTTGTTTTTTTGCAACCTCTCCTATAATTTTCAGTTATTTTTTATGTCAATTTAATTTTAAAAAATTGAGTAAAAAAACATTGAAAATGGTTATTTGAAACTAGAAGACATTACATTTCATCCGGGTATCAGCGCCCACCTTCCAATTTTTTAATTCCGGTGTAGATCAGGGAAAGGTTGGCACAACTGGTGAGAAACCTTATAATTAAATTAAGTCAGTTCATGTCATCTTTGCTGAAACCGCCATCTTGTTTTTTGCAACCTCTCCTATAATTTTCAGTTTATTTTTAATGTTTATTTAATTATATATGGAGGAAAAAAGCATCGAAAATGGTTATTTTAAACAAGAAGAGATAACATTTTATCCGGGTATCAGCGCTCACCTTCCAATTTTTTAATTCCGGTGTAGATCAGGGAAAAGTTGGCACAACTGGTGAGAAACCTTATATTTCAAAAGATCAAGTCAGTTCATGTCATCTTTGCTGAAACCGACATCTACCGCCATCTTGTTTTTTTGCAACCTCTCCTATAATTTTCAGTTTATTTTTTAAGTCAATTTAATTTTTTATAAAGTGAGGAAAAAAAACCTCTCTTTTATACTTCCCCCTCCTTTATACTTCCCTATCTTTATATTTCCCCCTCCTTTATACTTCCCTATCTTTTATACTTCCCCCTCCTTTATACTTCCCTCTCCTTTATACTTCCCCCTCCTTTATACTTCCCTCTCCTTTATACTTCCCCCTCCTTTATACTTCCCTCTCCTTTATACTTCCCCCTCCTTTATACTTCCCTCTCCTTTATACTTCCCCCTCCTTTATACTTCCCTCTCCTTTATACTTCCCCTCCTTTATACTTCCCTCTCCTTTATACTTCCCCCTCCTTTATACTTCCCTCTCCTTTATACTTCCCCCTCCTTTATACTTCCCTCTCCTTTATACTTCCCCCTCCTTTATACTTCCCTCTCCTTTATACTTCCCCCTCCTTTATACTTCCCCTCCTAATCTTTGAGGAAAAGGGGCAGATTAGTCCTTGTAATATGTTGATCGCTGTTTTCGCAGGAATTCACGCGCGGGAATGGATTTCCCCAGCGGCCGGACTATGCATTTTAAACAGGCTGGTCGAGCACTACAATGAAAATAAATATTTACTCGACAACGTAAACTGGTTTATTGTACCTATGCTAAATCCCGACGGATACAATTACACTTGGCATGGAGTATGAAGACTTTAAAAAAATTTAAAAAGCACTAAAACCATTTTAAACAGGACAGATTTTGGCGTAAAAACCGTCAGAAGATCGCCAACTCCGACTGCTTAGGGGTCGACCTCAACAGAAATTTTGGCTACAAATTTGGCGGCGTCGGAACCAGCAAATCTCCCTGCGAGGAGATCTTTGTCGGCGACGGACCCTTCAGCGAATTCGAATCGCGTGCCCTCAGAGACTACGCCATGAAAATACCAAATTTTAGACTCTACATCACCATGCACAGCTACGGAAACGTACGCCATATTTTTTTAAACGATAAAATAATTTTTTTTTTTTTTAGTTCTTAATTTTTCCGTGGGGTTGGACGTACAAAAGGCCATCAGACTATGACGACATGGTAAATAAGCTTTGTTCCAACCGCAGTTTGAAACTCCTGGAGCATGCGCGGGTCAAATTAGATGTTTAAATCGTTTCTCCGTCAAATTTGACGTCGATAGACTCGATCCTTCTGCGCATGCTCCAGGAGTTTCAGGTTGGAACAAAGCTAATAATTTTTTTTTTAGTATCGCCTAGCTGATAAAGTAAGCTCCGCCATGGAAAAAGTCTATGGGACAAAATATAAAATAGGAACAGCAGGATATTTAACAGGTAAATTTATAGGGAAAGTGGGAGATTGGTATTATGTAGAGAAACTGACTCCCTCTCTACCGGAGGCGCCGTGGCTTAGTTGGTTAAAGCGCCTGTCTAGTAAACAGGAGATCGTGAGTTCGAATCTCGCCGGTGCCTATTTTTGAAAAAAATAAAAAAAAAATTTTTAAATTAAACTAATTTTAAAATTTAATTATTTATTTAAATTTTTTAAATTATTTATTTAAAATTTAATATTTTAATTAAAATTGTTTTTTTATTACAATTTTTTTATTATTCTAAGCTTTATGGTTGTATGTATGTATATAATTTTTTTATAGGCTTAGGAGCCGGAGGGAGCGATGACTACATGAAAGGCGTTTTGGGCGTAAAATATTCGTACACGATGGAACTTCCCGGCGGCGGGGAAGAAGGCTTCGACTTCCCGGCCGAAAAAATCCGCAGCGTCTGCATAGAAACCTGGGAAGGAGTAAAAGCTTTCGGAAATTTCATTCGCCACGAAAACTACAGAAGGGACAAAAGGGACAAAAATGGCAGACGACCGATCCGACCTTAATTTTAATAAAAATAATTAATTTTTTTTTTTTTTTTCTTTTTGAAGGTTAAATTATTTTTAAAAACCCGAGGCAAGGTCCTACGTCTGAGGACCTCTCAATGGGAATATTTGAAGAAGAGCCAACTTGGCCAAAAGTCCGCCCGTTACAAAACTTCAAATTTAAGCAGAAAATCTGATGAAAGTACCTACTAGTTTGAAGAGATTCCAACGGAAACTTCCTTAAAGAGAAGTGAAAAAAAAGGGAGGGGGAACTATAACGGAGGGGGAAGTATAAAGGAGGGAGAAGTTTTTTTTAATTTGCAGTTTTTTTAATTTTCAATTTTTTTTTTAATTTTCCGAGTTTTTTTCCGAATTTTCCAAGTTTTTTTTAAATTTTCTAATTTTTTTTCGGAAAATTAAAAGTTAGAAAGTTAGAAAGTTAAAAGTTAGAAAATTAAAGTTTTTTTTTTTTTTTCAAAAATTTTCCGAGTTTTTTCCATTTAAAAATTTTAAATTTTCTTTTTATTGTTTTGCGCTTTTAGGTACATTTTTTCAAAATTTTAAGTTGTATGTATAATTTATTACTAAGTATAACGCAGGAGGAAATGTAACGGAGGGGTAAGTATAACGGAGGGGGAAGTATAAAGTAGGGGAAGTATAACGGAGGGAGAAGTTTTTTTTTTAAGTTTCAAATTTTTTTTAATTTTCCGAGTTTTTTCCGAATTTTCCAAGTTTTTTTTAAATTTTCTAATTTTTTTTCGGAAAAGTTTCCAAGTTTTTTTTTTTTTCAAAAATTTTCCGAGTTTTTTTCCATTTAAAAATTTTAAATTCTCTTTTTTATTGTTTTGCGCTTTTAGGTACATTTTTTCAAAAATTTTTTAAAGTTTTTATGTATAATTTATTACTAAGTATAACGCAGGAGGAAATGTAACGGAGGGGTAAGTATAACAGAGGGGGAAGTATAAAGGAGGGGTAGTATAACGGAGGGGGAAGTTTTTTTTGTTTGATATTTTAAATTTGCAGTTTTTTTTAGTTTTCCAAGTTTTTTTGCGAAAAATTTTACAAGTTCCAAAGAGATAATTTTTACACCAAAAATTCTTAAAAAATATAAGGTGTAATTGGTGAAAATTTGGTGAAAATCGGACCAACAGTTCGGCAGCAGCGAATTTTTTATTTCAAACAGACATATCTCCGCCATTTTTTCGAAATTCAAAAATCGCCCTCTTTAGTTTCTGCGTCACCGACCAAAGAAAATTCGGTTGAAAACTATGGTCGCAAAGTGTTCCGGAAAAAAATGCTACGGCCGGACGGGCGGTGAAACGGACGTCCGGCCGGCACCACAGACAAAGTTTAGATCGGTAAAGATCAATATTCGATTTTCGGTAGAGGGTCTCACAATAACTTCTCTAAGAAAGTTAAAATTGAAAAAAAAAACCTCAAAATTTCAAACGTCATAATCGACAATCGAGAAGAAATCGTCTTTTTCAAATGCCTATTCATGATTTTTTAGTGAATGGCAGCATTGTGAATCGTGACGTCATCAATTATTGTCAATTTGACAGAGTAACCAATCAAACTTGTTGATTTATAGATGAAAAAACCCATGACGTCATAATAGTAATTTGGAGACTGGTTTTATAATAGTTTTTTTAGGTATTTTTAATCAAAATTAGTTTGTGGTGGAATTATGATGAAAGATTTTGAAGTTTGAAATCGCCTTGAGTTGTTCTCAATTAATGACGTCATGAGAGATCGATAACGTTATCATGGAGGTTTCAAAGCGGTTTTAACTTGTTGATCTATTTATTTTTAAGGTCAACAAAAGGTTTTTTCATCCCAGGGTCTTTAGGCCATGACATGAAAATAGAAAAGGGACCTTGACTTGACGGGGGCGCCTTCCCAAAAATAATTCCAACGTTTACGTTTCGTGTGTTTTTCATAAAATGTGATCCTTTCGGCCCGAAAGGTTGCGCGGAGATTCGTTTCGTCTTTCCAGAACTTTCAGAAAAGATGGAGTTGGCGTTTCTGCAGGTTTTCCCCGTCCATAAGTGCCGGAAGTTTATTCTCGAGTGTTGCAATTTGATTAATTCAGAATGGCCGAAAAGCAAGTCTTCAAGGTACGTTTTGACACTTTCATTGGCTGTAAACATTGTTCGCGTCATTATTTGCAGTTTTGCCAACCACGAAAATGTTGTACACTTTTGTTTTTAAATCGTTTAGAGTATTATGAAGCTATAAAGACTTAATTTTCAACAAATGTGTCCATTCATGGGCTTTAGAGGGTGGTAGCACTGCGAATCATGACGTAATCTTGCTGGTTTCACGATTCAAAATGGTAGCCCTCTCTAATGTACTGATGTTACCATCCCACTAAAATTATCTTAAAATACTTACGCATTAATTTACTGAAAATCGACTATAAAATTATGTAAGGAGCATGGATAGTCAGTACAAGATTGATGACGTAATAATATTCAGTGTTACCAACTGTATTTCAGGCTGCAAAGTCTCTGTATGTCATGCGAGACATTTCCTGTCCATCTCATTCTCGTCCTAAACGAAGAACAAGTCGTCGGCCATTTACGACTCAGCGAAATCAACTTAGGCGGCGATGACATCATGGTTGAATCAGGTAATATTTCTAACCAATGAAATTCATTTAAAAAAATTATTTTTCAGTCGTCATTCATCCTGACCATCGTAAAAAAGGATGGGGTAAAATTTTAATGGAAGACGCCGAAGAATATGTCAGAAGGTACAATAAGTCATCATAAAATAATTAATTAATTTTTTTTTGTAGAAAAGGAAAGAAAATGTTGTATTTATCTACTCGTGGGCAAGAAGGTTTTTATAAAAAACTCGGTTACCAGACATGCAAGCCGATTCTCTACCTCGGCTTCGCCCTCGAGCACACCCCAGCTGATTTAGGGCCGAACAAAGTAAATAAAATCGTAGAATGTCCGAACGCCCCTCCCCCTCCTCTACCCCCTCAAAATTCCAAGCCCAAAACTATATTTAGAGATATAAAATCTTCCAAAACCTACATGTGTAAACCTGTCTAATATATAAACTAACGGAATGTTATGCATGCATTTATTTAATAAAACATTTGTTTTTTTTTATTAACACAATAACCTAAATTTGCAACAATAACGCTACTCCAGCGAGAGTCCATTTCGCTGATTTTTCTTTCGTTTTTAAATTAAACGTCCAGACGTATGTTGGACCTCTCGTCCTCGTTTTATATACAGGACACTCATATACGTTCCTCATATCTTGCTTGTCTTGTGGAATCGCCTAACAAAAAAAAATGCTTTTATTTATTTTCTTTTTTATAGTTTCAGCAATTGCTTTGGTATTCTAAGGCTTTACATACTTCAAATGGCAGAAAATAATGCCAGCTTTCTGCCAGCTACTAATATTAGATCAGTATTATGGAAAGAATATGTGATATAGGATTTTAAGACTGAAACTTACCCTTATATTTATAACCGGCATTATTGGGAAAAGTTCTTTTAATTTTGATTCGACAATAACTCCTTGTAAAGCGTCCCATCGTCCCCCTTCCATGTATAAACCATGAACGTAAGCTCCATCACGTGGCGCAGACCTATTTATTGATTAAATAAATGTTATTTTGTGTATTTTCTTTTTTTTACATGAATTCTTCTTTTTGTTTTTTTGTGACGTCGCATTGGAGGCACATTTTGTCAAGTGGAAGCTCGCTTTTTCGTGCGGTACTCTGCATGATGGCCGTCAGGAAGGATTGAGGGTTGAAGAATCCAGACAGCCAAACAGATGGCGGCAGCTGTGAAAAATGTTCAGTGAAAATGGAAGTTGGTACACTTGGCAGGTGTTTTTTAGCAGTCAGACAACTGCAAATCCTGAAAAGTTAAGGTTTCCATGTCTAAAAATAGAGGGAAAATTCCCTTGTAACCCCAGCACTATGGAACCATCGACAAACCATAATAAGACTCTCAGAAAATAGGTTTGGTGGGGGCCCGGATTTTACTTCTCAATGAGACCACGAGAATGCGATGCGGGCACCACCTCGTTCGAACGAATTTTTTTTCTCCCTTCTCACCCCACTCCTTATTTACGGGATCTCGCTTCTTCTCGTTTAAACCGTTTTCGATTTTCGAATGTTTAGCCGGTTCTGCCTTCCACCCTCCGGCCACCTCTTCGTCCATCAACCTACATTCCCACCCATTTCTCCCGGTTATTAAAACGTATAATTTAAGTAATTTTAATTTAAAGATGGATAAAAAAATTTAAATTTAGAATAGTAAATTATTATCTATTTAATAAAATAAAAATAATATATATAAAAAATTATCTTAAAAGACTAAATATTTATTCCCGATTTACATCGATTAAATAAAATAACAATAGCGTGAAAATTCTAACTAACATGCATTATTAATACGTAAATTATTAATAAATAAATTATTAATAAATAATCAGTATAATACGTTGAAAGTATAACGGAGGGGAAAGTATAAGAAAGGGGAAAGTATAACAGAGGGTGAAGTATAATGGAGTGGGAAGTATAACGGAGTAGGAAGTATAAAGGAAGGGGATGTAGTAGGGAGGGGAAGTATAAAAATTTTCCGGGTTTTCCTTTTTTTTTTTTCGAAAAATTTTTTAAGTTCTTTTTTTTGAAAAATTTTTTAAGTTTTTTTTTTCGAAAAATTTTCCGGGTTTTCCTTTTCCTTTTTTTTCGAAAAATTTTCAGTTCTTTTTTTGAATAATTTTCCAAGTTTTTTTTTCGAAAAATTTTCCGGGTTTTCCTTTTTTTTTTTTTTTCGAAAAATTTTTTAAGTTCTTTTTTTTGAAAAATTTTCTAAGTTTTTTTTTTCGAAAAATTTTCCGGGTTTTCCTTTTCCTTTTTTTTTTCGAAAAATTTTCAGTTCTTTTTTTGAATAATTTTCCAAGTTTTTTTTTCGAAAAATTTTCCGGGTTTTCCTTTTTTTTTTTTCGAAAAATTTTCTGGGTTTTCCTTTTTTTTTTTCTTCGAAAAATTTTCTAAGTTCTTTTTTTGAAAAATTTTCTAAGTTTTTTTTGTCCTAAAAAAATTTTCAAAGTTTTTTTCGAAAAATTTTCCGGGTTTTCCTTTTTTTTTTTTTTTTTTTTCGAAAATTTTCTAAGTTCTTTTTTTCGAAAAATTTTCTAAGTTTTTTTTGTAAAAAAAAAAATTTTTTTTTTCGAAAAATTTTCTAAGTTTTTTTGTAAAAAAAAATTTTTTTTTTTTTTTCGAAAAATTTTCCTGGTTTTTCTTTCTTTTCTTTTCTTTTTTTTTTTTTTTTTGAAAAATTTTCTAAGTTCTTTTTTTCGAAAAATTTTCTAAGTGTCAAGGTAGAAATAATGGGCTCTTTGGCCTAGGGATGTGCCTCTCGTAAAGGGTAGAAGTACGAAATTTCTCCCTACTAATAAAATAGTAATTAAAAAGTGGCAATTTTTTGCACCAAAAATTCTTAAAAATATAAGGAGTAATTGGTGAAAATTTGGTGAAAATCGGATTAACGGTTCGGCCGCAGCGAATTTTTTAAAATTTCAAACAGACATATCTCCGCCATTTTTCTATGGTTTTTTTTATGGTTTGTCGATGATGGAACTGTTCGATTTTTCCAAATTATCTCGGAATCGGTCACTTGTAGTGGAAAAAGTGATAAATACGATTTTGTAGCAAATAAAATTTACTACAAAAAAGTGCTTAATCGTTTTATATGTAGGACCTATAGTTTAGGCCCTGTGAGGTATTTAAGTTGTATTAGTCATAACCATTCTGTTACCTTCTGTGCAATTCTCACATTATCCTCCAATCAGAACCTTTTAAATGCACGACCTCAGCACAACCTAGCCCCACATACTAGAACCAACCTGCCAAGTTTCAACTCTCAAACAAACTTACAACAAAATCCGTGGACCACGTTTCTAGCTCACGAAGTCTAAGAAGTAAATCAGCAAACCAAGCTGTCAGACCGAGAAGTGACGGATATGCTTTGATGTCCAAACTGATGGAACTTGATCAAGAAACAAAGCACATTCTAAATCTTCCATATCATTCGTAATCGTCAATTCTCCCTGAAATATAATAAATAATTTTGTTTTAACTCTTTCGAGACCGCCGGATTCTCTGCGCTACTGGTGCAGCACTTTTCCCCTCACTTCTCCCCGACCGCTCCCAGCGCCCAGCAAAGCACAGAAAGCGACGAGTTAAGCGATCATCACTTAGTTTATTTCTTCCCCAACAGATGGCCAGTTTTTCATGTCGCTAGCGCCACGGGAAGCGAAGGTATTAAATATCGTAGAAAGGCTTCCCGCTGGCATCAAGCGACATGCGCCAGGCAACTATAGTCGCCTGCGAAAGGGTTAACTAAACCTTACTCTTAAGCCTAAATCGAGTTCTTTTAAAGATCTTTTCATCTCCAGTCAATGAGTTCATCCGTTGACATTCTTGAAATGCGACTATGACGTACGGTGTGCGTTCCTCGACTTTCCCCATTATTTCTACCATGTTGAACTCCTCAGGTAATTTCTCCATAACTTCATCAATAATTTGTTTCACCTTAAAAAAATAAAATAAAATGAACCTCAAAACAAAACCAACTTTATCTTCTCGAGTGACTGTGGCTCCTCCAGCTGTCGACGTTTCTCTCGGCTGCATCTCAAAAACAGTTCTAAACAATTTTTCTGATGTTGTGGTCAAAAATCCGATTTCTGCATTTGGATGTAAACCGTATAAATAAGGACTTTCAGGTGGCATCGCTTCATCAATATAGGTATGATAGCCTAAATAATCTAAATTCGGAGGCGCTGCAAATCCTGGAGCAAGTTGAAGTTCACCGTCGACCTATTTTAAAAGTTTTTATAAGCCAAAATCTAACTTTTACTCACTAAATCAGACTGCATAAATTCTTCCAAATATGTTATACATAGTCTTCTATCCCAATCATCAGTGATATGACCACCATACATGATTTCTCCAAAAAGATATCTTAAGTCTTCCCATGGAACTTTTGAATTGGCTTCCAAATAATTATAAAGGACGCTCACACTTATATTGAGGTCCCCTTAAAAAGAAAAAATAATATTTTTATAATTATCCTCAACATCCTGGAATAGGTTATGTAGAAAGAACCTTCGGGGAGGTTATAGAACCTTTAACTTTTAAAAGGATGCAGACATAAAAATTCTAAAAAAGTACTTACCGACATTAAAAGGATAAACGCGATTCCATCCTTGAGGGCCGAATTTTCTCCTTTCGGCGACTACAGCATGGAAATAACAGAGAGAGAACAATATGGCTTTAAATTCAGCTTCTTTAGAACATAATTCTAATGTTTCTTGAGTAAAATTGTCCAACGCCTTATGTATATTAGCGTTCATACCAGTGGGAGGCTCGTTCGTAATTTTAATCGATGATTCCAAAATACCCTAAAGTTTATTTAGTTTTTTCTTAATATATTTAACCTGAGGTATGCAGTGAGCAGCAGCAGATGATGCTGGTTCTGCAGACATGAAAATTCTAAAATTAACATGCGCCACTAGACTTAAAGATTCTAATTTTTTCTCCAAAGACGGAAGCCATTTTTTAACCAAGTGTACATTCTGAAAAAATTTTATTATGGGATAAAACGTTAAATAAATTACCTGAAGGATAACCCATTGTCCTTCTTTGGCAGCTTTTTCCATGGCTTCTTCAGCAACAACTTCTTGCCCTTGACCAAGAGAAACGTTATGGAAATTTCCTTTGTCTATTGTGTAACCGAGCTGCTTTCCCAAATGCTCTACATCCTGGAATAGGTTATGTAGAAAGAACCTTTGGGGAGGTTATAGAACCTTTAAAGGATTAACGCCTGGTGATAAAATGAAAAATATCGGAGTACTTGAACTTGATTCTTCATAAGATTTGGCAAAATCGACGCTTCTAGCTTCAACATATTTGGCTCCAAGTTTTTCCTCGATGAAGGCCCTAAAATAAAAATAATAAAAATAATTTTATTTATTATTTTTACTTGATGGCGTATGTCATTCTATCTGGACGTAACGCCCTCATCATACAGAGGCGTTGGATGGCCGTTTTATTTTTCCATTCTTGCGGAAGTTTCTCCCTTTCGGGACATTCAGACTCGACAAGTTTCTTCCATCTTTTCGAAGAACTTTCGATGTCTCTGTCCAAATTTCGAAACTCATCGCGTGCCGATAGACTCCTGATTCCACCCCAGCATAAATTCGAAAGAAAATCCACCGGACTAGTCACATGCGGAGTAATCGGAAAACGCAGCAAAAAATCCAATTCCGCTGGCGATATTTCCCCATTTTTCAACAAAATCTACAGCGAAACTCAAAAATTATTCCATAAAACAAAATTTACCTGAAAAGTCATCTGCGATATAAATATAAGTTTATCGCATTCAAAAAGCCCTCTTGAAGTATACATAAAAACGGAATAAGTTATACAATCGATTAAATTATTAACTCTAGCTTTAACTTCAGCGTTAGGAACTGCCCTTTCAATAGCGTTATGAAAAACGACGCTAAAAGCCTAAAAAGAAAAATTAACCTAACAAATATAACCTAAAAATTACTTTTAAAGAAAACTGATAAATTGGATTAATTGTGTTTAGTTCGTTGAGGATGAAATATAAAAGCGAAGCTCTGGTAGCAGCCGGCCTGTAGTATTCTCTGGCCCTGTCGATTTCTGCAGACGTTATTTTTGCTTCGGCTACTTTTATTTCGATTTCTGCAGCCGTCTTTTTGGTCGTTTCCAAATTTTCGACAAGCGCAGTATCTCCAAGTAGATTACCTAAGCCCATCATTAAAAAATATACAAAAAATTTATAATTTCACCTCCTGCAGAAGACAATCTTGATAATAAATCATCTTCCAAATCTTTAAGCATAATTTTGAAGTCGTTCTGCTGCTTAGTCAATTCAGCCTAAAAAAATTTATTTAAATTTTGTTTTAAGAAAAATTAGTTTACTTTCAGTTGCTCCAAATCTGGCCTTTCTGCTTTGACGACTTCAGCAAGTAATTGATCTTCCAGGCCATCTCGGGTGACTGTAAAATTAATCAGAGTAGTCTGCGCTTGCATTTCAGGTTTATAATGAGGATTTGCCAATTTTGTGTGAAGAATAAGACGAAAATTTGAATGAAATTCAACTTCTTTGTCTCCAATTTTGATCGCTCTAAAAAAGAAATGAGATGACCTGCATAATGGTACTTACTTTCCTTTTTTGATTAAATTTCTTCCCAAAAGAGGATCCAAAACAGGATCTAGACTTTCCTCGATGTTTTCCAAAATTACAGTATCGCCACAACGCAAAGCAGTTTCTAACGCTTCCAAATAACCTTTTTGCCCAACTCTTAATACTATGAGATTTTTATATTTATTTTTTATCCATTTAAGCCCTTGAAGCTAAAAATTTTGTTTTATAAGGAAATAAATAAAGGGAATATACTTGAGGGTCGATCATTAATGGCCAGCGGTCAGTATTTGTTAAAATGGTCGCGTTTTCTGTCGACATTCTATCGCTAGGTAATCCTTCGTTATTCCAGGTAGCGATTTGTGCGTCGTCGGTTAGTAAACTTAGAGGATCTAAACTGTCTGTGATGGGTACAGCAGGCTATGGAATAGGTTAGAGAGGTTATATAGGTTATTTTATTACTTCTATTGTTTTTAAAGCGGGGAGCCACATTTTGTGAAGAAGGTCGAGCCTGTATTGTTTGGTGAAGCATCCGACGTATGATATGAAGGCTGTGATTAACAAAACGTCGCCAGGTAGCGTTGTTCCTTGTTTCATAAAGCTGGCCACTGCTTCTGCCCACGTACATTTTCTGAAGCCAATCCTCCGATTAATCGATTGGCTAATGATATCGTCCGCTGTGTAGCATCAGCTTCTTGTTGGCATTTCAACTTTTCAGATGTCGCTTGCTCAAAGTCTCTCGTAAGTTGACTCAGCTGCTCTTCTAAAGAGTTTACTTTAGCCTTGATTATGGAAAGCTTCTCTTCAGCTTGAGCTAGGTCAGCATTGGCTTGTTCTAGTGCTTTCCTTTTGGGCTCTACATCGCAGAAAACTTCAAAAAACTTGATTATATTTATCACCCATGCGCAAAGACCTGCAAATAATCATTATTCGTACAAAAACATCAAACATCATACCGGCAGCAGCGGCTGATTTACTTCGGACAAATTCAGGCTCGAATTCGGGATCTTTTAAATATGGTTGGATGGATTTAATGATTTCAGGGTGAATGTTTTCTTTGTCGTATGTGATCAAGCATTCGAGAAAATAGTCGACTTTGGCCATGACGACCTTGGCGGCTTTCCAACTTCGGTCTTTTGGGACTTTACCGTTTGGTGCGAGGAGAACCATGACTGCAGCAGTGACGTTGGTGACAGCGCCAGGTGGTGAACCGAACGATTTTAATTCTGTTAGGTTAGCTTTATTTAAGGTATTCAAAGCTTCCTGTGCGGCCAATAAAGCAGGCTCGGCTTTTCTCAAATCTTCCGAACAATCTTGCTGCTTTTTACTAACTTCATCTGCTATTATTCCAACCTTTCTTTCCTCCGCGTCAGCCATCGCTTTCTCTTTAGAAACTTTTTCAGTTTCGACTCCTACAATCTCAATAAGTCTGTCTGCAGCTTCATTTTTGATTTTAAGCTCGACTTCCTGAATAGCTAAAGTCGCCTTAAGATCGTCGACTTGCTTAGCAGTCCTTTTAAGCTTCTCCAAACCATTTTGGAGCCTCTCTATTTTGCCTGTGAGATCTTTACTTTTTTGCAAAAGAAGCTTAGAATAAAGAGCAATCTGTTCCAAAAATGATTTGGAGTCGTATAGTTATATCGGCGCTCATTAGCCAAATAAAGTCTGGACATTGAATTAACTTGAGAATGCACATGTGCCATAAATTGGGCCACAGAGCTGCAGTACATGTCAGGAAGAACTTCCAGTTTATTGAGAAAATTCATAGAGACAGAAATCAGCGCTTGCTGTGGCCATTCATGAAACCAGTTGATCGCACAAGCATTAATCAAAGCAGGAAATTTTCTAGCTCGGATTCTCAATGTTGAACCAACTGGAGAAAAACACAAAACCACCTTCAACTGTCGTCTAACTCTATCAATAAAAATTTCCAACAATTTTCCTTCGTGTCGACCAAACCTGCTCCTTTAACCTAAAAGAAAATGTATAACCTCCTCATTCGCATAATGGAATTACTTCATTTCGAACTCCTGCTATTATATTTTCAATCTCATCATCTGGAAAAAGCTCTGGGATTTCTCCAGAAGCAAGCATGTCATTGATCAAAACCAAAAAATCTTCATTCGCTACTTGTGCATCAGTCATCAAAAACATAATTCCCAAATTTTTAAGGCCAGATTTCATATATAAACTTGATAGTTCCATCTTAAAAAGGGATTATTGTAATCATTTAAATAAATTATTAAAAAACCTTTAAGTCTATAACTCCGAAGCCTTTTCGCAATTGAATTTGTGCGACTTCCAAGCTTGATATGTAGGCCGCTAGTCGAGACAATGATTGTTTTCCGCTTCCGCCGACTCCAACTAAAAGTGCGCTACCTCTCGGAGACTCTAATATTCGATTAATTCTAAAAAATACGGATTAAAAAAGGAAATGCATTTATTCTGCAGTACCTGCAGACGTGCATCATGGCGTCTTCGAATAAGACGAGATTCATGGCAGCGACAAGATCATTGTATGATAATAAAGCTTCTTGAAGAAGTGTCGTCAATTGGGACCAGACGGTCACTGCCATATATTTCGGCTCTCCAATCCCGTGTGCAAAATGGCAATAAATATTCGGCTTTTCTAATATCGAACTTTCGTCGACTTCATCAAAATTCTTTTTAATTATGTCCATTTGTATTTTTGAAAAAGCATCGACGTCTTTATCGTCGATGAGTTTGTCGCCATAAACTCGATGAGTCTCATGCATCCAAAGACGGATCAAATCCGTCGGCTGAGTCAAACAGTCAGTCGTACTAAATAAAAGTCCCTAAAAAATTTCGTATTAATTATTTTCTCTTTTATGGAATACCTGAAAAACGTTTGAGATATCACGGAGGTTAAAGATGTAGTGGAATTTCGCCGCTGTAGGTAAAAAGAGCTGAACAGATTTGTGATGTAGCGCTATCGTCGATGTGACGACATTGAAACACAATCTGGTGACAATTTGAGGAAACTTATGCTCAGGATTGGCAAAATGTTGGCTCAAAATCGAAGAATAGATTGTTGTCAATGTCTCCATTGTTGGAAAACTGAAAAAAATTTTAGGTTAGGAAATATAGGTTAGAAATTACCTTATGGTAAATACAAAGAAATGTCTTTGAAGACGGGGATTTATGGTGAAGCTTCCAGCAGTAGGGTTCATACAAGCAACATATTGGCAATTGTTGATGTCTTTCAAAGTAAGTTTGTTTCTGTCGTACCAATGGCCGTAATCAAGATGCTGCCTTATCAAAGTATGAGGTTCTACCGTCCCATAGGGATCAACCTGCGGCATATTCATATCATCCAAAAAGTAAATCATCGTTTTATTCCCAGGCGGTCCGTAGTTCCTCCCCGCCTTTTTTTCCAGCGGCCTCTCCAGTATTTTCTGAAGCATCTCCGATGTAGTGTAGAAATTGAAAGGTACATTGGTGACAGCGAAGGATTCGCTCAACTGTGATATTTTATCGGCGATCAAAACGGTTTTTCCGACTCCCGCATTTCCGACGAGCATCACCGGATGCTTATTGGCCATCAAAAGATCCATGAAGAATCTAACACGGTATGATTCAGCAGAATAGACCAAAGCAGCCTGAAAAATAAATTTACATCTCATTTTCTAACCTCAAAATTCAAAACCTGAAGAGGCATGTCTGGATCCAAATCAAACCTCGGAACCTTCTCAACCCAAGGAACCAATTCTTTAGATTCATTATCAATATAATAATCAAAAACAGTCCCCGCTGTAGGAAATTTGACAGTTTTAAACTCGTTCACCCACCATTTTGAAAATTCGACACGATGATCAATAGCCTTCAAAAGAAAATTAAAATTTCCAATTTTACAATGCCTACCTGATCTTGAAATAAAGCCGAACCGAAAGCCCAAACGCAGGCGAAAGCGAAATAAAGGTCATACCATTCCTTAGGACAATCCGCCGGCGTATTCGCCGGAATAAGCAAACAATCCAATAAATGACACAGTAAAGCAATTTGTGACATTTCTGTAATGGGGATTATTTTTTTAAACCTCAATTTCATCCCGTCTAAGCAATGAGGGATGTATTTGTCAAAAAGCATCATCAGGGTTGCCTTCTCAACATTGCTTTCTCGCGTTTCTATCCAACTTGTGACATAACTGAAAACAAGATCAAGGAGGCTTTGGTTTTAATCGATATTACGGGTTCCATCCTAAATCTTGAGGGTTGATATACAGTATTCCAGCTCGTGAAACCGTTGCTGGAGTTGCAGTCCTTAAATTTGATATCTCAAAAAGTAACCTCATGGAAGAAGTCAATGCTATTCGTTCATTACTGGCTAACGTAAGAACCTAAAAAACATATAAAATTTTGTTTTTTAAATCAAAAACTAACCTTATTGTCATCCATGACAGTATTCAAAGATTCTATCCACATAGGGTCGATATCTCCATCCAAAACTATCCATTTGGGATTATCAGTTGTTAAATTCGCTTGATCTCTCATAAGATTTGAAAATAAACCTAAAAATAGGTTTAAAAATGATTTTTTTAAGTTTTCTTTTTACCGTCTTTCCATTCTCTGGTTGCTGGATTTATGATTCCGAAAAGTTCGTCATTGGTGACAGCTTTTGGGTTTAAATCGTTGAAAATTGGTTTTCTTTTTAGATTTTGATATGTTTTAAAAAGTGTTTTCCAGACTTGAGTTTTTGAAGTTCCTGCGTTTCCGACGACGAAAACTGAATGACGAACTTCGAGTAGTTCTTCTAGTTGGACCACCTAAAAAAAGGATTTCCTCAAACGTAAATGGCGGATTCGTAATCTCCTGTAGCCTAAAATGGATTTGTAACCTCCTCTAGCCTAAAATGGCGGATTTGTAACCTCCTCTAGCCTAAAATGGCGGATTTGTAACCTCCTCTAGCCTAAAATGGCGGATTTGTAACCTCATCTAGCCTAAAATGGCTGATTTGTAACCTCCTCTAGCCTAAGATGGCGGATTTGTAACCTCCTCTAGCCTGAAATGGCGGATTTGTAACCTCATCTAGCCTAAAATGGCGCATTTGTAACCTTATCTAGCCTAAAATGGCGTATTTGTAATCTCCTATAGCCTAAAATGGCGGATTTGTAATCTCCTGTAGCCTAAAATGGATTTGTAACCTCCTCTAGCCTAAAATGGCGGATTTGTAACCTCATCTAGCCTAAAATGGCGGATTTGTAATCTCCTGTAGCCTAAAATGGATTTGTAACCTCCTCTAGCCTAAAATGGTTTTGTAACCTCCTCTAGCCTAAAATGGCGGATTTGTAACCTCCTCTAGCCTAAAATGGCGGATTTGTAACCTCATCTAGCCTAAAATGGCGGATTTGTAACCTCATCTAGCCTAAAATGGCGGATTTGTAACCTCATCTAGCCTAAAATGGCGGCCAGTCATAGAGGCTACTTGCTGCGTTGCGCCTGGACAGGAAACATCCAAAAACGATAAAAATGGGACTTCTCAAACGAAAAACCAAGTTTAACAGACGCAGCAGATAAATATTTTTGTTCTTTAGACTGGGATGCCATCTGGACATTTACTTTTAATATAAAATTGTCTTCCGGTTGAAGCAGTAAATCCATAGCTGCTTGCTTCACAGTATGTTCAAATTCGACGTTTCTTTTCCTGGGGACATCCAATGCTGGGAAAAGGTCGCCAATCAATCCCATAAAAACAGGTACGTCGTCCGTCACTATTTTGGGCGTATTGAAATCTCTCAGGGCCCTCATGAGCACTTCTTCTTCCGGCCTTCCGGGATCTCCTCTCTGCAGAAAGTTCGGTAATAAACAAACTTCGAATTTAAGTTGTTACTTTAAGCGATCCTGCGACGACCAAGACGGACTTAATGGCTCTCAAACCCCAGTCGTAATGATCCTGTTTGGATAAAAGCTCCTTGCAGAGAGTATACAGCGTAATGAACTTTCTGGCTAAAATTTTTGCTTCTTGAAAACCTTCAGCGACCAACATGATTTCGCAGATCAGCTCAAAATCAGGAACGACCATCGCGCATGGTCTAAACAGCGCCTTCAAGTTCTCCGGCAGTTCAGTCCTCCCAGCATACCCTGGATTCATCGTTATGAAGATCCCAACAGTTGGAACCATCGAGATGATTTCTCCCATGAAATTGAACAGATCTTTTTCTCCCGAATGGCATCCTTAAAAAGAAAGATTTAAAAAATACGAAGATTTCATCTTACTTGAAGAGATTTCACTTGGACGGCGACAACCGAAAGAACTTCGACCGAAATTCGGTTGAATTCGTCGAAACATCCCCAAGCTCCTGTCTGCGCTAATCCTTTATAGATGTTACCACAAGACTAAAAGAAATTTTACAGCAATTTTAATAAATGATGTTTACTTTATAGTCCATTTGCTCTGAGCAGTTGAATACATAGACCATAATGCCGAGCGCACGTCCTAGATCTTTGGTCGTTTCTGTTTTTCCAGTTCCTGCAGGCCCTGCGGGGCCACCACCCATCACTAAATGAAGCGATTGGGTCAAAGTGATGTAGCATCGATCGGTCAACGGTGTGATCACCAAACGTGGGGTGTTCCCTAAGTATTCATGGCAGTAGCGAAACTGGGCGTCGCAGATGTTGGCGAAACAATCAGCTTCTTTTTCTCCCCATCTACAATTTTGTGTAAAAAAAGTCAATTGAGTTTATTTAGTACCTATGACGGAGTTGCGACTGCCATTGAAAAGCTGCCAAAGTGTCGACTTTCGATTGAATCAGTTTGGCGACGACATCACGCGAGTGGACATCGATTGTGCATATCGTCATGATTTTTTGTCTATCTTGTTTCGTCAGTTCGCCCAAAAGGAGTGAAATAAGGGTGCTCAGTTGCGCTATCTGCTTTTTGTAATAGTCCCTCATCGCGTTATCATAGCCTTCTTCAAGCCTCGCGAACGCCATATTGACTTCAGTAGTCCACCAAATTTGCGTAGCGCACAAGGAAACCTGTGCGGGATAATCGAAAAGCCATTGGTCCCTCGGTTTCTCCTCATATGTCGTCACAGCTTCAGCGAAATAATGACGTATCGAATCTCTCATCGATTTTTGAACGCGATTCAACCAATTTTCAACAGGGCCGGTACAGTCGCAGTTACCATCGAATTCGACATACTCACCGTCTTTGGCAAACATACCTAAAGAGCTTTTTGGCTCACCTTCTTCTTCTTGGACGAACTTCAAAGATCCAATCGAATCGAATAGTTTGTTCATATGCCTTTGAAAGAATTGTCCATTTTTAATGTTGGTCTTAAATGGAGGGAGAGATGGCAAGCTAGGAAGATGGATGGTAGGTCAATGTTCCAAATAGCAGAGTGACCTTGAGCAAAGGCTTGTTGTGCAGGACATCCTTCTCCCTACCATCCTGCCTCCTAGCCTGTTGTCCCCAAACACTAGGAAACCATACCTGCATACTGATCTAGGATGATTTCCATTGGACAAAATGTCCAAAAGATCAGCAGAGCTGACGAAATAGAATCTTGGAAATTTGAGACGTTTCGTTTCCAAATACTGCGCTAACGCTTTTTCACAAAGAATCAACTCAACTTGAAGAGATTCAAGCTCGGAGAGTAAATTTGGCCTATTGGTTGCTTCCAAAACGTTCGGAATTTTGGCCATCTCTTCCAAAAGTGCCTATGGAGAAACATAAAAAGCGAATTTATTGAAAAGAAGAGAACCTTAAATTCGAAATCGATTTTGCAGAATCGTTCGGAGTCTTGGGGCAGTTGATTTTTGATGTCTTCGGAGCTCATGAAGATAGATTCGAGATGAGTCCATGTCCTTTGGACTTCAAACCAGACTGTGATGACTTGATCGGCGAGTGAAAGTTTACTTTGCCAGCCTGATACTTCTTCCAAAAAGTGCGCTATGAATTTAGAAGTGATTAAATTCTGAAGCTGAACTTGATTCTCCTCCAGTGTCTCAATAAGCTGTTCGCTCGCACGAAGAAGAACGCAACCCGTCCTCGGATGTGGCTCCTGTTCCAACTCCATCGCCGACCACGTCACACCCAACTCCCTCAGCATCTTCTCCATCGACATCTCCTTCACAGCCTTATCCACAATATTTTTAACCTCGTCTTCACACTCATGAAGATTCAACGCCAACAAATCAGACAAAGTCGTTTCCGAATCCATCACAAATTGCACCTAAATCCATCATTAAACCCACGAATAAAGCAGAACATCAAAGCTTATATACAGCGGTTTACTTACAGTAAAATTTGGCGGTAGAGAAACAATATTCTGAAATCGTGTCATTAATATACAGTGATATCGTGTATGTACATTGTAGTGCAGATAAAATGAAAGTTACTTTAGTTTGCTTTATTAGCTGGTGCCAATGTCTTTCGCGAATCGCTGGGTTTTGAAGTTCCCCGACTGCTCTGAGAGAAGTCAACATGTTTTTCACTGTTGCTTCCAACGTCGTGTATGTGTCCCAGTTTTTCATCTCTTTGTCAAGCGCTGCAAGATTTCTTTAGTATCTGCATCACTCAAAAAGGACGTACCTCGAATATCCTTAGCAAACTTTTTACATTCGATGTCCATATTTTCGACGTCGACTTCCCTCCAGGGTGTCGTCTTCCAGTCAGAAATGCAGGTACGAACGATAAAAACGTAATCCCAAAGTTGCTAAAAGAATGGATCATAAAATCTATCTACAGCAACGTTACTTTAAGCATCCTTAGTTCCTTTCTGCATTGCCTCAAATACTTAAATTCAGGAATGTTCAGCTCAAAGAGAGAAGCAGATTCTTGTAGTGCCATCATCTCAGATTCATGCTCGAAGAGCAAATGGTGCGTTTTATCCAAAAGATCGTATGGATCGACGCATTCATAGCTAGAAAGGAATGACTTCTCCATTGCTATAGTTCAACTCACTATAAAAATTGGGATTTCTTGAAGGTTTCGCGAAGCCTGCTCTGCCTCATGTCAAACCAAGTGATCTTCTTTCTGATAGAAACGACTTCTGCCGCCTGCAGAGGGGACACTGCCTGCTTGACATTTGAAGCCAGCTTTTTGGTATTGTTCCATTGTTCAGGGAGTTCCTTCATCAAATGATTTGAATGAAAGTTTTAGACAATTTGGTTTTACTTGGAGCAAAACGTTTGCTTCTTGTGGTAACTCCATTTCGTAGGTTTTGAGGAGTTGTATGGTGTCTTGCAGTGGTCCGAACATTTCGTCGGTTGTAGGCTGCCTTTCTTTTACTTTTAAAAGGAAACCCATCACGCTTACCAACGCTTCGTAATCTCCTTCCACAACCGGCTGGTTTAAGCCCTCTTCCGCATTTTGGATAAACTTGGCCAATTCCCACAGGCTAGAATATCAATGGGTTAAAAAGATCCAAGCGGGTGCGGGCGGCGGAATCAACGCGGGTGCTATCCCTTCTATCATCGAACACTGGGGAAGAAGAATCTCCGCCCCGCGCATGCAGGGATCCCGGTTACTAACCTGTTGGTGACATGCTCCAAAAGGTACTGCTTAAACATATATGACCACTTAGAGACGATATTTAAAAGTGTCATTTTAAAAGGAAGAATATCAAGTTGGAACCACTTGTCAAAGATTTCAATGCTTTTCAGTTTGTCCACCTCCGCATAGAGCGATTCAAAAGTATCAATCTGAAAACCAGGTTAACTCATAAATTCAAAAGGTCGAACCTGCTGCCTAAATTGGTCCATCGTAGGCGGCTGAGCGTCTTCTGGGATTAGATTAAGTTCTAATTCTTCTAACGTTAGCTGCCTTCCGTAAGCAAGAAATTGCTGCATATAAGACTGCCTGTCGTCCAACCACATATTGCTGTACGTCTCAAATCCAGTGCAGTGATCCAAAACTTCTTCCACAGTCATCGTCACACTTTGCATTATCTCTTTCTTCATTTCTTTTATGTCTTCGTTGTCCTCAATATCTTGCTGCAGAGAACATGAAGATATGAAATATTTTATGAAGTAATTACGAGGTAATGAGGTTGATCGTTTCGGGAAATTCGGGGTATCAAGGTGGCCATGTCGACGATATCTTTGATTAAAGAGGAGACGATTTGTGTGAAATTGCCTTCGATGGAAGTGTCCAATGGTGCTTCGCAGCTAAGCACGAGCTCCACTTCGTTCAAGGTCAAATTAACACCAAGAAGCGGAGGAAGATGACTTTCAGCATCCATATTTTCTGTTATGTATCCCAAACTAAATGCAAACCACAGTTAAAGCATCGGGCAAGCCTGCGCGTCTTACCTGCATCCTACCGTTGTGAGCAACGAACTGCTTATTATATTGTCGATGTAGTTAATATACATGTTCCATCTTTCCGTATCTTCTTTTCCGACCATCCCAAATAGTTCTTTGTTCTCCAACAGTAGCGCATGAATCTCCTTCCCGACTTCTTGCAAGTCTGCATATCGTTTTTCGATTTTTTCACCTTTATCTTCTATAGCCAAAAGTCCTTCTTTCGTCTCCGGTGAGGACCTCATGAAAAGCGGATGCTTTGCCCATTTTTCCATTAAAGACCTCATCGTCAAAACGTTCGCTTGCGTTTTACTCAACGGCCCCTGCACCCCCCTCACAAGCTCATGAAGCTTCGAAATATACTCGAGAAGTTCTAAAAAATTTAGAGTTTTAACAATTTAAGGTCTTTTTACCGCTAGAAAGCCATGTTAGGTTAAACTCAGCTTCACGTATCAACTGATCGATTTTTTCGATTTTCTCTTGAACAAGTTCGAATTCGACTAAACGACTTTCTCGTCTCATTTTATTGTACCTAAAAAATGTTAAGTTTTGTGGCCATTATTGGAGGTACCATTGGATGATGATGTTGAGCTGAACTGTGTATTCCCTGAATTGGTCTCTTTTGGCGTAGATGTTCAAGCCTGACTGAGGGATGCCTTCTTTTCCTTCCAATTGCAAATAATGGACTTCCCTTAATATGGCATCCAGCTGTAAAAAATGATATCCATTATCCAAAAGCACGCTTGAGACAGTGAGCCTGAACCCCTGCCTTGTACCTGGCTTGCTTTATCAGGCAACCAACCGTCCTATAACTTAGAGTTAGAGTTTTAACCTATAGCGCTCTACACTGGTGAATCCACAAGGGAAGTGTGCGAAGGTTAGGGATGGTTAGGTTATGGGATGGTTGGTTACCTGGTAAAGCAGAAAGCCAACGCAAGGGTTCAGGCTCACTGCTCTCAACCGTGCTTTTGAGTTTTAACCTCATTTTGTTGCGCTCTACACCGGTGAATCCACACCGCGGAAGTGTGCGAAGGTTAGGGAGCTCACCGGTGAAGTGTGCGAAGGTTAGGGAGGGCACCGGTGAAGTGTGCGAAGATAAGGGAGCGCACCGGTGAATCAACAACGGGGAAGTGTGCGAAGGTTAGGGATGGTTAGGTTATGGGATGGTTGGTTACCTGGTAAAGCAGAAAGCCAAGGTACACGGCAGGGGTTCAGGCTCACTGGTCTCATGCTTTTGAGTTTTAACCTCGTTTTCTAGCGCTCTACACCGGTGAATCCACACCGGGGAAGTGTGCGAAGGTTAGGGATAGTTAGGTTATGGGATGGTTGGTTACCTGGTGAAGCAGAAAGCCAAGGTACAAGGCAGGGGTACAGGCTCACTGTCTCAGGCGTGCTTTTGAGTTTTAACCTCATTTTCAAGCGCTCTACACTGGTGAATCCACACCGGGGAAGTGTGCGAAGGTTAGGGATGGTTAGGTTATGGGATGGTTGGTTGCCTGGTAAAGCAGAAAGCCAAGGCAGAAGTTCAGGCTCACTGGTCTCAAGCATGCTTTTGAGTTTAACCTCATTTTCTAGCGCTCTACACCGGTGAATTCACACCGGGGAAGAGTGCGAAGGTTAGGGATGGATAGGTTATGGGATGGTTGGTTGCCTGGTAAAGCAGAAAGCCAAGGCACAAGGCAGGGGTTCAGGCTCATTGGTCTCAAGCGTGCTTTTGAGCATTAACCTCATTTTCTTGCGCTCTACACCGGTGAATCCACACTGAGGAAGTGTGCGAAGGTTAGGGATAGTTAGGTTATGGGATGGTTGGTTACCTGGTGAAGCAGAAAGCCAAGGCACAAGGCAGGGGTTCAGGCTCACTGGTCTCAAGCGTGCTTTTGAGTTTTACCTCATTTTCTTGCGCTCTACACCGGTGAATCCACACCGGGGAAGTGTGCGAAAGTTAGGGATGGTTGGTTACCTGGTAAAGCAGAAAGCCAAGGTACAAGGCAGGGCTTCAGGCTCACTGGTCTCAAGCGTGCTTTTGAGTATTAACCTCATTTTCTTGCGCTCTACACCGGTGAATCCACACCGGGGAAGTGTGCGAAGGTTAGGGATGGATAGGTTATGGTATTATTGGTAGCCTGGTAAAACAGAAAGCCAAGTTACAAGGCGGGGCTTCAGGCTCACTGGTCTCAAGCGTGCTTTTGAGTATTAACCTCATTTTCTTGCGCTCTACACCGGTGAATCCACACCGGGGAAGTGTGCGAAGGTTAGGGATGGATAGGTTATGGTATTATTGGTAGCCTGGTAAAACAGAAAGCCAAGTTACAAGGCGGGGGTACAGGCTCACTGGTCTCAAGCGTGCTTTTGAGTATTAACCTCATGTCTAGCGCTGTACACCGGTGAATCCACACCGATGAAGTGTGCGAAGGTTAGGGATGGTTAGGTTATGGGATGGTTGGTTACCTGGTAAAGCAGAAAGCCAAGGTACAAGGCTTGCGCTCTACACCGGTGAGTCCACACCGGGGAAGTGTGCGAAGGTTAGGGATGGTTAGGTTATGGGATGGTTGGTTGCCTGGTAAAGCAGAAAGCCAACGCAAGGGTTCAGGCTCACTGCTCTCAGCGTGCTTTTGGGTGCTTCCACTCTATTTAGTCTAGATCTGCATCGAACGCTCTACTTACATCTGGATGAAAATTAAGCATTATCATTGTCTTAGGAACGTTTCTTGTGATTATATTTTTGTTCATATTCACTTCGATGGTGAGGTCAACCCCTTTGGCCCATTCATCAAATATTTTGCTGCCAAAATCCTCAAATTTCTGAATTAGGACGTCATATTTTTGTACAACTCGTTAGCTCTTCGACCTTTGGAGATTCTAAAAAGCGCTTTATTATAAACTACGGATGTCTTTTTACTTATGGTCCAGAGCTTTGAACTTTTCAACGGAGTATTTGAGACGTTCGCGCAGCATGGAAACCCAGCAAAGACCTCCTGCAACCGGTGGCATCCCTCTTTCAACATCTATACGCCCGCTTTCGATATATTTGTCCATTTGTTCATTAAAAATATCCTTAAAAATTTGTTTTAAGATTTGTTTTAACAGCAGGAAGTACCTCAATTGTAGCAATTTCAATAGACAGCATGTGCAGTATGACATCAAACTTTCCATTAAACTCCTGCTTGATCAACGCCCTTTCCAGAAAGGAACCGATTATCTCTAAAAGCTTTATCAAAAGTTAAATAATTTCGAGCAACCCTGCATACTTTATAGACGCCTTCTAGATTGCAGCAGTCGTCAAACGCCAGGCAAAGAATGGACGCCAACCTTTTATCCAAATCGCTTATGTTCGACTGAAAAACTGCATAGTCTTCCATAAACGTCTTATCATCTGGATTCAGAACGTCATAGGATTTGCTTGAAAACTCCGTAAAATATGTATTGAACTGCTGAGAGATATCGACCAGCTGACCGCTCAAAATTGACCCTTTGACATTCCCAATTTCGACCCTTTCCAGCTTCACGAATTCAACCACAGTCAAAAAGAATTTCTAAAAGAAGGTTTCAAAAATCGTGTATCATACATAGTTTACTTCTATCGTTCGCAGACGTTCAGAAAAATTGTTGAATCTTTCAAAAACGACGTTGGGATGAAAAGTCCAAAGTTGAGGGGTTGTCTCAGGGAAGAATGTGGGCAGTTTTTCCTTGTAGTCATCAAAGGTTTTTCTGTAAAATGATTGCAATGATGGAATGAAGGGACATTGGAAGAACCTGAAATGTTTTAAGATGAAAAGCGAAAGTTGGACTCTCTGAAGCGCTTCGTCGATGTCCGTTTGAAATATTGAACTTGGGTCTAAATATTTTTTAGCTTGTTCGATGACCAAATTTGTTATCTGACGTAGCAAAACGATGATACGTCCAGAATTGCAGTAATATTTGCATCTACTCCAGACTAAGCAGACGGTGTGCATCATGGGAATAAAGCAAGGGAGGACATCGGCGAAATCAGTTTCTTGGATTAGGCTAAAATGGACTTCCAATGGCTTCAGATAAACGGTGATTTCATTCGCTTCAGTCAATGCTGAAAAAAGTTTTGTCATCTTGCTTTCCTCCATCCACTTTACCTGATACGACGTTAAAGAATATTTCTTTAAAACACGGCCAATATGCGCTTTCTGTATGTTCAAGAATGACCGCCATTTTCCTTACTCTGTCCTCCCTCATTTGGTCGTAGATGTACTGCAGATTACCTTTTCTGTTCGTCCAGAATTGTATTTCTTAAAAAAAGTTTGGGTTTGTTTCTTTGTATATGTGGATTACCGGAGCTGGGAGTTGGGTTTTGCCCGTTGGCGAAGGCTTTGGAAGATTCCTCAGAGAGAACGTCGTTGATCTGTATCGCCCATTTGATGACGACACCTTCGATCGATGATTTCAAATAGAGGTCGACTGTGTCGTTACCTTCCTTTAGGTTTTTTGTAACCTCATGTACTTTATCAATGCCTATGGGCATTGGTAGAACTGTTTTCCCTGCCACATAACCTCGAACTTGATATACCGTACTTTTCAAACTGTGAACATGCTGGCTTATATCCTGAGCTACAGAAGACGGCCATTTTTTATGGTTGTTCTTATTCGAAAGAAGAGGCACAAATATCTTAAAATGTCTTTATTATTTGGGATTATTCTCCAGAATATACCTCGTCGACCAAAATGGCGAGCTGCTCAATCGGCTTCGTTGCCAAATCACCATAAATGATGTTGTGATTTATATCAGTTTTAGGAACAGCTCCTTTGTTCTTTTTTACAAAATAGGCTCCTTTATTTTTCAATATGACCGGAAAGCTTGTGGCCGGAATAAGCTGTGCTGCGTTATTCTAAATCACGCTAATCACTGGGCCACATGGTACTTCATACTTACTTGAGAAATGACCAATAATGATGTATTCGACGTATCTAAAAATTCGTAAACTATATTTTTATACTCTTCTATCGTCATAAGTCTGGCCCATTTTTCAGGTTTGAGTTTCATCGTTTTTTGAACGCAGTTTCCCAAAAAATCCACACGGTCGTCCGGAGGTGGTGGCCCGTCCATAATTGTGATCGTTCCTATAATTATAGAATTCAGAGATCCTGAGCAATGCAGCCACAAAGGCCGGCTTAAAAGAGCACAAGTTAGTGTATGTTATTTTTTGTTTAATCTATGTGTGGGAATTTATGAACATCGTGTTGGTAGGACTGGAGAACTATGGCGGAGAATAGTTTGTGTAGAGAGAATAGAGAGTGAGCCTTGTGAAGAGTTGTGGGCGTGTTCGAGAAGTTATTTATAGAAAAAATTTAAGAGTTGTGTTTTGTGAAGAGAATAAAAGAATTTGAAGAGTAAAGAGTTTGTTTAAATCTGTGTAGAAATAAATTAAGGAGGTATGATGGTTTTTAAGTGAGTTGCTTTGCAAATTTTTCGTTGTTAACAACGGTTTTCGGTTTTTCCCTTCAATCTCGGAAACCGTCGCTCAAAACGAAAAAATGTCCTAAGTAAAAGTTGTAGGTACTAAGATTTACTACATAAAATATTTTATTAGTTTTTTCCGTCAGAGCAATACTTAACGAGATATGGAAGTATTTAAGTTGGTTGCTTTGCAAATTTTTCGTTGTTAACAACGGTTTTCGGTTTTTCCCTTCTATCTCGGAAACCGTCGCTCAAAACGAAAAAACGTCCTAAGTAAAAGTCGTAGCTACAAAAATTTCCTACAAAAAAGACGTCATTGGTTTTTTTGTCAGAGCAATACTTAAGGAGATATGAGGGTTCTTAAGTGAGTTGCTTTGCAAATTTTTCGTTGTGAGCAACGGTTTTCGGTTTTTTCCTTCTATCTCGGAAACCGTCGCTCAAAACGAAAAAATATGTTAAGTAAAAGTTGTAGGTACAAAGATTTCCTACAAAAATTTCTTTATTCATTATTTGCGTAAGAGCAATATTTAAGGAGTTATGAGGTTAAAACTAATAATTCTACAGAGCCTGTCTGAAAACTTAAAACCTTTATATCTCCTAAAATATTGCTCTGACGGAAAAAACTAATAAGATATTTTATGTAGTAAATTTCCGTAGCTACATCTTTTATTTAGGACATTTTTTCGTTTTGAGCGACGATTTCCAAGATAGAAGGGAAAAACCGAAAACCGTTGCTCACAACGAAAAATGTACAAAGCAACCAACTTAAGACCCTCATATCCCCTTAAAAGAACTAAAAATATCATTGTCATTTCTTTTCCGTTCTAACCTCTCTCATAACCTCAATCATAAGATGGTATCCTACGTATTGTTTATTGCTTTTTATTGTTTATTGTTTATTTTTTATTGTGAATATTGTGAATTTTGTGTTCAGTGTACCTTTGGATGTACCAGATTTTTGAGCGTCGGCGTTATTTGTCTTTGTGATTTTCGGCGGCATGTACACAAAATCCGCGTTTACTACGCTTTTTTTGTGCACCTTGACCCAAAAAAAAAAAACCAAAAAAATTTAATCCATGCTACAAAAAATTTTCAAATTCTGTACCTTGTTTAAACCACCGCCAAAATTCATGTTTTTGTTTGTATTTTTTTGTTGTGTGTGTGTGTGTGTATGATCTGAAAAAAAAATTGGATTTTTTATCAAAAGACTTCCGTGATAAAAAATGTAGGTTGTTACAATAAGTTTGAGGAGGTTAAAAGTTTAAAATTATAACAAGCCGTTAACCTCACGGAATGCGGGATGATGGCATTTTTGTTAGAAAAAAGTTTGCAATTTTTTTTATGCCGGCTTTCCATTTATCTTGTATCGATTAGCCCTTTTTATAAAATTCCTTTCCCCCGAATACATTAGCGTGCATGTCCTTTAAGGTTGCATGTTTGGATGTCGCTCTTTCGAGACAAAACAAATTGCCTTAAGAAAACTCGGGGCACATTAGTTTTGTGATTTACTGCGGCATATCTGTGCCATGTACCAGAAAAACAGTTTTCCGCTTTTAACGACGCCCTCTTCCAAATTGACGGAAGAAAACGCGATTTCTCTAAATGGGGAGGCGCTAATCGCCCTTTAAAACGAGACCCGAAAACGAAAGTTATTATCATACCCTCAACTTTAACTTTCTCAAAAGTTGGTATAGTGATACCCTCGAGGGACCTTCTCTAAAGAACGATATTGTGATACCCTCGAGATATGTTTAATTAGAGATGGTTAGGGGAGGGATCTTCTATAAAGAAAATTGTGACACCCTCGAGGGATTTTCTGTAAAGAAAGTTATCAAACAATTAACCAATAATAGAGGAAGAAATGACTGTGATAACGGGTATCTCACGACGCGTTTCGTCTTAAAAAGCCTTTTCAGGTGAGCTATTTCCTCTATCACAATCATTTCTATCTTTTCACTGTGAACCAAAATTTATTTTCCTTTCTTCTTTCTTCTTTGAAAATGGCGGATTTGTAACCTCCTCTAGCCTAAAATGGCGGATTTGTAACCTCCTCTAGCCTAAAATGACGGCTTTGTAACCTCCTCTAGCCTAAAATGGCGGATTTGTAACCTCCTCTAGCCTAAAATGGCGGATTTGTAACCTCCTCTAGCCTAAAATGGCGGATTTGTAACCTCCTCTAGCCTAAAATGGCGGGTTTTCTTATGTACTGTATGTACTGTGTTTTAAAATAAATTTCTTTCTTTCTTCTTCTTCTTTAACCGATCTCCGAGAGATTTAGTGGATACAGCGGGAAGCTGGAAACCAACGGTCTCCCTAAAGCTCACAGCCGCCACCGTTCTCCAAGAGATAGAGCCACTCACCACCTCATTATTGGCTTCCCGCTTTATCCACTAAATCTGTCGGAGATAGGTTCACAGTGGAAAGATAGAAATGACTGTGATAGAGGGAATAGCTCACCTGACGAGGCTTTTTAAGCCGAAACGCGTCGTGAAATACCCGTTATCACAGTCATTTCTTTCTCTATTATTGGTTAATTGATTGATAGGAAAATCAATAACCTTGCGGAATACATACGCAATAAACATTAAAAGTGTAAAAAAAAAGTTATTGTGATACCCTCGAGGGACCTTCTCTAAAGAACGATATTGTGATACCCTCGAGGGATACAGCGGGAAGCTGGAAACAAACCGTCTCCCTAAAGCTCACAGCCGCCACCGTTCTCCAAGAGATAGAGCCACTCACCACCTCATTATTGGCTTCCCGCTTTATCCACTAAATCTCTCGGAGATAGGTTCACAGTGAAAAGATAGAAATGACTGTGATAGAAGGAATAGCTCACCTGACGAGGCTTTTTAAGCCGAAACGCGTCGTGAAATCGTTATCACAGTCATTTCATCCTCTATTATTGGTTAATTGATTGATAGCAAAATCAATAACCATTAAAAGTGTAAAAGAAAGTTATTGTGATACCCTCGAGGGACCTTCTTTAAAGAACGATATTGTGATACCCTCGAGAGATGTTCAATTAGGGTTATGGAAGGTTAGGGAGCGTTTGCGATGTTGATGACGTAGAATGAGGAAGCTCAACCAATCAAAAATATTGCCCAAGTTTTTATCTTTGTCAAAAGAAAGATGTCGTAATACCCTCGGTAGATGTTTCATGGTTAGGGATATTCTTAATGAATGAAAGAACAGTGTTGCCAATCAAAAAAGGAAGGTGCTTTCATCGACAAACCATAATAAGACTGTCAGCCCAATGTAAAAAAGGGGGTCCTCCCAATGGAGTTGAATAACAGATGTCGCATGTGAAAATGGATGTAACTCAGTACAACGTTTGTTCGTTAGGGTGGAATCCAGCGCTGATGGTGGATTTCATTTGTTGCAAGACGTCGCCACCAGGGAATGTAAAAATTGTGTATCCCTATAGCACTTGTTTTTAATTTTGAAATGACATCGATGTTGAAATGTCAATTTTCAATATCCGATATTGAATGTTATTAAATAAATTTTTTATAATTTTATAAAATCTTAGTAGGTACATAATATTGTATTATTATTTTTAGCTAATGTTATTATTTTTTTAAATCTTTAATCATAATTTGTAAGTTACCTCATCGACTAAGGTTACTTTTTACATAATTTAAAAATAAATTTGTATGTACTCATTAAAATAAATTTCTTCTTTTTTAATTATTGCTGTTAATTTATACTTATTTTCCTTAAAGAATACAATCTCAAGTTCCATAAGATCACTAGTCAAATTGACCCTATTGGGGAATGGTTGAAATAGGTTAATTCTTATCCAAATTCTAAAGAACAGAGGTTTCAGATATGTTCGCATTTTGTACTTGGCTCAGTGGAAAAAGTTATTCTTTTGATTTTAGTAAATTTGTAGTAAGTTACTAAGATACCTGTTGAAAAAGAATTTGGATAAATTTAATTGTGAAGTATGTCTGAAAAAGTTAAAGAAAGGAGACTGGCAAGAAATTGACGATAACTCATACTTCATATTTCAAAAAGAGTTTGTAACATACAAAAAAACGAGCTTTAGTTTAGTATATCCACAAGAAACCTTAGTTCACCTGATAATATTTCCCTCAACCTATTTTCCATTTACTTCCAAAAATATTTCACTGCACACTTAATAGCCCAAAAAATATTTCAGAAAATCGACGAACGTCTTCAAAAACAATCCCCCTTTTACCAAAACTATCCCTGCAAACAGAGTTGGAAAAATCGTACTTCCAGTACAAAGTACAAAGTACAAGTAAAGTAATTAAAAAAATATAGCAAGTACAAGTACAGTTCTTGTACTTGTACTTGCCATATTTTTTTAAAAGTAGTTCATGTACTTGTACTTGCACAAGCACATCCAAGTCCATGTACTTGTACTTGTTCTGATAGTTATAAGAAAAGTACAATTACTTGTAATTGTACTTGAAATCTAAAACAAAAAACAAGTACTTAATTGTACTTAGTACTTGTACTTAGTAAATATGGTGCAATGACATATCATCCCTTGTGTTGTCTTGTTTTGTCCCATTTTTCCCCGAACTGTACTTGTTGCACTTAAAGTACAAGTACCAATTACAAGTAAATGTACTTACAAGTTGAGAAAGACAAGTACAAGCCCAAGTACTTGAGATTGGTAGAGAACTGACGAATACAAGTACAAGGTAGTTGTAATTGTTCTAAAATAAAATAATTACAAGTACTAGTACTTGTAATTGTACTTGACAATTACTTTAGTTGTACTTAAACGTTAAAAAACTCTCAATCAACTTCATCTTTCATTTATTGATGCTTCTTAAGTGATATTTTCTAAAAACTTAGAAGTACTTGAAGCAAGTACTTATGTACGAATGTACTTAAGTACTTCCAACTCTGCCTGCAAACCACACATCCAACATTTAATAAACCTTCTAGTTACAGTAAAATTAATAAAAGAGTGTTCCTGGTCTTCAAAAACTCCCTCTGCTCCCTCCACTAAAAATCGCAAACTCAAAATTTTAACCCATACATCTTAAATATCTTACATAAAATCCGTTTCTCAACACCATTCCTATCCCTTACCAATCCATCCGACCCTATCCCATCCCATCCCGGCGAGAAACTCCGGCCTCCACGTGGCCTCGCTGGATAGTATAAAAACATCATTAGCCAATAAATTATAAAAAGTAATGCTCGTTAATGTTGAATGTGTATGTAGAAAATACACAATGAGCATTTTTTAAAATTTTTAATGATAGGTTAGTACTAATTTTATCCTATTAATTATAATATAAGTTTGTTACATATTTTTATTATGTAGGTACCTATGTACCTACAGTTTTTAAAGAGAGCGATGTTTTTATGCTAACAAACGGAGTGAAGAAACAAGTAGGTTTACTTTTGTTTCCAATAAATTCTAATACATAATTGGAATTTATTCATGTTAATTTTAACATAAGAAATATTTGGTTAAACAATTTTTTTTAAATTAAATATTATAACCGTTGACACAAGGATTAGGTACCTACTTTCAACGTATTGTGCTGATTATTTATTAATAATTTACGTATTAATAATGCATGTTAGTTAGAATTTTCACGCTATTGTTATTTTATTTAATCGATGTAAATCGGGAATAAATATTTAGTCTTTTAAGATAATTTTTTATATTATATTTATTTTATTAAATAGATAATAATTTACTATTCTAAATTTAAATTTTTTTATCCATCTTTAAATTAAAATTACTTAAATTATACGTTTTAATAACCGGGAGAAATGGGTGGGAATGTAGGTTGATGGACGAAGAGGTGGCCGGAGGGTGGAAGGCAAAACCGGCTAAACATTCGAAAATCGAAAACGGTTTAAAAATTAAACACGAGAAGAAGCGAGATCCCGTAAATAAGGAGTGGGGTGAGAAGGGAGAAAAAAAATTCGTTCGAACGAGGTGGTGCCCGCATCGCATTCTCGTGGTCTCATTGAGAAGTAAAATCCGGGCCCCCACCAAACCTATTTTCTGAGAGTCTTATTATGGTTTGTCGATGGTGCTTTCTTTCAAAATCAGATTATGCTGTCGCCCTGAATTATGGAGAGGAGGGAAAATTTTCTTATCAATAAAAGTTCATAAAATGATAATAGGGAGAAAATGAGGGCTTACCTTGATAGAAATATCAAAGAAAACACGGTCACATTTTTTAAAATATTCTCAAAAAGCTGAGAGATCTACCCCACCGTATAGAGGAAAGTTGAATGAGAGTTTAAAAGGTTGACTGGCGCACTACAATTTTTTCAAACACCTGTTGATTGGCCGTGACGTCAGAGATATCAATTCTTATCAATTTATAACCTTCTAAATGGACGCCATTTTCAGTCTTTCCAAGACTTTGTACCATCCTAAAATGTCGGAAAATTGAAATTAAAGTAATAATAAGAAAATAAAGCTTTATTTTTTTTGAAAAATTGGTAACATATTAATTCTTAAGCCTGAAGGGCGAAACGAAGCCTTTTTTAACGCCTGGATGTCTGTTGACGAGAGGGGCGGGCGAAACGGGAGGAACAGGCGACAACTCGCTCAAAATCTGTATCCGTTTATGACATGGCGTCGATTTTAATTCAGATTTAACTCCGTCATCGATGAGATTCAATAACTTAGTTTTTTCTTCCAATGCGAAATCGTAAAGTGCCTAAATAAATGATTAAAAAATGATATAAATTTTTTTTTTTACTTTTTTGTCAAGTTTATAATTTTGAGATTCTTGTCTGAAATGTTCTTGTTTTGGGTGTTGGGAAAAAAATGAGGTTTCTGTGGCATAAACGCAAGGGATAGGCCCAGAACGAGAGCCAGTTCTCCATTGTAGATTTGAACCAAACACTAAATTTCCTTCTTCCAAAATTTCTTTACAGCCAAATTTCTAAAAAACATATTATTTTTTATTTTCATACCAAAAAACTTACATCAAGAGAACTCCAAAAGGCGATAGTTAAATAATTTGAGGAGAGATCAGAAAGGAATACTTTAGTTACGCCAAATGGCTGTTCCGATTTCCAAACGTAGGCGACGACACCGGAAACGTCAACTTCGCCGAAAAGCGGTTCAAAGTCGGCATCGGAAAAATCTTCCAGTTTTGTCACTTTTCGACTATATTTTGAACCGCTCACCCTCAAATTATTGTTGGGAGATATTTTCGTGTTTTTCGTCGACGACAACTGTATTATTTTGTCCCTAAAAATAACATGGTCAATTAAAAAAAAAAAAAAAAAAAAAAAAAAAAAAAAAAAAAACTCGGAAAATTTTTCAGAAGAAAAAACTTCCCCCTCCATTATACTTCCCCTTCTGTTATACTTCCCCTCCCTTACACTTCCCCCAACTGTACTACCAACTGTACAAGCTAGTACTTTCAACTGGCAAACCACCAAATTCACGTCTCCCAAAAGACCCCAATTTTACCTTATTCCACAAGCTGTGATATTATGAAAATCTAAAACTTTTCCTTCTTTTAATTCGCAGATTTCATCTAAATTCCATATTGTCAACAAATATGACTGGCCAGTAAAATAATCGACTAGTCTAACCTATAAAAAAAAAAAAAAAAAAAAAAAAAAAAAAAAAAAAAAAAAAAAAAAAAAAAAAAAATTTATTTTATTGTCAATTTTCCATTTTTCTTACCCTTTTTAACTTTGAAACTTTTCTTTTAGGAACAGAAGAGCCGATTTCTTTATTAACCCGAATTTCAGCCTCCCGGCTTATCCGCTGCTTTATCTCCAAATGGTAATTTTTCGCCAAATTTATTTGTTCATCAGACAAAATAGACTAAAAAAATTTAAATTTTTATCTTTTTACGTTAAATACCGTATCGTCGGTTTCTTTTAAAATAACATAAAGCGTTTCTGCATCCTCGATTTCTTTAACACAATTTAAATTTATATCTTTAAAATTTATTTGAGGCTCAAATTCATTTTCAACCTATAAATAAAGAAAAAAATAAATTTTAGGACAAATTTAAAAAAAATTACTTTTCTTAAAATTTTTTCATAAAAATCTTGAGCTTTTTCGCCCCTGATTTGTTCATTTTTCGCATCTTCTAAAAACTGCATTTGGTCATTTCTAAAAACTAAAATAAAAATTATTTTGGTTAAGGAAAACGAGAGTGTCGAGAAAAACCTGTTTTTCCTTCGGTGTCTTTCGACATATGTAAATTCGGATAAACCCGTGCAACCACCGCAGTGGTCATCGAAACTAGTCCACCCTGCGGTAAAATCGATTCCAGGCTGACCACCAACGAAAGATTTAAAAAACCCATTTTCGCATACCATTTAACTCTCCGAGAGGAATTCGTATGAATTTTTAACATCTCGCCAACCTTTAAAAAAATATAAAATCTTTTTTTTTTTAATTTTATACTTACTTTTTCAGCTCCGCTCAAAATTAGCTTAGTACCAACTTTAGCTTTTCCATCTCGGACGATTTTGACCATTTCAGAATCGATCAAAGCTTCCACAGAGTACCAACCGTCCGTTATTTCAAAACTTGGTTCTTCTTTTTCAAATTTAACCTTTAAAATATTTAGAAAAAAAAATAAAATTTAAAAATAAAAATACATTTTTTAAAGAAGATATACAACAAATAAATGTTTTCTGCGAAGGTTCATTTCCATCTAAAATTTTCCTTAAACAAGATTTCTCCCCACACTGTATCTCTCGATAATATCTATATTTTAACTGCGTTAAAACATTCGCTGGCGTTAAACACCTAAAAAACAAATTTAGACCTAAAACGAAATAATTTAGGCGTTACTTTTGGGCGAAATATTGAGGAAATTTCGTTTCGTAAGAACTTAATTTCCAGATGATCCATCTATAGTGGTTTTCGACCCATTTTTCAGGGAGAAGGGAATAATTGACTGATGGAGATGTTAAAAAAGCGTCTCTGATCTCTTCAGCGCCAACTTGATTGAAATCAGGTACTAATAAAATGTCGTCAATTTCAATTTCATATTCTGATCTAAAAAGTATGATGGTAACCCTGTTATAAATCGGAGGGAATTAATAAAATATTACTTTTTTAAAATAAATTTAAAATTGGCAGCATTGCTTGAAGTCACATTCATTATACTGTCATCGACTCCGAAGTTAATAAGCTGAAAAAAAAAAATTAAAATTTTATTTTAAAATGAATAAAATTACTTCTTCTTCTGTGAAGTTTTGAAGAGTTTCGCCAAAATCCTTTAAACGATTTGTCTTTTTATTTATTTTAAAAATGTAATTTTTGTTCTTATTTGCAATCATTTCTTTTTGTTTCTGTTTCGCGGATTTTAGAATTTCGTCGTCGGATGAACGTTTTATCTTTTTCGCCGCAACGTCGAAATCGGCGTCGGACTTCCTTTTGGAATTTTGGTCAAAATTTGGTTTTTCGTCTTCGCATTGCATAGAATCGTCAAAAAGGTTAAACGATTGGGTAGGTTTCGACTTTTCAGGTGTGTCCATGTAGTTTTCGTTTAAAATTTCTTCAAATGTGTCATCATGTTTCAAAAATTGTTCTATTAAAACTTGTGAGTTAGAGAAGTTGGTAGTATTTGCTTGATCTAAGCTTTGGTTGGAGGTTTCTGCCGCTGAGGGCAAGCTGGGATGCGCAGAATTCTGCGATTTTTCTGACATTTGGACTCTTGTAGAAATGACGTCACTGTTTTCAGCATGCAGAAGCTTCTTGGCTTGCTCTAAGCTCTGGTTGGAGATGACGACAGGTTTTCCTGCTGCTGTGGACAATCCAGGAAGCATCGAAGTCCGTTGATGCAGTGGCGCTTTGATGTTAGATTCTTCAAGGAGTTTGAATTTGGTCAAATTTTGGTCTGGCACAGGCCGTCCAGATGCTGCAGTCGAGCCAGGATAAACATTTTCAGCAAGCAGAAGCTTCTTCGCTTGTTCTAAGTTCTGGTTGGAGATGACGACAGGTTTTCCTGCTGCTGTAGACAATCCAGGAAGCATCGAATTCCGTTGCAGTGGCGCTTTGATGTTGGAATCTTCAAGGAGTTTGAATTTGGCCAAATTTTCGTCTGGCACAGTCCGTCCAGATGCTGCATTTGAGCCAGGATAAGCATTTTCAGCAAGCAGAAGCTTCTTGGCTTGTTCTATGCTCTGGTTGGAGATGATGATAGGTTTTCCTGCTGCTGTGGACAATCCAGGAAGATTCTGTTGGCGCTTGGTGGCAAAATTTTGATCAGACACAGGTCGTCCGGATTCTGCAGTCGAGCAAGGATAAGCATTTTCAGCAAGCAGAAGCTTTTTGGCTTGTTCTAAGCTCTGGTTGGAGATGACGACAGGTTTTCCTGCTGCTGTGGACAATCCAGGAATATTCTGTTGGCGCTTGGTGTCAAAACTTTGATCAGACACAGGTCGTCCGGATGCTGCAGTCGAGCCAGGATAAGCATTTTCAGCAAGCAGAAGCTTCTTGGCTTGTTCTAAGCTCTGGTTGGAGATGACGACAGGTTTTCCTGCTGCTGTGGACAATCCTGGAAGATTCTGTTGGCGCTTGGTGGCAAAACTTTGATCAGACACAGGTCGTCCGGATGCTGCAGTCGAGCCAGGAAGAACATTTTCAGCATGCAGAAGCTTCTTGGCTTGTTCTAAGCTCTGGTTGGAAATTATGACAGGTTTCCCTGCTGCTGTCGAAAATCCAGGAAGCGAAGAATTCTGCTGCATATTGATGATGGGTTTTTCCAAGCGTTTGAATTTAGCCAAATTTTGGTCTGGCACAGTCTGTCCAGATGCTGCAGTCGAGCCAGGATAAGCATTTTCAGCAAGCAGAAGCTTCTTGGCATGTTCTAAGCTCTGGTTGGAAATGACGACAGGTTTTCCGGCTGCTGTGGACAATCCAGGAAGCGACGAATTCTGCTGCATATTGATGATGGGTTCTTCAAAGCGATTGAATTTAGCCAAATTTTGGTCTGGCTGTCCAGATGCTGCAGTTGAGCCAGTAAGGACATTTTCAGCATGCAGAAGTTTCTTTGCTTGTTCTAAGCTCTGATTGGAGATGACTAGTGGTTTCCCTGCTGCTGTGGACAATCCAGGAAGCGACGAATTCTGCTGCATTTTAATGATGGGATCTTCAAAGCATTTAAATTCAGCAAAATTTTGGTCTGGCACAGGCAGTCCAGATGCTGCAGTCGAGCCAGGAAGAACATTTTCAGCATGCAGAAGCTTCTTTGCTTGTTCTAAGCTCTGATTGGAAATGATGACAGCTTTTCCTGCTGCTGTAGTCAAACCAGAAAGAACTTTAGCAGCAGTTCCTAGAGGATTTTCTTCAACAGAGTTTCCTAAAGTTTGGCCTTGATCATTCAGAAGCTGTTTAGCTTCTGCTAAACTATGGTCCATAATCACAGTGGATAAGTCTTCAGCAGAAGCTACATCTGAATTTAAGATACTTTGGCTCTATGGAGACTTTCTTCAGAAATCGAAACAGCGTTTCCAGCAGCCGTAGAAAATCCAGACATCTTAACATTTTCGTATTCTAAAAGATTCTGCGCTTTAGATAGGCTTTCTTCTGGTTTTTCTGTAGATAAACCAGATTCATCAAATAAGTTTATGTTTGCTGAAGGACTTGTAGGTTCAAAAAGTTTTCTTGCTCTCGTAGTTTCAGCGTTAATTTGAGAAATATCAAAATCTTCAAGAAATTCTGTTTTTTCTTCTATTATGGAAAGATCAAGACCAGATTTGTTGCGAGCGAGAACTTTTCCGATCTTACGAAAACTTTTAAGGCTTTCGTTGAGGTCGACGACTTTTTCGTCTTCGCTTTCGCTCCCCGAAGGTGTTCCTGAGCTGATCGATCCGTCGAAATCAGGATCGTCGTCAATTTCGACACGATCATTTCGGCACAAAAAAACTTCTTCGGCTCTTCCGTCCAAACTGCTCGAGCCTAAAGTTTTTCCCAAGTTATCTTCATCCTTTTTTAAGGAAGAATAAAGAAGACTTTTTGAATTTCTTGATTTTAACTGCTTTGGCGTTGAATGATGTATCATATCAAACTACAAACACAGTTTAGAATATTAAAATATTAGAAATACTTACAATAAAATAATATTCTACAATAAAAAACTCGAAGAATAGATATTTGATGACATATGAGTAAGTAGGAACTTGTTATCAAAACGTGATAACAGTTCGCGCCAAAAAACCAGTGCAGCCAACTGCATCATCAAGGCGAAGCTTTCTAGTTTCTTTTCATCCCTAGGGAGGAAAAGTGGTCTGATTATGATTGAAAAAGGTAGAAATTAATGATTTATTAGGGAGAATTATGTACAAATCAAAACAAAAGACATATGAGTAAGTAGGAACTTGTTATCAAAACGTGATAACAGTTCGCGCCAAAAAACCAGTGCAGCCAACTCCATCATCAAGGCGAAGCTTTCTAGTTTCTTTTCATCCCTAGGGAGGAAAAGTGGTCCGATTATGATTGAAAAAGGTAGAAATCAATGATTTATTTGGGAGAATTATTTACAAATTAAAACAAAAGAAAAAAAAATTATGGCTCCAGAAGCTATTCTCGACTAGTCTTTTGTCCAGTATTTTATTGCTAATGGAGCCCTAAAAACTAATTTGTACAAAAAATACAGTGCAGCCAACTGCATCTCCAAGGCGAAGCTTTCGTTTCTTTTCATCCCTAGGGAGGAAAAGTGGTCCGATTATGATTGAAAAAGGTAGAAATCAATGATTTATTTGGGAGAATTATTTACAAATTAAAACAAAAAAAATTATGGCTCCAGAAGCTATTCTTGACTAGTCTTTTGTCCAGTATTTACTATTTTATTGCTAATGGAGCCCTAAAAACTAATTTGTACCAAACAAAAATACAGTGCAGCCAACTGCATCTCCAAGGCGAAGCTTTCTAGTTTCTTTTCATCCCTAGGGAGGAAAAGTGGTCCGATTATGATTGAAAAAGGTAGAAATCAATGATTTATTTGGGAGAATTATTTACAAATAACAAAAGAAAAAAAATTATGGCTCCAGAAGCTATTCTTGACTATGAGTAAGTAGGAACTTGTTATCAAAACGTGACAACAGTTCGCGCCAAAAAACCAGTGCAGCCAACTGGATCTCCAGGGCGAAGCTTTCTAGTTTCTTTTCATCCCTAGGGAGGAAAAGTGGTCCGATTATGATTGAAAAAGGTAGAAATCAATGATTTATTTTGGAGAATTATTTACAAATTAAAAAAAAAAAAAATCATGGCCTCCAGAAGCTATTCTTGACTAGTCTTTTGTCCAGTATTTTATTGCTAATGGAGCCCTAAAAACTAATTTGTACCAAATAAAAATACAGTGCAGCCAACTGCATCTCCAAGGCTACGCTTTCTAGTTTCTTTTCATCCCTAGGGAGGAAAAGTGGTCCGATTATGATTGAAAAAGGTAGAAATCAATGATTTATTTGGGAGAATTATTTACAAATTAAAACAAAAGAAAAAAAAATTATGGCTCCAGAAGCTATTCTTGACTAGTCTTTTATTGCTAATGGAGCCCAAAAAACTAATTTGTACAAAAAAAAATACAGTGCAGCCAACTGCATCTCCAAGGCGAAGCTTTCCAGTTTCTTTTCATCCCTAGGGAGGAAAAGTGGTCCGATTATGATTGAAAAAGGTAGAAATCAATGATTTATTTGGGAGAATTATTTACAAAGAAAAAAAATTATGGCTCCAGAAGCTATTCTTGACTAGTCTTTTGTCCAGTATTTTATTGCTAAAGGAGCCCTAAAAACTAATTTGTACCAAATAAAAAAGACAGAATATTTCAAATATTTTATATGTCGATGACGGTCGAACTAGGCAAATTCGGTTTATATGTTTGTATGGTGTTGAGAAATTCGAGTATTTGTTTATAATACTGCGATGATGTCCACGTGTCGTTATGGTGACCTTCAGGAATTGTGAGGAGCTTACGGTGAGACGAAGGGCACAAAGTGTATAAAGTCGACATCATTTTTGGCGGGACGAGACTATCTTTAAGGCCCGAAATAAATAACGTCGGGACGTTGACATTCGGAATTTTTTTCGTCGACAGATACTAGAAAACAATAAAATATTAATGAAACATAATTTGATATTTAGGAAAGAATAAAAGGAAAAATAGACCCCAACGGGAACGAAATTTTTCGACTTTTTCATTCAATATTTGGAAGTAACTCGAAAACTATTGGTCATAGCAAAAAAACGAATAAGTTTAAAACTAATCAAAATTATATCTTCTTTAAAAAAGTTGAATACCATTTTTCCCCAGGACGAATAGTTCAGAAAATATTGTGAAAAAACGGGGAAATTTATTCAATTTTTGAGAATAACTTGAAAACTATTCGTCCTAGTGAAAAAATGACCAAGTTCAAAACTAATCAAAATTAAATCTTCTATAAAAAAGTTAAATACCATTTTTCCCCAGGACGAATAGTTTAGAAGGTATTGGGGAAAAAGGGGGAAATTTTGGGCGTAACTCAAAAACTATTGGTCCTAGTGAAAAAATGACTAAGTTCAAAACTAATCAAAATGAAATCTTCTATAAAAAAGTTAAATACCATTTTTCTCTAGGACGAATAGTTAAGAAGATATCACGAAAAAAGGGGAAATTTATTCAATTTTTGGGAATAACTTGAAAACTATTGGTCCTAGTGAAAAAATGAGTAAGTTCAAAACTAATCAAAATTAAATCTTCTACAAAAAAGTAAAATACTATTTTTCCCCAAGACGAATAGTTTAGAAGGTATTGGGGAAAAAGGGGGAAATTTTGGGCGTAACTCAAAAACTATTGGTCCTAGTGAAAAAATGACTAAGTTCAAAACTAATCCAAATTAAATCTTCTTTGAAAAATTTAAATACCATTTTTCTCTAGGACGAATAGTTAAGGAGGTATGATGGTTTTTAAGCGAGTTGCTTTGCAAATTTTTCGTTGTTAACAACGGTTTTCGGTTTTTCCCTTCTATCTCGGTTTTTCCCTTCTATCTCGGAAACCGTCGCTCAAAACGAAAAAATGTCATAAGTAAAAGTTGTAGGTACTGAAATTTACTACATAAAATATCTTATTAGTTTTTTCCGTCAGAGCAATACTTTAGGAGATATGGAAGTATTTAAGTTGGTTGCTTTGCAAATTTTTCGTTGTTAACAACGGTTTTCGGTTTTTCCCTTCTATCTCGGAAAACGTCGCTCAAACGAAAAAATGTCATAAGTAAAAGTCGTAGGTACTGAAATTTACTACAAAAAGACCTCATTGGTTTTTTGTCAGAACAATACTTAAGGAGATATAAGGGTTCTTAAGTGAGTTGCTTTGCAAATTTTTCGTTGTGAGCAACGGTTTTCGGTTTTTCCCTTCTATCTCGGAAACCGTCGCTCAAAACAAAAAAATGTCCTAAGTAAAAGTTGTAGGTACAAAGATTTCCTACAAAAATTTCTTTATTCATTATTTGTGTAAGAGCAATATTTAAGGAGTTATGAGGATAAAACTAATAATCCTACAGAGCCTGTCTGAAAACTTAAAACCATCATATCTCCTAAAATATTGCTCTGACGGAAAAAACCAATAAGATATTTTATGTAGTAAATTTCCGTAGCTACAACTTTTACTTAGGACATTTTTCCGTTTTGAGCGACGGTTTCCGAGATAGAAGGGAAAAACCGAAAACCGTTGCTCACAACGAAAAATGTACAAAGCAACCAACTTAAAACCCTCATATCCCCTTAAGAAGATATCACGAAAAAAGGGGTTTATTCAATTTTGGGAATAACTTGAAAACTATTGGTCTAAGCAAAAAAATTACTAAGTTCAAAATTGAGCCAAAATTAAATTTCGATTAAAAAACTCAAATACCATTTTTCCCTAGGATGAATAGTTTAGATGATATTGGAGAAAAGACAGGGAACATTAACCCAAAGATTGTATGTTCGAATCCCGCTGAGGCCCAGCTTTTTTTCTTCTTAACTAATTTTTTAATAATTAATAATAATTACTTTATTTTTATAGGCGCATAGAGGTACAAAGTTGAGCCATTTCGATTTAAACAAGGCGACCATCATTTCAGGTATGCTTGTAAACGTATTTTCAATAAGTAGGCACCAAATACGACAACCGTATTCTGCCCTGGAAGCCAAATCGATCGCCACAGCGCCGCCTGAAAATCGCCGTTAGTATTGTTTTTCGTCGTAAAATCGACAAACCTAAAGAACGGCCGAAAACGATTATTTTATATTGATTTATGTCGGCTCGAGTAGCCAAATAGTCGAGGGCGGCTCGCGCGTCCATGTATAAACCTTCTTCCGACGGTTGACCCTTCGAATGGCCGTATCCTCGATATTCGACCATTAAAACGTTACACTGGAGACGTTTGAAAAGTCCGTCAGCATTTTGCAATCTGGAAAAAAAAAGTGTTTTTTCACTGAAAAACTGCTTAAAATCGATTAGAATGAGGGATTCATAGCCAAAAAAACTGAGAAAATCGCCCATAAATCACGAAAAGAGAGTTCCTCAAGCCCAAAAAATGAGGACACGTTATGATGTCCAGGCAGAGAAAACACCCAAAATAGGGGTTTTTAGGGAAAAAAACATCTAAAAAGGTGTTTTTACGTAGAGAAACGCCCAAAAAGGTGCTTATACGAAAAGGAAAACGCCTAAAAGGTGCTTATACGCAGAGGAAAACGCCCAAAAAAGGTGTTTATACGAAGAGGAAACACCAAAAAAGGTGTTTATAGGCAGAGAAACCGTCCAAAAAGGGTGTTTATAGGCAGAGAAACCGCCCAAAAGAGGGTGTTTAAATGCGGAGAAACCGCCCCAAAAGGGTGTTTATACGCAGAGGAAAACGCCCAAAAAATGTGTTTATACGCAGAGGAAAACGCCCAAAAAAGGTGTTTATACGCAGAGGAAAACGCCCAAAAAAAAAAGGTTTTTTACGGGGGGAAAACATCTAAAAAGGTGTTTTACGTAGAGAAACGGCCAAAAAAGGTGTTTATACGAAGAGGAAAACGCCCAAAAAGGTGTTTATACGCAGAGGAAAACGCCCAAAAAGGTATTTATACGCAGAGGAAAACGCCCAAAAAGGTGCTTATACGAAGAGGAAAACGCCCAAAAAGTTGTTTATACGAAGAGGAAACATCAAAAAGGTGTTAATACGCAGAGGAAAACGCCAAAAAAAAGAGGGGTTGTTAGGGAAAAAAACATCTAAAAAGGTGTTTATACGTAGAGAAACGCCCAATAAGGTGCTTATACGCAAAGGAAAACGCCCAATAATGTGTTTATACGAAGAGGAAAACGCCCAATAATGTGTTTATACGAAGAGGAAACACCAAAAAAGGTGTTTAAACGAAGAGGAAACACCAAAAAAAGTGTTTATACGAAGAGGATACACCAAAAAAGGTGTTTATAGGCAGAGAAACCGCCCAAAAAGGGTGTTTACACGCAGAGAAACCGCCCGAAAAGGGTGTTTATATGTAGAGAAACCGCCCCAAAAAGGGTGTTTATAGGCAGAGAAACCGCCCAAAAAGGGTGTTTATATGCAGAGAAACCGCCCCAAAAACGGGTGTTTATATGCAGAGAAACCGCCCCAAAAAGGGTGTTTATAGGCAGAGAAACCGCCCCGAAAAGGGTGTTTATATGCAGTGAAACCGCCCCAAAAAGGGTGTTTATATGCAGAGAAACCGCCCCAAAAAGGGAGTTTATATGCAGAGAAACCGCCCCAAAAAGGGTGTTTATAGGCAGCGAAAACACCAAAAAAAGGGTTTTTATAGGCCGCGAAAACACCAAAAAAAAGGGTTTTTATATGCAGAGAAACCGCCCCAAAAACGGGTGTTTATATGCAGAGAAACCGCCCCAAAAAGGGTGTTTATAGGCAGAGAAACCGCCCCAAAAAGGGTGTTTATAGGCAGAGAAACCGCCCCGAAAAGGGTGTTTATATGCAGTGAAACCGCCCCAAAAAGGGTGTTTATATGCAGAGAAACCGCCCCAAAAAGGGAGTTTATATGCAGAAAAACCGCCCCAAAAAGGGTGTTTATAGGCAGCGAAAACACAAAAAAAAGGGTTTTTATAGGCAGAGAAACCGCCCCAAAAAGGGTGTTTATTGGCCGCGAAAACTCCAAAAAAAAGGGTTTTTATAGGCTGAGAAAACACCAAAAAAAGCGGTGTTTTTAGGAAGATTGAGATGCATTATGCCAAAAGTACAGAAACAGTTTTTTGGCGAAACGAAAAGTTCTTTAAAATGAAAGTTTCCTTGTGTTCAATGGCATTACGTTGAAACGACAAGTTAACAAATCTCTTCTTAATGGTGAGATGTATTATGTTCAAATGCATTATGGTGAACGTATTATACGGTCAAATGCATTATGGCGAACCGCATTATGTCGACACGTTATGATGACGTCCATCGATTCCGACGAGATGCGGGGAATTCCTTTAAAATGGGCGAAACCCGAGGAAAAGGACCATCTAAGATATTTAAAAAAGGCGAACCTATGTCCAAAAAGGGTGTTTATATGTAGAGAAACCGCCCCAAAAAGGGTGTTTATATGCAGGGAAACCACCCCAAAAAGGGTGTTTATATGCAGGGAAACCGCCCCAAAAAGTGGGTTTATATGCAGAGAAACCGCCCCAAAAAGGGTGTTTATATGCAGAGAAACTGCCCCAAAAAGGGTGTTTATATGCAGAGAAACCGCCCAAAAAGGGGGTTTATATGCAGAGAAACCACCCCAAAAAGGGTGTTTATATGCAGAGAAACCGCCCCAAAAAGGGTGTTTATATGCAGAGAAACCGACCCAAAAATGGTGTTTATAGGCAGAGAAAACACAAAAAAAGGGGTGTTTTTAGGAATGGTTAGGGATGGTTAGAGAAAACACCAAAAAAGGGTGTTTATAGGCAGAGAAAACACCAAAAAAGGGTGTTTATAGGCAGAAAAACACCAAAAAAAGGGGTGTTTTTAGGAAGATTGAGATGTATTATGCCAAAAGGACAGAAACAGTTTTTTGGCGAAACGAAAAGTTCTTTAAAATGAAAGTTTCCATTATGGCGAACCGCATTATGTCGACACGTTCTGATGACGTCCATCGATTCCAACGAGATGCGGGGAATTCGTTTAAAATGGGCCAAATCCAAGGAAAAGGAGCATCTAAGATATTTAAAAAGGCGAACCTATGTCCCATATTGCCGGCGTTTCCGTGGAAGAAGACGACAGTCGGGACAACCTGCCCCTTCGGAAAAGGATGCTTTATAAAATACATGTGGATCATCGTTCCGTCTAAACTCTGTATAAAAAGATTCTGAAAAGGCAAATTAAAAGTCGATGGGTCCAAAACCGGCTCACGACTCGGCAAACTCTTGACATCTGGATGATACAGAAGGCGATCCTGCGCTTTGTAAAACACCACTGAAAAAAAATAAAATAATAATAATAAATCGTCTTTTCCCACTTACGGAATGAGGCGACCGCCAGTATTATGGTTGCCGTCAACCCGTCTAAAACGAGGTAGACGAAAAGACATAAAACTACAGAATAAAGTAAGATTTTCCAACATTTTAGTAGCCCGTATAATAAAAAGAAGTAACGGAAATCGTATTTGTTGGTCATTTCATTGAGAATTCGTTTTGTGTGTGTTTTTTGTGTGACATCGAATGATTGACAGTTTGATAACGTTAGAAAAACATAACCTTTTTCTTTGTGGTTATAATTTATAAAATCAGTGATGCTTTGTTGGCTCCACTGATTTCGTTTTTGTGTTTTTTACCGACTTACGTAGGAGAAGAGGGTTCTTGAATTCGAAACGTTTCTTTTCCTTCTTTTTCGATGGCGTTGACATTTTTGAGCCCGGAAAATGTTTTCCCTTTTAATTTTTTTCACATGTTTGGTTTCACATGGTGAAAACGCCTTGAAAAAAGGGTTTTCAGGAAAATACGCGAAGAAAAAAAAGCCATAAAATGGTGGTGTTTATGTGAAGATAAAGCGCCTAAAAAGGTGTTTATGTGTAGAGAAACGCCTAAAAAGGTGTTTATGTGTAGAGAAACGCCTAAAAAGGTGTTTATGTGTAGAGAAACGCCTAAAAGGTGTTTATGTGTAGAGAAAACCGCCAAAAAGGTGTTTATGTGTAGAGAAAACGGCCAAAAAGGTGTTTATGTGTAGAGAAAACGGCCAAAAAGGTGTTTATGTGTAGAGAAAACGGCCAAAAAGGTGTTCATGTGTAGAGAAAACGGCCAAAAAGGTGTTTATGTGTAGAGAAAACGGCCAAAAAGGTGTTTATGTGTAGAGAAAACGGCCAAAAAGGTGTTTATTGGAAGAGAAAACATCCAAAAAAGGTGTTTATAGGAAGAGCAAACATCCAAAAAGATGTTTTTAGGAAAAGAAAACGCCTTAAAAGGTGTTAATAGGCAGAGGGTCCGTCCCAAAAGTTGTTTATTTTAAGATTAAAAAAAGTGTTTTTAAGCAGATAAAACCCCCAAACAAATGTTTTTGGGAAGAGAAAACCCACAAAAAGGTGTTTTAGGAAGAGAAAACCCACAAAAAGGTGTTTTTAGGAAGAGAAAACCCACAAAAAGGTGTTTTTAGGAAGAGAAAACCCACAAAAAGGTGTTTTTAGGAAGAGAAAACATCCCAATAGGTGTTTTTAGGAAGAGAAAACATCCCAATAGGTGTTTTTAGGAAGAGAAAACATCCCAATAGCTGTTTTTAGGAAGAGAAAACATCCAAAAAGGTGTTTATAGGAAGAGAAAACATCCAAAAAGGTGTTTTAGGAAGAGAAAACATCCAAAAAGGTGTTTATAGGATGGGAAACCCGATTAATACGCCCAAAAAGGTGTTTATACCATGAGAAAACAGATTGAAACTTCCAAAAAGGTGTTTACCGGCAAAAAAGACCGAGAAAAATTACCATGGTACTTCTCGGAAGAAAATGACGCAAAAATGCTTAAAATAGGAGTTTATTAGAAAAAACGTCTAAAAAAGGTGTTTTCTGGGCAAAATTACCCACGTAAACGCCCAAAAAAGGTGTTTCTGGGGTCAAAAAGTTGTTCATCCGCTAAAAAAATCGAGGAAACGAAAACAAACAAAAATTTTCAGAATGACTGAGGAAAAAAGTGCGGGGAGCTCTGATCTAGAAACCAGTGGTCATAAAAAAAAATTACATCTGAAAAAAAAAAGAGAAACTCCTAAAAAGGTGTTTATGTGAAGAGAAACGCCTAAAAAGGTGTTTATGTGAAGAGAAAACCGCCAAAAAGATGTTTTAGGAAAAGAAATCGCTCTAAAAGGTGTTAATAGGCAGAGAAACCATCCTAAAAGGTGCTTATTGGAAGAGAAAACATCCAAAAAAGGTGTTTATGGGAAGAGAAAACATCCAAAAAGGTGTTTATGTGAAGAGAAAACATCCAAAAAGGTGTTTATAGGAAGAGCAAACATCCAAAAAAATGTAAAAAATTATATCTTTAAAAAAATCCGTTTTCTTTTATGCGAAAAAAAGGTACAATTTTTTGTAGATGCCAGAAACCCCAAGAATATGATATTTTCGTATTCTCCTTTTTAAAAGTGGGGAGCTCCTTTCTTCGGTCCTCCGGGCCTGATGAACCGTAAAGCAGATTTTAAGACAGAAGGTCAAGGATACACAATTTTGAGGGTTCCCCGGTCACGAAACATAAAAGAAAGAATAGAGAGAGGGTAAAAAAGGTGTGTTTCTGTCGGTATGCCATGGGCCCAAAGCCATCATCCCCACCAAACCAAACGCTTCTCCGTCTCTCCCTTACTTCAGTCAGTCTTCAGACCTCCCAGCTCGCCAACACAGTTTCCGCCGCGTTTTCCCCTTTATACATCGTGAAAATGGTTATTTATACGTCATAAAATGTGGAATAAATAGAATATCAAGTAGGTATCCAACTTACATTTTCTTTGAAAAATCTCAAAAGCTACCTATAATAAGAATTGAAAAAGTATTTATTGCGCGAATATCGTACAAATGAGCTTACGATGGACAAAATTAGACTATTAGCTCTCCCGCAATAGCTATGGGAAAAATGATTAAAATCTTCCTTCAGAGCTTTGCTTGCGAGAGGAAAAAAATGAAACCCTCTTTCAAACTACAAGAATGTCCAAAAATTGTCTAAAAAGTACCTCCTGTTCAAAAAGTTAAGAAAAATTACTTGAAACTAGGAATTATGGGGTAGAAAACCAAAAAAATTGCCCAAAGATTCTGAGAAAAGAGTCCCTTCTGTAAAAACAGTGGTTAAAATCGGGGATTCTTGGGTAAAAAAAAGCCTGCCAGACATTGTTTCTCAGAGCTTTGCTTGCGAGAGGAAAAAAATCAACCCCTCATTCAAACAAGACCGTCCAAAAATTCTGAAAAATGGGTTCCTCCTGGCCAAAAAGATTTTTGAGGGTTTTCTATTTCCTTTCTGCCTATAAACCCCTTTTTTGGCGTTTTATTCCTTCTTTCTGCCTATAAACCCCCTTTTTGGGCGTTTTATTCCTTCTTTCTGTCAATAAACCCCTTTTTTGGCGTTTTATTCCTTCTTTCTTCCTATAAACCCCTTTTTTTGGCGTTTTATTCCTTCTTTCTTCCTATAAACCCCTTTTTTTGGCGTTTTATTCCTTCTTTCTGCCTATAAACCCCTTTTTGGGCGTTTTATTCCTTCTTTCTTCCTATAAACCCCTTTTTTGGCGTTTTATTCCTTCTTTCTGCATATAAACCCCTTTTTTGGCGTTTTATTCCTTCTTTCTGCCTATAAACCCCTTTTTGGGCGTTTTATTCCTTCTTTCTGCCTATAAACCCTTTTTTTTAACTTTTTCTCCCGTCTTTCTACCTATAAACACCTTTTTGGACGTTTTCTCCAGTGTTTCTACCTATAAACACCTTAAACACCTTTTGATTTTGAGGCGTTTTCTTCATTCTTTCTGCCCATAAACACCTTTTTGACGTTTTTGACTGCCTAAAATCTGAGGTTCTGGCGTACCTGAAAAAACTTTTCTCTCAAAGCTTTGATTGCGAGAGGAAAAAAATCACCCCAGGCCCGTCTACTTTCCAGTAAATCCACGAAAAATACTGTGTTAAGGAAATAGTTGAAAATTTTTTTTTGTCTTTTTTTAATGTTGGTTTAAAATTTATTTACTTTATCGCTCATTGTCAGTATTGATACAGAAGGCCTTGAAAGTAAAAGGAAACGGGGGGAAAAGTAATTTACTTTATGAATGGTCTGTAGAAGGGAGGTGTAATTAAGGCTCTCCTGCTACTTATTTTAGCTTTTGGTAATTAGATATCTAAAAATAAAATTTTATCGTTGAAATCGGGCCGAATATTCTGTTCCAACTAGTCGAACAATTGAGGCGCTCCGGGTACGAAGGGCGAACTCAACAAAACGTAGTTTCGAGATATTCGCATTTTAAAGTTTTATTTTACGGGCGAACTCAACAGAAAAGTCATGCCCTGGAGTGGGAAAAGGAGTGGGGGTTGTGGACTAGGATGTGGAGTTCGCCCTTCGTACCCGCTCGGATATCGCAGTTAGAGCTTTGCCACGGGCGTACACAAATTGACTCCCGCTAATCCGGGTATTTTTTTTTCGTACCTGCTAAAAGTACAAATTGACTCCCGTGTATTTCTTATCAATTGTCCAATTGACTCCCGTCTAAAATCCTTCACTAATCCTAAGCAGGTATACAAAATAGAAGGGTTATTTTTCACTATCACAGTTTTATCAGGCGAAAAGTTGCAAGTTTCGTCAGTTTGATATTAGAAATGGAAAAAATAACGTTAGGAACCAATAAAAATCGTGCGGCAATTTTTTCGTTAAACCATAAATTTGTCTTTCACAAAAATTTGTCGGGTGGCGTGGAAAGATGGGTGTGTTCGAAAAAAAATTCCACAAAATGCAAGGCATTTATTAAAATAATAAATGGTAAGAAATTATCAGATTTTTCTTTCTTCTTCTTCTTTTTCCGTCGTTTTTTTTTTTCTATTATTTTAAGGTTGATGGATTAATAGCACTAGTTGTCTTTTCATTTTTTTATTTACTAAGGGACATGTTTCGGCCACATGTTCGCAGCCCTCTTCAGCCTTATTTTCTACAACAATTAACAATTTTTAAAATTCAGTAATTAACAAGCAAAAAGAAATTTGGTTAACAAAAATAATTTCCAAATTTGAAAATAAAGAAATATCGATCTATTCTTACATTAAATTAGTGTCTAACAAGCTTGCTATAATTAACAAAAATTAATATGTTTAAATTGCTCAGGGAACAGAGAGTTTTTTTTTTTTTTTTATGGATTTATATTTATCTTTATTTTATTATGTATATGCCTTGTTTCATTTATTTATTTTTCTCTCTCTCGCTATATGACGTGTATGACGTGAATAAAGATTTTTTGATTTGATTTGATTTATATGTAGTAAATTTGACCTTGATAATTAAGTTGATAAGGGAGTCAATTTGACAATTGGAAAAAATACACGGGAGTCATTTTGACATTTGGGAGTCATTTTGCAAAACTATACGGGAGTCATTTTGTACAGAGGATTAGGGTTTGGGAGTCAATTCGTCGCCGCCCTTTGCCACATATCGGTTTTTACGTACTTAAAGGGGAAAAAAGGGCGAACTCAACATAAAAATTATATGGGTGTATTCACCAAGAGGTCTAGAATCTGAAAATGAAAAAAAAAAAATTTGTCCGATGTCGAGTTCGCCCTTCGTACCCGGAGAGCCTCATATCTAAAAATAAAATTTAATCGTTGAATCGGGCCGACTATTCCGTTCCAACTAGTCGAACAATTGAAGAATTAGGATTCTGGACACGATTTCCGGTTTGGTTAAGAAAATTGAAAAGAAGAAACCCGGAACTTCGTGTGTGTGCACTATTGGCTTTTTTCCAAAAAAATTTATAAAAAGGAGGCATTTGTAACGTTTAAAAGTGTTTTGACCTCATAGTTTGGGAGAAAAAAAGGAGCTTGAAAAAAGCTCCTGGATTAAGAAAAAACAGATATTCTAAAAATAACTTCTGAATTGAATGAAATTTGTTTAGTTTTTAGATTTTTCTTCTCAAAAAAGGTGTTTTGGGGGGAAGAAACACCATGGGAAACACCCAAAATAGGTGTAGCTAGGAAGAGAGAAAGAAGAAACGCCTAAAGGTGTTTATGAGCAGAAGGAAGAAAACGCCCAAAAAGGGGTTTATATGCAGAAAGAAAGAAGAAAACACCCAAAAGAGGTTTATAGGCAGAGAGAGAGAATAAAACGCCTAAAAAGATGTTTAAGGTGTTCCTAGGTAGAAAGACGGGAGAAAAAGTCCAAAAAAAGGGGTTTATAGGCAGAAAGAAGGAAGAAAACGCTTAAAAAAGGGTTTATAGGCAGAAAACGGAATAAAATGCCTAAAAAGGTGTTTAAGGTGTTTATAGGTAGAAATACAGGAAAAAACGTCCAAAAAGGTGATTCTAGGTAGAAAGACGGGAGAAAAAGTCCAAAAAAGGGGGTATAGGCAGGAAAAAAAAAGGAAGAAAACGCCTAACTAGGGGTTTATAGGTAGAGAGACAGAATAAAACGCCCTAAAAGGTGTTTAAGGTGTTTCTAGGTAGAAAGACTGGAGAAAAAGTCCAAAAAAAGGGTTTATAGGCAGAAAGAAGGAAGAAAACGCCTAAATAGGGGTTTATTGGCAGAGAGACAGAATAAAACGCCCTGAAAGGTGTTTAAGGTGTTTCTAGGTAGAAAGACGGGAGAAAAAGTCCAAAAAAAGGGGTTTATAGGCAGAAAGAAGGAAGAAAACGCTTAAAAAAGGGTTTATAGGCAGAAAACAGAATAAAATGCCTTAAAAGGTGTTTAAGGTGTTTATAGGTAGAAATACAGGAGAAAACGTCCAAAAAGGTGATTCTAGGTAGAAAGACGGGAGAAAAAGTCCAGAAGAGGGGGTTTATAGGCAGGAAAAAATGGAAGAAAACGCCTAAATAGGGGTTTATAGGCGGAGAGACAGAATGAAACGCCCTAAAAGGTGTTTAAGGTGTTTCTAGGTAGAAAGACGGGAGAAAAAGTCCAAAAAACGGGGTTTATAGGCAGGAAAAAAAGAAGGAAGAAAACGTCTAAATAGGGGTTTATAGGCAGAGAGACAGAATAAAACGCCCTAAAAGGTGTTTAAGGTGTTTCTAGGTAGAAAGACGGGAGAAAAAGTTCAAAAAAAGGCGTTTAAGGTGTTCGTAGGTCGAAATACATGAGAAAACGTCCAAAAAGGTGATTCTAGGTAGAAAGACGGGAGAAAAAGTCCAAAAAAGGGGGTTTATAGGCAGGGAAAAAAGGAAGAAAACGCCTAAATAGGGGTTTAAGGTGTTTCTAGGTAGAAAGACGGGAGAAAACGTCCAAAAAAAGGGGTTTATAGGCAGAAAGAAGGAAGAAAACCCCCAAAAAGGTGTTTATAGGCTGAAAAACAGAATAAAACGCCTAAAAAAGTGTTCGAGGTATTTATAGGTAGAAATATAGGGAAAAACTTCCAAAAAATGTGTTTAGAGGTAGAAATATAGAAGAAAAAGTCCAAAAAGGGGTTTACAGGCAGAAAGAAGGAAGACAACGCCCAAAAAGGTGTTTATAGGTAGAAATACAGGAGGAAGCGTCGAAAAATCTGTTTCTAGGTAGAAAGACGGGAGAAAAAGTCCAAAAAAGGGGTTTATAGGCAGAATTATCCAGAAAAACAGAAGAAATCGCCCAAAAAAAGGAGTTTGTAGGCTGGAAGACCGAAGAATACGCCCAAAAATGAGGCATTTGTAACGCTTAAAAGTATTTTGATCTCATAGTTAAGGAGAAGAAAAGCTTAAAGAAAGCTCGTAGCTTAAGAAAAAATGGATATTCATAACTTCTGAATGGAATAAAATTTTCTTTTTTTTTTTTTTTAGATTTCTTATGAGATTGAAAGGAAGGCTTGCGGTGAAGAAGAAGGGGAAAAAAAGCGTAATAAATGCGATAAGATGAGGTCATGAACCAAAACGGAACCGAGGGTAATAACAATACCCTTCCACGACAAAGGGAGAGGCTCGGCGTCCGCGTGAAGGACAACGGGGAAAGACCGTTGAGCCTCTACGACAACATCAATGACACTCCGCGGGTCTCTCCATCACGTTCGATCGGACCTTCGCAGGCGGCCGCGATGGTCACGACCGTCCCGCAGAATATCGTCGCACCCAAAATCGAAGGAAGGCACGCACCGACGAGGTCTTCGCTCAGACATAGCCGGATGATCGTTCTCACAAAGCAAGGCAAAGGTACTTTTCACGATAGCCATTATCGGCATGTTTTGTCATGTAAATCCTGATGGCTCCAACCCCCATTAGGGTGGCTTCCTTACTTATTCCAATTTCCATAAAAAAAAAAAAGTTTCCTCAGGGTTGAACTATTTTTAGAATGCTCTGAAATCATCAAGCTAACGTTCGAAAATAAATGTTTTGTTTTATCATTTGAAAAAATATTGTCCCCTGCAGACCCTTTTCAACCGTTTAATTAAAACTGACCGGACGCTATTGAATGAAAGAGGGAGATGCATCAACTTCAACTCCAATCGACGTCCTTTTTTTCTTCCAACTTCAAAATCAATATCGACAACAACAGCACTACTTCCTTTTTGCCTTCCTGTAGTTCAAAAAAAATTCTAGTTCTGTTTTTTTACTCTACGGTCGACCTTCTCGAGTGGAGTGAGGCGGTTGAGTGAACTTTGTAAAGGGGCTCAAAGGGAGACCGGAGTTAACATGACCTATTTTGAGGAGATCGCTACCTTTTTCAGCAACTTTCAACCTTTTTCGACCTTTAAATAGGTGATTAGTAATTGGAGATGTAATTAGGAAAGACAAGCGGACGGTGTACAAAGAATTAAAGAACGCCCCGGCGTATTTTTAATTTTTTTTTTTCTTTCTTCTACTTGAAGAATTCTTTCCGCATTGCATCCTAGAAAGTCGAGGAATTGACAATAACGAGCCTATTTCCCAAGAAGGGTAGAAAATATAAACTTTGTCGGCGTTTTCGCAATGCGTGAAGTGGCTACTTGTGGATGTCATGGACAACCGGTCGATTGTTCGGAAATTGGATGGGAAAGTGCGATGATCCTCAATGGCAGGACAGTTTCCCAATGACATGGAGGGTAGAAAATCAAAACTTTGTCGTCGGTTCCCCAATTTGGGAAGTGATATAGCATATGCAATTTGTGGATGTCATCAATTGGGAGATGACCGGTAGATAGTTCGGATGTTGGAAGGGAATGTGCGATGATCCTCAATGGCAGGTCTGTTTCCCAAAGGCCATGACATGGAGGGTAGAAAATCAAAACTTTGTCGTCGGTTCCCCAATTTGGGAAGTGACATAGCATACGCTATTTGTGGATGTCATCAATTGGGAGATGACCAGTAGATAGTTCGGAAATTGGATGGGAAAGTGCGATGATCCTCAATGGCAGGACAGTTTCCCAAAGGCCTTGACATGGAGGGTAGAAAATCAAAACTTTGTCGTCGGTTCCCCAATTTGGGAAGTGATATAGCATATGCTATTGGTGGATGTCATCAATTGGGAGATGACCCAATAGTTCGGATGTTGGAAGGGAATGTGCGATGATCCTCTATGGCAGGTCTGTTTCCCAATGGCCATGACATCAAAATCAAACCTTTGTCGGCGTTTTCCCAATTCTTGAAGTGACATAGCAGAGGCTGGAAGCCATCAGGATTGAGGGATGACCGATTGACTGTTTGAAAATTTGATGGGAAAATGCGATGATCCTCAATGGCAGGACCATTTCCCAAAGGCATGAAGGGTAGAAAATCAAAACTTTGTCGACTTTTTCCCAATTCGTGGAGTAGCAGAGGCGAAGCCATCAGGATTGAGGGATGACCGGTTGACTGTTCGGAAATTGGATGGGAATGTGCGATGATCCTCAATGGCAGGACCATTTCCCAAAGGCTTTGACATGGAGGGTAGATAATCAAAACTTTGTCGTCGGTTCTCCAATTTGGGAAGTGACATAGCATATTATGCTATTTGTGGATGTCATCAATTGGGAGATGACCGGTAGATAGTTCGGATGTTGCAAGGGAATGTGCGATGATCCTCAATGGCAGGTCCGTTTCCCAAAGGCCATGACATGGAGGGTAGAAAATCAAAACTTTGTCGGCGTTTCCGCAATTCGGGAAGTGCCATAGTATAGGCTACTCGTGGATGCCATCAGGATTGTGGGATGACCGGTTGACTGTTCGCAAATTTGATGGGAAAGTGCGATGATCCTCAATGACAAGACCGTTTCCAAAGGCCATGAAATGGAGGGTAGAAAATCAAAGTTTTGTCGGCGTTTCTCAATTTGGGAAGTGACCTAGCATACACTATTTGTGGATATCATCAGGATTGAGGGATGACCGGTTGACTGTTGAATTGGATGGTGAAATACGAGGTTACTATTGCGGGACCGTTTCCAAAAGGCGTTGACATCGAGGATAGAAAATCAAAGCTTTGTCGGCGTTTCTTCATAGGCTATTTGTGGATATCATCAGGATTGAGTGACGACCAGTTGACTGTTGAATTGGATGGTGAAATACGAGGTTTTCCTCAATGGCGGGACCGTTTCCCAAAGGCCTTGACATCTAGGATAGAAAATCAAAACTTCGTCGTCGTTTTCGCAATGCGTGAAGTGGCATGCTACTTGTGGATGTCATGGACAACCGGTCGATTGTTCGGAAATTGGATGGGAAAGTGCGATGATGCTCAATGGCAGGACCAAATTGACATGGAGGTAGAAAATCAAATCTTGGTCGGCGGTTCCCCAATTCGGGAAGTGACATAGAGCTATTTGTGGATGTCATCAGGATTGAGAGATGATCGGTTGACTGTTCGGAAATTGGATGGGAAAGTGCGACGATCCTCAATGGCAGGACCGTTTCTCAAAGGACCTTACGAAGGTTAGAAAATCAAAACTTTGTCGGCGTTTTCCCAATTCTTGAATTGACATAGTAGAGGCTACTCGTGGATGCCATCAGGATTGAGGGATGCCCGGTTGACTGTTCGGAAATTGGATGGGAAAGTACGTTGATCCGCAATGGCAGGACCGTTTCCCAAACGCCTTTACAAGGAGGGTAGAAAATGAATGCTTTGTCGGCGTTTTCCCTATTCGAGGAGTGACATAGCAGAGCCTACTCGTGGAAGCCTTCAGGATTGAGGGATGATCGGTTGACTGTTCAGAAATTGGATGGTGAAATACGAGGTTCCTTGATGGCAGGACCGTTTCCCAAAGGCCATGGAGGGTACAAAATCAAAACTTTGTCGGCGTTTTCCCAATTCTTGAAGTGACATAGCAGAGCCTACTCGTGCCACCAGAATTGAGGGATGACTGGTTGACTGTTGAATTAGATGGGTACGAGGATCCTCAATGGCAGGACCCTTTCTCCTCTCCCAAAGACCCCAAAACCGGATGGTCTTACTATATTTGAGGAAGTTAATACTGTGAGAAAAGGGGAAACTGCGGTTTAGCTGCTTTACCGCACAGTTGCGTGCCCGATGGAAATAAATGAGAAAACGGTCTATCACGCGATAAAAATTTGGTTAAACTAAACCGCCGAAATGCGTTCTTTCACATTTTTTAATTGGAATAGCAAACCTTCCTTCAATGGAATGCACAATCATTTGTTGACGTTGACCAGGGCATATCAAATATGGAAATCTTGTGGGTAGATGATTTCATACCTCCGGCGGCTGACTAATTCGTAAAAATGATTGCTCTTAATTTGAAAAATGGTTTTTTTTTTTTCAGTTCCGAGAAAATACCTTCCGCACGTAGTACGCCGTCATAAACTCGCGACGAGCCTTCTCATCCTTCAGATCCTGATGGGGATCGCGATTTCGACATTGGCCGGCTGGCTTTTACTTTGGGCTCCCAATCTGCACATCAAAGACATACCATACTGGAGCGGACTTCCGGTATGACGATTTTAACCTAATCTTTTTTATATCGATTTTTTAGGTGTTGTTTTCCGCCTTGGTGGACGTCATACTACTTTGCTGCTGCAGAAAAGAATATCCTGGAATGCCAGTGAAATACCATGTTTATGCTTTTAGGGTAAATACTCCTAAAAACAAAGGCTGAATATAGTTTTTTTTAGGTGTTCAGTGTGATATGTTCCTTACTGGCAGCATTCGCAAGTTTCACTGCAGGCGGATTCGCTGGCGAGCATCTCTACCGTCTATACAGCATGGTCTGCGAGCCTGCCAATGTCCTCAACGCCAGCTGCGTCTGTCGCACACGTACACACCTGTTATCCTACATAGATTTAAACTGTCTGGAAGTCTCAAATATCCTTTCTGTCCTTCTGATTGCATCATTAGCGACAAATTCGATCGCTGGAATTTTATCTTCATGGTACGTCCTCCTTCATTGGACTTCTCGTAGCCCTTACACCTACAGTCAGGTGCGCACCAATGAAAACAGACCCATCATCGTTACTAATACCATGTAAAAAGTATCATCCAGTTTATTATTACTTTTGACTGATTATAAATGTAAAAAATAAATTTTTAAGCCCATTAAGTACTTAAGGAGGTATGATGGTTTTTAAGTGAGTTGCTTTGCAAATTTTTCATTGTTAACAACGGTTTTCGGTTTTTCCCTTCTATCTCTGAAACCGTCGCTCAAAACGAAAAAATGTCCTAAGTAAAAGTCGTAGCTACGGAAATTTCCTACAAAAAAGACTTCATTGGTTTTTTTGTCAGAGCAATACTTAAGGAGATATGTGGGTTCTTAAGTGAGTTGCTTTGCAAATTTTTCGTTGTGAGCAACGGTTTTCGGTTTTTCCCTTATATCTCGGAAACCGTCGCTCAAAACGAAAAAATGTCATAAGTAAAAGGTCGTAGCTACGGAAATTTCCTACAAAAAAGACCTCATTGGTTTTTTTGTCAGAGCAATACTTAAGGAGATATGAAGGTTCTTAAGTGAGTTACTTTGCAAATTTTTCGTTGTGAGCAACGGTTTTCGCTTTTTCCCTTCTATCTCGGAAACCGTCGCTCAAAACGAAAAAATGTCATAAGTAAAAGTTGTAGGTACAAAGATTTCCTACAAAAATTTCTTTATTCATTATTCGCATAAGAGCAATATATAAGGAGTTATGAGGTTAAAACTAATAATCCTACAGAGCCTGTCTGAAAACTTAAAACCTTCATATCTCCTAAAATATTGCTCTGACGGAAAAAACCAATAAGATATTTTATGTAGTAAATTTCCGTAGCTACAACTTTTACTTAGGACATTTTTTCGTTTTGAGCGACGGTTTCCAAGATAGAAGGGAAAAACCGAAAACCGTTGCTCACAACGAAAAATGTACAAAGCAACTTAAAACCCTCATATCCCCTTAAAAAATCAAAATTTTTTTTTGTGAAAATCGGAATTATTTTTTGACAGCTTTCAGGCTGAAAAATAAAGAAAAATTTTTCAAAAATGTTTTTATTTTTTTTGTTTATTAACCACAATTTCTAAAATCGCAGCCTAAAAAGCGTTTACAATATTGAATAAACAAAAAGTGTCATTATTTGGCCATAGAATGGAGGAAGAACCGCCCTAGATGGAAGAAAACAATTTTTCTAAGTACTATATGAAGGTGCAAATAAGTACAATTTTAGACCTAATAATAGCTCTGTTCCAACCGCAGTTTCAAACTCCTGAGCAGAAGGATTCGCACGTCAAATTTGACGTCATTCCGTCAACTCCGTTCGGTTGGAACTGCGGTTGGAACAAAGCTCTAATAAGTACGTTTGACGACCCAATATTTAAAAAAAAGAAGACATTTTTCAAACTACAAAAAAAAGCACCTTTTTCTTTAAATTATACACAATATAAAAATATTTGAAACCTTGTGAGGTTGAACTTCCCAATTCGTAAGAAGAGATCTGCGTATTCAGATTTATGAAGATTAAAAATATGAATATTTCGAAAAGGATGTGAGGAGTTTAAATTTATATGAATACGCCCAGTTTTTAAAATTTTGAGATTAGGTAGTTCAAAAGGAAGTGAATTTAAAATTTTTCAGATATGATGACCAACGGTTTAAAATTTTATCACATTAATAATTTAATTCGTGAAAATAGCTCGGTGGATTACACAAATTTATCACATTTTGTAATGAATTTAAAAGACTTGATCACATAGGCTTCCTTTTCATTTTGGCTTTCACAGGGTGGGCTGTGAAAGGAACGGATGTCAGAGAATGGTGCTTTGAACGGCTGATTGGACTGCGCAGGCGCCCATCGACATTCGGTAAGTGAGCATTTCGGTGATGCCGTGGAGATGTACGAACGCCGCGGCGATGGTCAGCACGTGGAATATTTGATGGCTTTGGAACTGAAGAGAATTTAGTTTAGTAGTAGCTAAAGAAAACTTACGGCGATATCGAATTTTCCTGGATACAGGCTTTCTGGGATGCGTGAGGCATAAACGAAGGCTCCACACAGATACAAAACACCCATCAAAACAAGCCATCCGAATGATGCGTACGAAATGGCATTTTCCCATCCTTCAGCGATCACGTAATGAAAAGCTGGAACGACTCCGCTCAATCCAAACACAGAAAAGACACCTTAAAAATTTTTCTTTACAACAGTTTTTTGCATATAAAGTTCGTTTACTTGCTCGAAGAGGGCGAAAACGTGGGTCGCTGAATTTATCCCAGAGGGATACGACGCTTGCTGTGATTCCTAAAATGATGACGACTGTCAAGTAGATATTTCGAGCCGCCGTTTGGCAATAGAAACTAAAATATAACCACGGTACAAACGATCCGGTGATCAAAATCGCAATTCCGCAATAGTCTAATCTGAAAAATTAATAAATATTAATTAAGAAATAATAAAGAAATAAACTCAAGTGAGCAGAATTTCAAACTTCCAAATAAATTGAATGGGTTTAAGGGGTTCTTTTGGGTAAAAGAATGTGTTTCTCAACCTGAAAACTGAGGAAGACGACCCAAAAAGATGTTTGACGCCCCAACCACACGGTACAACGGGTGTTTTTACACCAAAAAATCAAAGAAAATGGCTCAAAAGGGTACAATAGACACGAAAACCCATTAAAATTGGGTGCTGATAGCCCAAAAACGTGATAAAATGGGTGTTTCTGCACCAAAAACCCGCTAATAAAAATGTTAAACGCCCGAAAGCCAGGTGAAACCCGTTTTTATAGACTATAAAGTCAAGAAAATGGCCCAGAAAAAGGTTTTAAAAACCAAAGCACCAGATGAAACGGATGTTTCCACACCAAAAACTCGATAAAATGGGTGTTTATACACCAAAAACCCGCTAATAAAATGTTAAACGCCCGAAAGCCAGATAAAACTGGTTTGTATAGACTGTAAAGTCAAGAAAATGGCCCAGAAAAAGGTTCTAAAAACCAAAGCACCAGATGAAATGGATGTTTCCACACCAAAAACTCGATAAAATGGGTACACCAAAAACACGCTAATAAAAATGTTAAACGCCCGAAAGCCAAGTGAAACACGTTTTTATAGACTATAAAGTCAAGAAAATGGCCCAGAAAAAGGTTTTAAAATCTAAAGCACCAGATGAAACGGATGTTTCCACACCAAAAAACCGATAAAATGGGTCTTTCTACACCAAAAATCCGATAAAATGGTGTTTCTACACCAAAAACCCGCTGATAAAAATGGCGAACGCCTGAAAGCCAGATAAAACCAGTTTTATAGACTAGAAAGTCAAGGAAAATCACCCAAAAAAAAAGGTGTTAAAACCAAAGCACTAGATGAAACGGATGTTTCCACACCAAAAACCCAATAAAAATGGTGTTTCCACACCAAAAACCCAATAAAAATGGTGTTTCTACACCAAAAACCCGCTGATAAAAATGGCGAACGCCTGAAAGCCAGATAAAACCAGTTTTATAGACTAGAAAGTCAAGGAAAATCACCCAAAAAAAAGGTGTTAAAACCAAAGCACTAGATGAAACGGATGTTTCCACACCAAAAACCCAATAAAAATGGTGTTTCCACACCAAAAACCCAATAAAAATGGTGTTTCTACACCAAAAACCCGCTGATAAAAATGGCGAATGCCTGAAAGCCAGATAAAACCAGTTTTATAGACTAGAAAGTCAAGGAAAATCACCCAAAAAAAAGGTGTTAAAACCAAAGCACTAGATGAAACGGATGTTTCCACACCAAAAACCCAATAAAAATGGTGTTTCCACACCAAAAACCCAATAAAAATGGTGTTTCTACACCAAAAACCCGCTGATAAAAATGGCGAACGCCTGAAAGCCAGATAAAACCAGTTTTATAGACTAGAAAGTCAAGGAAAATCACCCAAAAAAAGGTGTTAAAAACCAAAGCACTAGATGAAACGGATGTTTCCACACCAAAAAACCGATAAAATGATGTTTCTACACCAAAAACCCGCTGATAAAAATGGCGAACGCCTGAAAGCCAGATAAAACCAGTTTTATAGACTAGAAAGTCAAGGAAAATCACCCAAAAAAAAAGGTGTTAAAACCAAAGCACTAGATGAAACGGATGTTTCCACACCAAAAACCCAATAAAAATGGTGTTTCCACACCAAAAACCCAATAAAAATGGTGTTTCTACACCAAAACCCGCTGATAAAAATGGCGAACGCCTGAAAGCCAGATAACACCAGTTTTATAGACTAGAAAGTCAAGGAAAATCACCCAAAAAAAGGTGTTAAAAACCAAAGCACTAGATGAAACGGATGTTTCCACACCAAAAAACCGATAAAATGATGTTTCTACACCAAAAACCCGCTGATAAAAATGGCGAACGCCTGAAAGCCAGATAAAACCAGTTTTATAGACTAGAAAGTCAAGGAAAATCACCCAAAAAAAGGTGTTAAAAACCAAAGCACTAGATGAAACGGATGTTTCCACACCAAAAACCCAATAAAAATGGTGTTTCTACACCAAAAACCCGCTGATAAAAATGGCGAACGCCTGAAAGCCAGATAAAACCAGTTTTATAGACTAGAAAGTCAAGGAAAATCACCCAAAAAAAAAGGTGTTAAAAACCAAAGCACTAGATGAAACTGATGTTTCCACACCAAAACCCCGATAAAATGGGTGTTTCTACACCAAAAACCCTCTAATAAAAATGTTAAACGCCCGAAAGCCAGGTAAAACTCGTTTTTATAGACTAGAAAGTCAAGGAAAATGTCCCAACAAAAAAGGTGTTAAAAACCAAAACACCAGATGAAATGGATGTTTCCACACCAAAACCCTGATAAAATGGGTGTTTCTACACCAAAAACCCGCGAATAAAGATTTTAAACACCCGAAAGCCAGTTAAAACTGGGTTTTAGAGACTATAAAGTCAAGAAAATGGCCCAAAAAAAAGGTTCAAAAAACCAAAGCACCAGATGAAATAGGTGTTTCCACACCGAAAACCCGATAAAATGGTGTTTATACACCAAAAACCTGCTATTAAAAAGGTTAAACGCCCAAAAGCCAGATAAAACCGGTTTTTCTACACCAGAAAACGCCTCCAAAAATAGCTAAAAAGGCTAAAAGCTAAAACACCCAACAAAATGGATATTTCTACACCAAAAAACTGAGGAAAACAATCCCAAACAGATATTACACCCCTGATAAAATGTTTTTTTTTTTTTTTTGACCAGAAAATGACCCAAAACAACTATAAAAAAGGTGTTAAAACACCCACAGATACTCATGTTTCCACACCAGAAAACTGAAGAACTTATTTTTTTTCTTTTTTGGGGCACTTACTTGCTGAATATCTTTCCGACGAATTCAGAATGACAATAGACTGTGTGGAACATGAATGATAAACCGAAACAGATGATAACTGAGAAGTAAAAAGTAGAAACCGCCAGCATATCTTCGAGCGGTACAGCTCGCGCTGCAGAAATCAAAAATGCTCCGAGCGCGAAGAAAAACGCGATGGTTCCTACGAAAAGAAATAAAATTAAAAAATGTTTAAAATGAGTTTTTACCTAATAAATGTGTCCAGATATTTCCGGTTTCGGTGTGGATGCTAAAGATCGATTTAAAACATGCTCTGAAAGACCCGAGCTGAGGTCTGTGTCTGTTATGGAGGTATTTGTTGTCCTGAAGAAACTGCGGGAGATGACGGAAGTTACAGACGGACCATGAAGCTTCCCAGACTTTTCGCAAAATTTCTTCCGCATCTTCACGTCTCGCATTTACAAACGCCCCGAGATTCATTTCATGCATACCTTCCCTCAGCACCTCCGTCACCTGAAAAGAATTATATTTAAAAACAACAGAATAGTTTTTATAGACCGCGGGAGTCCTAAAACACCCAAAAACACGATAAAAAAGATGTTTCTACACCAAAAAATCAAGAAAAACGACCAAAAATACAATATAAGTATACAAAGTTTAAAGCCCAAAAACCTGACGAAACGGGTGTTTTTACACCGAAAATTGAGGAAAACTGACAAAATAAAGTTTAATGCCCAAAAACTTGATTAGACAGTTTTTGAAGAGAAAATGACACGAAATTATCTAAAAAGGATGTTTTAAAGCCCAAAAACCAAATAAAACGGGTGTTTTTACACCAAAAATCAAGGAAAACTAGCAAAATAAAGTAACGCCCAAAATCCTGACAAAATTGATGTTTTTACACCAAAAATCGAGAAACAGTGACAAAATAAAGGTTTAATGCCCAAAAACCAGATAAAACGGGTGTTTTTACACCAAAAACCAGATAAAACGGGTGTTTTACACCAAAAACCAGATAAAACGGGTGTTTTTACACCAAAACCAGATAAAACGGGTGTTTTTACACCAAAAATCAAGGAACACTGGCAAAATAAAGTTTAACGCCCAAAAACCTGACAAATCTGTTGTTTTTACACCAAAAATTGAGAAACACTGACAACATAAAGGTTTAACGCCCAAAAACCTGATAAAACGGGTGTTTTTACACCAAAAATCAAGGAACACTGGCAAAATAAACTAACACCCAAAAACCTGACAAAAACGATGTTTTTACACCAAAAATCGAGAAACACTGACAAAATAAAGGTTTAACGCCCAAAAACCAAATAAAACAGGTGTTTTTACACCAAAAATCCAAAACATTATCAAAATAAAGGTTTAATGCCCAAAAACCTCATAAAACGGTTTTTGAGGGGAAAATGACCCAAATTATACAAGAAAGGAAGTTTAAAGCCCAAAAACCTGACAAAACTGTTGTTTTTACACCAAAAATTGAGAAACACTGACAAATTAAAGGTTTAACGCCCAAAAACCTGATAAAACGGGTGTTTTTACACCAAAAATCAAGGAACACTGGCAAAATAAAGTTTAACGCCCAAAAACCTGAAAAAACTGTTTTTACACCAAAAATTGAGAACCACTGACAAAATAAAGGTTTAACGCCCAAAAACCAGATAAAACGGGTGTTTTTACACCAAAAATCGAGAAACACTGACAAAATAAAGGTTTAAAGCCCACAAACCTGATAAAACGGTTTTTCTAGACCAGAAAATTGAGGAAAACGGCCCAAAACCCCTAGCAGGACGTATGGACTCCTCAGACCAGAGTACGGTATAATCGTAATCATATTTACGATTACAGATATGATTATGATTACAGTACCGATTAAAATCAAAATCCTATTTTACTTTCGATTTTTAAGAAATTCATTTTTTAAAAGATCTTTCATGAAAATATTATTTGTTTAAACAATATTTTCAGAAAAATCTTATTTTTTTTCTATGATTTTTTAAAAACAATTTTTAAAATGATTTTTTGAAAAATCATATTATATTTTTCACATTTTTTTTTTTTTTAGAAAATCATGCAATTTTTTAAACAATTGCTTGAAAAAGATCATACTTTTTACGGTTTTTTGAAGAAAATTTCAACTATTTTTTGTGTGCAAAAATTTTAAAAAATAACAATTGTCTCATACACTGTCAAATAATAATTATGGGCCATAAGGTCCATATTTACCATCCATAAAATTACACTTTTAGAAAGATTTTTTTCCAATGATTCATTAGTAGGTTAAGTGTTTACCTCTTGATCGATAAGAGTGGGATCGACAGGTGTGCTGGGCAAAGGTGCACCCGTCAAATCTTCTTCGTCGTCAAACATACTCGTATCATCGCCGTCAATAAATTCCTGTTACATAAAAACAAAAAAGATGCCCTTTAATTCATTCAACTAATTAAAAAAGTCTACAGAAGATAAAGAAATTTTTTTTCTCTCAGATGATAAGTAAAAAAGATCAATATCTGATCTCTGATTTTAAATATGCAGAAAAAGTGAATTTTTAATATAAATACCTTGACTTCTTTCAAGCAGGGTAATTCGTTTTCTAATGATTCGATTAAATGTCGTTTTCTGAGGCCGTTGTACATGGTTCCGCTTCGGTCGGACATGTCCGAAGCGTCTTCGAAGTCGCTCATCTTTTTTCGTCAAGTCTGAAATCGAAGAAGTAAACAAAAATTAATTATTTAATTATATAAACCAGTTTTTTCCCCAAGGACTTCACTTGGAAATTTTCACATGAAGACAAAAGGAAGATCGCATAAAATTTTAGCCATTTTAACTACTTAGAAAATTAGTCAAAAAATTGAAAACAAAAACAGAAAATTAAAAAAAAAAAAACCCTATAATTTGGGGAAAAAGGAATATTTTGAGAGAAAAAAAATTGGAAAATTTTATGTACAATAAAAATTGAGAAAAACGACCCGAAACATGATAAAAAGATGTAAAACGCCCAAACGCCTAATAAGATCGAGAAAAACTACCCAAAAACCGATAAAAAAAATATGTAAAACGCTAAAACGCCTGATAAAATCGAGAAAAACTATCCAAAAACCGATAAAAAATATGCAAAACGCCCAAACGCCTGATAAAATCGAGAAAAACTACCCAAAAACCGATTAACAAATATGCAAAACGCCTCATAAAATCGAGAAAAACTACCCAAAACCTGATAAAAAAGATGAAAAACGCCCAAACGCCTGATAAAATCAAGAAAAACGACCCAAAACCCGATAAAAAAGATGTAAAACGCCAAAACGCCTGATAAAATCGAGAAAAGCGACCCAAAACCCGATAAAAAGATGTAAAACGCTCAAACGCCTGATAAAATCGAGAAAAACGACCCGAAACCGGATAAAAAAGATGTAAAACGCCCAAACGCCTCATAAAAACGAGAAAAACTACCCAAAAACCGATAAAAAAGATGTAAACGCCCAAACGCCTGATAAAATCGAGAAAAACTACCCAAAAACCGATTAACAAATATGCAAAACGCCTCATAAATCGAGAAAAACTACCCAAAACCTGATAAAAAAGATGAAAAACGCCCAAACGCCTGATAAAATCAAGAAAAACGACCCAAAACCCGATAAAAAAGATGTAAAACGCCAAAACGCCTGATAAAATCGAGAAAAACGACCCGAAACCCGATAAAAAAGATGTAAAACGCCCAAACGCCTGATAAAATCGAGAAAAACTACCAAAAACCGATTAACAAATATGCAAAACGCCTCATAAAATCGAGAAAAACTACCCAAAACCTGATAAAAAGATGTAAAACGCTCAAACGCCTGATAAAATCGAGAAAAACGACCCGAAACCCGATAAAAAGATGTAAAACGCTCAAACGCCTGATAAAATCGAGAAAAACTACCCAAAACCCGATAAAAAAGATGTAAAACGCTCAAACGCCTGATAAAATCGAGAAAACGACCCGAAACCCGATAAAAAAGATGTAAAACGCCCAAACGCCTGATAAAATCGAGGAAAACTACCCAAAACCCGATAAGAAAGATGTAAAACGCTCAAACGCCTGATAAAATCGAGAAAAACTACCCAAAAACCGATAAAAAAGATGTAAAACGCCCAAACGCCTGATAAAGTCGAGAAAAACGACCCAAAACCCGGTAAAAAAGATGTAAAACGCTCAAACGCCTGATAAAATCGAGAAAACTACCCAAAAACCGATAAAAAAATATGCAAAACGTCCAAACGCCTGATAAAATCGAGAAAAACGACCCAAAAAACCGATAAAAAAATATACAAAACGTCCAAACGCCTGATAAAATCGAGAAAAACTACCCAAAAACCGATAAAAAATATGCAAAACGCCCAAACGCCTGATAAAATCAAGAAAAACGACCCGAAACCCGATAAAAAAGATGTAAAACGCCCAAACGCCTGATAAAATCGAGAAAAAGTAACCAAAAACCGATTAAAAAAGATGTAAAACGCCCAAACGCCTAATAAAATCAAGAAAAACGTCCCGAAACCTGATAAAAAAGACGTAAAACGCCCAAATGCTTGATAAAGAAAAGTTTTTAAAAAATCAGAAAATTTTTTGTGCACATAAAAATCAAGAAAAACGACCCGAAACCCGGTAAAAAAGATGTAAAACGCCCAAACGCCTTTGAAAGAAAAAAAAATTAGAAACTTGTTTGCACATATGAAAATCGAGAAAAACTACCCAAAAACTGATAAAAAAGATGTTAAACGCCCAAACACCTGATAAAGAAAAGTTTGAAAAAATTAGAAAATTGTTTGCACACATAAAAATCAAGAAAAACGACCCAAAACCCGGTAAAAAAGATGTAAACGCCCAAACGCCTTTGAAAGAAAAGTTCGAAAAAAATTAGAAAATTGTTCGCACATATAAAAATTGAGAAAAACGACCCAAAACCGATAAAAAAGATGTAAAACGCCCAAACGCCTTAGGAAGAAAAAAAAATTAGAAACTTGTTTGCACATATAAAAATCGAGAAAAACGACCCAAAAACCGATAAAAAAAAAGATGTTAAACGCCCAAACGCCTGATAGCGAAAAGTAAAAAAAAATTAGAAAACTGTTTGTACACATAAAAATTGAGAAAAACGGCCCCAAAAAGGATAAAATAGATGTAGGTAAAACGCCCAAAAGAAAGAAATTAGAGAATTGTACACATAAAAATCGAGAAAAAATACCCAAAACACGATAAAACCCTGACAAAACCGATGTTTTTACACCAAATATCAAGGAAACCAACCAAAAACTTGGTAAAAAAAGGTTTAACGCACAAAAACCTGACAAAACTGGTTTTTATAGACCAAAGAATCTACTTTTTTTTTTAGGATGCTTCACAAAAGGAACAAAAATGGGACTTCTCCCTCAAGAAAATCATATCTTTTTAATGATTTTTTTTTAAAATCATACATTTTTAACGATTTTTTAAGGAATTTTCAGACTTCAATCCTTTGTCTGACAAGTTAAGGTCATTTTGTGTCTCTACGTCTCAAAACCAAGGTCACCTTTACCATTTTATCTCCCAAAATACATTTTTATGACCTGATTTAATACTTCTTTGGCGTATTCATAATATTTAATGTGAATATTCATGGAGCTTCATAGTACCTGTTATCAATACTTAAATCTGATAATACTTATCAGATAAGAATAAAACTCGCCTTATGTTAATTATATATAGAAATACTATATATAGAAAAATAAATAAAAAATCCTTGAAATATTTAAAATATTACCTTATATGTTGAAAGGAAGATAAAAGTCGTTACTCCATCGAAATTTCGCGAAAAATACGTTGAGGCCTGACTAAAACGTGATAGAAATTTAGAGAGTGTGATAATATGTTCAAATGAGTGATTCGTTGTATAATAAAATTTAATTTAAAAAAAGAGGAAGGGATAAAAATGATTTTATTAAAAGAAAGACCGAAAGATAAAAATTGACGTCTCTAAAATGTGGAATCGATTCCGAAATCGTTTCACCTTGAACAATCCTGCCAACCAACCAGTGTTGCCAACCACATACTCTAAGTATAAAAATATTCTTTTTATATGTCTTTAATATTCTAAAAAGTTCTAAAAATACACTTCGATAAATAATAAATCTATTTTCTTATAAATTGTGGGTTATAATCGATGTGTCAAAACACTGGGAGGTTGCAGCGTTATCAGTGTATTGATAAGAGATAAGTGATAACAATGGAATATATAGAAAATCAAAAGAAAAGTGAAGGGACAAAACTGAATAAAGGTGGTCTTTTTTTTCTTGGGCTGACAGGTAAATTTGATCATAATTAAGTTGGTAACTTTTATTTTGTGTTGCCATTAAAATGAAGAGGAAATTTAACTGTTAAAACATGCTATCCTCCAAATTTGGCAGCCCTGCGATGAATTCTATGCAGCCAAAGTTTAGCCAGAAAGAGTTGACTGGTCAAAGGGCTTCTCTTTTCATAAAAAACGTTTTTTTTAGGAGGTGTTGCTGTTGCTTTAACTGCAGTTTGCTACCCATTTGTTTCACCAGGTTTTCGACGAATATGCCTACCATACGTTCCAGCTACCAATCAGCAAATTGCCAACGTTTTATCCGCTCTAAAAGGAAGAAGCGGAAAACTTCTCGATATAGGAAGCGGTGATGGACGAATTGTAATTTCAATTAAAAAATTTTTTTTTTAAATTCATATTTTCAGGTTCTTTCGACTGCTAAACATGGCTTCAAATCAGACGGAGTCGAACTTAATTTCTGGCTCGTCTTATACTCTAAATTAATGGCATTAAATTCAGGAGTCTCAAAATCGACTAACTTTTATCGAAAAGATTTGTGGAAATTCCCAATTCATTCGTATAAAAATGTCGTCATTTTCGGCGTAGAGCAAATGGTCAGTATTGTCAGTATATTCGAAGGTTTCTTTTTGAATTTATGATTTTTTTCATTTTTTAGATGTCCGATTTGGAAGAAAAGTTCAACAAAGAACTTGATGATGCTGTGGTCGTTGCTTGTAGATTTCCATTACCTAACAAAGAACCAATCAAAACCGTCGGCTTTGGCGTTGACCAAGTTTGGCTGTATAAATTTAAAAATAATAAATAAATTTTTAAATGTTTTTTAACTTCCTTAAAGAAGTTATTGCGATACCCTCGACGTCGGGTTTTTGGGGAAGGGTCTTCCAGACCTCGGAGGGTAAAATCGAATATTGATCTTTACCGATCTCAACTTTGTCTGTGGTGCCGGCCGGCCGTAGCATTTTTTTCCGGAACACTTTACGGCCACAATTTTCATACGATTTTCACCAAAATTTCTTTAGCCGGTGAAGAAGAATGTAACGAGGGCGATTTTTGAATTTCAAAAAAAAGGCGGTGATATGTCTGTTTGAAATTTGAAAAAATTCGCTGCGGCCGAACCGTTAATCCGATTTTCACCAAATTTTCACCAATTACTCCTTATATTTTTTAAGAATTTTTGGCGTAAAAAAATTGCGACTTTTTATTTATTAATTTTTTTTAGTAGGGAGAAATTTCGTACTTCTACCCTTTACGAGAGGCACATCCCTAGGCCAAAGAGCCCATTATTTCTACCTTGACACTTGGAAAATTTTTCGAAAAAAAGAACTTAAAAATTTTTCAAACAAAAAAAAAGAAAAACCCGGAAAATTTTTCGAAAAAAATTTTTTTTGACAAAAAAAACTTGGAAAATTTTTCGAAAAAAGAACTTAGAAAATTTTTCGAAAAAAAAAAAGGAAAACCCGGAAAATTTTTCGAAAAAAACTTTGAAAATTTTTTTTTTCGGACAAAAAAAACTTAGAATATTTTTCGAAAAAAAACTTAGAAAATTCTCCTTTATACTTTCCCTCGCTACTACATCCCCTTCCTTTATACTTTCGTTCCCTTATACTTCCCCCTCCATTACACTTCCCCCTCTGTTATACTTCCCCGTTCGTTATACTTCCCCTCCCATATACTTCCCCCTCCTATATAGATACTTCTCTTTAAGGAAGTTTTCGTTGGAAGCTCTTCAAACCAGTACTTTCGTTTATAGACCACATTTAGCGATAACATATATAAAACGTTTTATTTAACAAATAAAATATCACAATAAATAGTAAAAAATGAAATTTACAAAAATGTACAGTAATTTTAAAAGGGAAATTTAGTCTGTGACGAAAAATTGCCCTAAGAGATTCGCTGCTCCGAATAAAGGTATACTTGAGTTAAGAATCCATGACCAAAATGATATTTTTTCATTTTTATAAAGCGATGCCAACCTCAATAGGCACGGGAGGGTAAAAACGTGCACAAGACCGCTGATTGCTCCTGTAAATCTAAAAAAGATGATTATAAAATAATAAAAAGTCAATTTTACCTTATGATAGTTCCTATTTTTGGGAGGAAAATGGCGAAAAGTATGCATATGACGACGATAATTGTGTTGAAGATAAAAACCCAAAGACGGCTTGGAAACGGGTTACCGGTCAGTGCGACCATCGTCTGCGTCCTCAGCATATACGAGATCAACGGAAAAACAGTCACTAGTTGAAAAAGCAGAAATACTCGAGCTATCACAGTCATCATGTCCCAACTTGCAAAATTATTTAAAAAATTCTGAAAAAAAATTATTATAGTTAACTCGGTTTTTTGGTAGTTTTTCTCAATTTTTTGATAGAGAAACCCAATAAAAAAATATGTAAAACGCTAAAATGCCTGATAAAATCGAGAAAAACGACCCAAAACCCGATAAAAAAGATGTAAAACGCCTGATAAAATCGAGAAAAACTACCCAAAACCGATAAAAAAATATGCAAAACGCCCAAACGCCTGATAAAATCGAGAAAAACGACCCGAAACCCGATAAAAAAGATGTAAAACGCCTAAACACCTGATAAAATCGAGAAAAACGACCCAAAACCCGATAAAAAAGATGTAAAACGCCCAAACGCCTGATAAAATCGAGAAAAACTACCCCAAAAAAAATTATTATAGTTAACTAGGTTTTTTGGTAGTTTTTCTAAATTTTTTGATAGAGAAAACCGATAAAAAATATGTTAAACGCTAAAACGCCTGATAAAATCGAGAAAAACGACCCGAAACCTGATAAAAAAGATGTAAAACGCTCAACCGCCTGATAAAATCGAGAAAAACGACCCAAAACCCGATAAAAAAGATGTAAAACGCCCAAACGCCTGATAAAATAGAGAAAAACTACCCCCCAAAAAAATTATTATAGATAACTAGGTAGTTGGTAGTTTTTCTAAATTTTTTGATAGAGAAAACCGATAAAAAATTATGTAAAACGCTAAAACGCCTGATAAAATCGAGAAAAACGACCCGAAACCTGATAAAAAAGATGTAAAACGCTCAACCGCCTGATAAAATCGAGAAAAACTACCAAAAAACCTATAAAAAAATATGCAAAACGCCCAAACGCCTGATAAAATCGAGAAAAACGACCCGAAACCCGATAAAAAAGATGTAAAACGCCCAAACGCCTGATAAAATCGAGAAAAACTACCCAAAAACCGATAAAAAAATATGCAAAACGCCCAAACGCCTGATAAAATCGAGAAAAACGACCCGAAAACCGATAAAAAAATATGTAAAACGCCCAAACGCCTGATAAAATCGAGAAAAACGACCCGAAACCCGATAAAAAATATGCAAAACGCCCAAACGCCTGATAAAATCGAAAAAAAAACCCGATAAAAAGATGTAAAACGCCTGATAAAATCGAGAAAAACTACCCAAAACCGATAAAAAAATATGCAAAACGCCCAAACGCCTGATAAAATCGAGAAAAACGACCCGAAACCCGATAAAAAAGATGTAAAACGCCCAAACGCCTGATAAAATCGAGAAAAACTACCCAAAAACCGATAAGAAAGATGTAAAACGCCCAAACGCCTGATAAAATCGAGAAAAACTACCCCCCAAAAAAATTATTATAGATAACTAGGTAGTTGGTAGTTTTTCTAAATTTTTTGATAGAGAAAACCGATAAAAAATTATGTAAAACGCTAAAACGCCTGATAAAATCGAGAAAAACGACCCGAAACCTGATAAAAAAGATGTAAAACGCTCAACCGCCTGATAAAATCGAGAAAAACTACCAAAAAACCTATAAAAAATATGCAAAACGCCCAAACGCCTGATAAAATCGAGAAAAACGACCCGAAACCCGATAAAAAAGATGTAAAACGCCCAAACGCCTGATAAAATCGAGAAAAACTACCCAAAAACCGATAAAAAAATATGCAAAACGCCCAAACGCCTGATAAAATCGAGAAAAACGACCCGAAAACCGATAAAAAAATATGTAAAACGCCCAAACGCCTGATAAAATCGAGAAAAACGACCCGAAACCCGATAAAAATATGCAAAACGCCCAAACGCCTGATAAAATCGAGAAAAACGACCCGAAACCCGATAAAAAAGATGTAAAACGCCTGATAAAATCGAGAAAAACTACCCAAACCGATAAAAAAATATGCAAAACGCCCAAACGCCTGATAAAATCGAGAAAAACGACCCGAAACCCGATAAAAAAGATGTAAAACGCCCAAACGCCTGATAAAATCGAGAAAAACTACCCAAAAACCGATAAGAAAGATGTAAAACGCCCAAACGCCTGATAAAATCGAGAAAAACTACCCAAAAAAAAATTATTAATAAAAAGATAATTATTGTTAACTCGGTTTTTTGGTAGTTTTTCTCAATTTTTTGATAGAGAAAACCGATAAAAAAAATATGTAAAACGCTAAAACGCCTGATAAAATCGAGAAAAACGACCCAAAAACCGATAAGAAAGATGTAAAACGCTAAAACGCCTGATAAAATCGAGAAAAACTACCCAAAACTGATAAAAAAATATGCAAAACGCCCAAACGCCTGATAAAATCGAGAAAAACGACCCAAAACCCGATAAAAAAGATGTAAAACGCCCAAACGCCTGATAAAATCGAGAAAAACTACCCAAAAACCGATAAGAAAACCGGCTCCGTGGCTGGAAGGTTCAGTCTTGGACTTCCACCATTGGAGACCGGGGTTCGATCCCGGGTTGGGTGTAGGGATTTTTGTTTGGAAGTTAAATTCCAAATAAATATTCTTCCACAAAATCCGCGATAAATTGGTCTGGCCACTCCTCTGGAGTTGGCCCTGATAGGGCGCCACGGCAATATGGCGAGAGCCCCCGCCTGGGTCCTCCCCCCTCCCTCAAATGGCCTATGGGCTAGTCCAGAAAAGAAGAAGAATGGATTAACCGATGAGGAAGAAGGCCTCTTGCTCATCGGTTAAATCCCATTCTTCTTTCTTTTAAATAAAAAAAAAAAAAAAAAACCGATAAGAAAGATGTAAAACGCCCAAACGCCTGATAAAATCGAGAAAAACTACCCAAAAAAAATTATTATAGTTAACTCGGTTTTTTGGTAGTTTTTCTCAATTTTTTGATAGAGAAAACTGATAAAAAATATGTAAAACGCTAAAACGCCAGATAAAATCGAGAAAAACTACCCAAAAACCGATAAAAAAATATGCAAAACGCCCAAACGCCTGATAAAATTGAGAAAAACGACCCATTTTTAGGAGGTTTTTAGGCAAAAAAAAAAGTTACTTACATCTTGAATGCAAGATTTTCCTAATGGAAATGCGATATAAAATACTGTGCCGATTATCAGGTACGTTAGAGTGACTAGAATGTATGCGATTGACAAATCTCTACCCTGAAAAAAATATTTTATGAGCTAAAAATTTTTTTTTTAGATGTATCTTACATTATTTTTTTGGTCAGAGTTACTCCTCATGATAGTAATGATGATATTGTGTATAAAATAAGAAAGAGCGAGCATTCCTGAGGTGGCGAGAAAGCTCGGCATGACCATCGGACTATAATGAAAGTCGCTTGGGTCCGAAGACAAATTGACGCCCCACATAGCCGACTTGACAAACACAAATCCGATGAGATACATCACCGAAAGCGTCCCCAAAGAATTAAACTTTGTGAAAAACGTCGGACTTTTAAAGTTTAAAAGAGGCGCTATCAGTATCGCCAGGAATATCGGGACGGTCGTATCTATATTCCAGATTTCGCGGAAAATATCGCTGCTCTCAATCGTCACATTTGTCACCGGGCCGACAATCGGGCAAAATACTAAAACAAAATGTATTTTAAGGAGGTATGATGGTTTTTAAGTGAGTTGCTTTGCAAATTTTTCGTTGTTAACAACGGTTTTCGGTTTTTCCCATCTATCTCGGAAACCGTCGCTCAAAACGAAAAAATGTCTTAAGTAAAAGTTGTAGGTACTAAAATTTACTACATAAAATATTTTATTAGTTTTTTCCGTCACAGCAATACTTTAGGAGATATGGAAGTATTTAAGTTGGTTGCTTTGCAAATTTTTCGTTGTAAACCACGGTTTTCGGTTTTTCCCTTCTATCTCGGAAACCGTCGCTCAAAACGAAAAAACGTCCTAAGTAAAAGTCGTAGCTACAAAAATTTCCTACAAAAAGACCTCATTGGTTTTTTTGTCAGAGCAATACTTAAGGAGATATGAGGGTTCTTAAGTGAGTTGCTTGGCAAATTTTTCGTTGTGAGCAACGGTTTTTCCGTTTAACCTTCCTTTTTTTTGCTAACAACGGTTTTTCCCTTCTATCTCGGAAACCGTCGCTCAAAACGAAAAAATGTCCTAAGTAAATGTTGTAGGTACAAAGATTTCCTACAAAAATTTTTTATTCATTATTTGCGTAAGAGCAATATTTAAGGAGTTATGAGGTTAAAACTAATAATCCTACAGAGCCTGTCTGAAAAATTAAAACCTTCATATCTCCTAGAATATTGCTCTGACAGAAAAAACCAATAAGATATGTTTTGCAGTAAATTTCCGTAGCTATAACATTTAATTAGGACATTTTTTCGTTTTGAGCGACGGTTTCCAAGATAGAAGGGAAAAACCGAAAACCGTTGCTCACAACGAAAAATGTACAAAGCAACCAACTTAAAACCCTCATATCCCCTTAAAAAATTTCCTTATACAACCATCCTCCATTAGAACCTTCAAATATGTTTTATAACCTGACTTTTAACCTTCTTTTTATATAACCATCATGAAATTACCTCCAGATAACGAAGCGCTGTCATTACCCCTAGCATCAAACGGCATATCAAGTACAACACCTAAAAAAAAATTATTTAACAAAATTAAATTAAATTAATTATACCATTTAAATAGTTGACGGAATGATATAAAAAATTGGTCATTAGTATCCAGTAGACAATATTCGCCCCGAGGAGCACAATGAGCGAAAAAGTTTTCGACAAAATTTCGCTGATTGGGCCGAGCAAAGTGCGAGTCAATTCTGAAATCTCCCCCGTCGCCGTCCCTGTAAAAAAACTTTTCTTATCATTATCACATAAAAATGACGCAACGTTGTTCCAAATTAAGTTATATTAAATAAGACAAATATTATTTTGTTGAAATAATCAAAAAATCTGACCTTTTGAACTGTGTACTTAAAAATAAAAATAATTAAATTTTTCTTACCGAATTGCCTGTGAGCTCTTAAATTACAGTAGGCGGTATATAAACATAATGCGCCCATTAATAAGGTTAAAGATGGCCCCATGACAAGTCCAGCACGTTCGATACCCCAGGGCATCGCCAATAAAGAGGTGCCCATCATCGTATTCCAGATTGCGAATCTAAATAAAATAATATTTATATTATAAAGCGATAAGGGGGTGCAAAAGATCTGTTATTGACATTTTGAAAACAAATATTTTCTTTTCGTAATAAATTTTATTGTCTAGGCGATATCAAAGTGCCCGTGTTTCCCAATATCTCTTTAGATTTCGGCAACCCTGATTGCTTACGTCACAAGATGGAGGGAAACGCCATGATAAAGAAAGATCGATTCAAAATGCACCCAATTTTCAAAATGCTGTGTCTCCCTTAATATTAACGAATTTTACTTTTACAGGTACCGTTGGAAAGATGAGACAATTTCCTTTAAGGATTCTCCTTTAAAGACCCTCTAGATTTCGGCCACCCTGATTGCTTACGTCACAAGATGGAGGGAAACGCCTCGATCAAAAATGCACCCAATTTTCAAAGTGCCGTATTTCCCTCAATAATTGACGAATTTAACTTTTACAGGTACCGTTGGAAAGATGAGACAATTTCCTTTAAGGATCCTCGTTTAAAGACCCTCTAGATTTTGGCAACCCTGATTGCTTACGTCACAAGATGGAGGGAAACGCCATGATCAAAAAAGATCGATCCAAAATTCACCCGATTTTCAAAGTGCCGTATCTCCCTCAATAATAGACGTATTTAACTTTTACAGGTACCGTTGGAAAGATGAGACAATTTCCTTTAAAGAACCTCTAGATTTCGGCAACCCTGATTGCTTACGTCACAAAATGGAGGGGAAAAAACCGCCATGATCAAAAAAGATCGATCCAAAATGCACCCAATTTTGAAAGTGCCGTACCTCCCTTAATAATTAACGAATTTAACTTTTACACGTACCGTTGGGAAGATGAGATAATTTCCTTTAAGGATCCTCCTTTAAAGACCCTCTAGATTTAGGCAACCCTGATTGCTTACGTCACAAGATGGAGGGAAACGCCATGATCAAAAAAGATCGATTCAAAATGCACCCAATTTTCAAAATGCCGTATCTCCCTTAATAATTAACAAATTTAACTTTTACAGCTACCGTTGGAAAGATGAGACAATTTCCTTTAAGGATTCTCAAAGATCCTCTAGATATTGGCAACCCTGATTGCTTACGTCACAAGATGGAGGGAAACGCCATGATCAAAAAATGGCATTTTCTAAGAAAAGTTATGCGCTGTTTAGTGCAAAAAGTCAATTTTGACTTTCAGAGCCTGTAAATCGGCAAAAAATGGTACTTGGTACAAAAGCAGCCCTGTACTTATTTAACTTATTTTATAGGTTAAGCGATGGCCTTATTGATTTTGAAAACGCATTTTGGCTAAACGCTTCTGGGAAAGACCCTCTAGATTTTGGCAACCCTGATTGCTTACGTCACAAAATGGAGGCAAAAACCGCAGGAAAACCCCAAATAAAAATATTGAAAGCCTATCGATTTCTGAGGGAAAGTAAGGTCTTGGAATTTTCTAAGAAAAGTTATGCGCTGTTGAGTTCAAAAAGTCAATTTTGACTTTCAGAGCCTGTAAATCGGCGAAAAATGGTACTTGGTACAAAAACAGCCCTGTACTTATTTAACTTATTTTATAGGTTAAGCGATGGCCTTATTGATTTTGAAAACGCATTTTGGCTAAACGCTTCTGGGAAAGACCCTCTAGATTTTGGCAACCCTGATTGCTTACGTCACAAAATGGAGGCAAAAACCGCAGGAAAACCCCAAATAAAAATATTGAAAGCCTATCGATATCTGAGGAAAAGTAATTTCTTGGAATTTTCTAAGAAAAGTTATGTGCTGTTGAGTGCAAAAAGTCAATTTTGACTTTCAGAGCCTGTAAATCGCCAAAAAATGGTATTTGGTACAAAAACAGCCCTGTACTTATTTAACTTATTTTATAGGTTAAGCGATGGCCTTATTGATTTTGAAAACGCTTTTTGGCTAAACGCTTCTGGGAAAGACCCTCTAGATTTTGGCAACCCTGATTGCTTACGTCACAAAATGGAGGCAAAAACCGCAGGAAAACCCCAAATAAAAATATTGAAAGCCTATCGATTTCTGAGGAAAAGTACGGTCTTAGAATTTTCTAAGAAAAGTTATGCGCTGTTGAGTGCAAAAAGTCAATTTTGACTTTCAGAGCCTGTAAATCGGCGAAAAATGGTACAAAAACAGCCCTAGACTCATTTTAAAGGTTAAGCGATGTCCTTTTTGAATTTGAAAACGCTTTTTGGTTCAATATTTTCTTTATGCCAAAATTTTCCTTTTTTAAAATGCAAAAAAGGGGTAATTTTGGGGGGTTATTTATTTCCGAAAAACAGTAAAATTGAAGATTTTGAGAATCTCCAACATGAATTTTTCATGAAAAGACGTTTTTTCAAGATGGGACAGGACTTACTGGGTCGGGGTAGGGGATCGATTCGGTTGGGGTCGTTGACACCAGGAGGCGGCCCGTCTAAAATGGCCACGGAAGTCGTTACCCGCGCGCGGGAAGCACCACTCAGTCAACGGCGGGCACCGGGGGCGGCATAGTCCCTGGTGCCCCCTTCGCAATTTTTCCAACATTATTTCCTACACGAATAATGTAAGTTCTACTATATTTAAAAATAAAATAAATGAATTTTTTATACTCACAAAAAATGTTTATCATTATAATTAATTATGCATTAAATTTTTTTTTAAACCAATCTTATTGTGCATCATTAGTAAAATGAGGCAGAAAAATTAAATTTTTGATAAAAAAAATTTTTTTTTTGAAACGAAGGGTGGGAAAATGGACGGAGGTACCGTTTCGGATGTAAAGGCCGGAGAGGTCGTTGCCCCCCACGGATAGAAAACGTATCGACCCGTCTCGACGAAGTCCCTCTCGCCACAATCTGTCATTGCCCCCCCCCCCCCAAGGTTTTTTGCTTCATACGTCATACTTACATCGTCACCACGCTGCTTTGACGGTTTAACTGCACTTCCGCCTATAAAAAAATAAAATCTATTAAAAAAAAACATATTTTAGTCAACAGGTTTTATTCTCTAAAGGGTGTGGGGATGGTCCCAGAAGGGGGATTTTCGCCATATTGCCTAGCACAAAAAAATAAGCGTTCTTGACGATTTTGAAAATGAGATATCTGCGGCTATCTTTCACTTTTTCGAAGGGGCGGCGTTTTTTCTTTCAAGTTTTGCGAGAAAACTGTTCGTTTTTTGAATTTTTAACTTCCTTAAATAAGTTATTGTGATACCCTCCACGTCTGGTTTTTGAGGAAGGGTCATCGATTATTGATCTTTACCGATCTCAACTTTGTCTGTGGTGCCGGCCGTCCGTAGTTTTTCCGAAAAACTTTACGGCCACAGTTTTCATCCGATTTTCACCAAATTTTCTTTAGTCGGTGAACTTACTAACGAGGGCGATTTTTGAATTTCGAAAAAATGGCGGAGAGTCTGGTTGAAATTTTAAAAAAATTCGCTGCGGCCGAAATGTTGGTCCGATTTTCACCAATAACTCCTTGTATTTTTTAAGAATTTTTGGTGTAGAAAAAATTATCATATTTTTACATTCTTCATTTTAGTAGGGAGAAATTTCGTACTTCCACCCGTTACGAGAGGGACCTCCCTTGGGCAAAAATCCCATTATTTCTACCTTGATACCAAAAAAAATTTTTCAAGAAAAAAATGCGAAAATCTAAAAAATAAAACTTATTTTTCGAAAAAAAAGGAAAATTTTTTGAAAAAAAAAAAAGTAAGTTAAAAAACTTTCCTCTCCGTTATACCTCCCCCACCGTTATACTTCCCCCTCTGTTATACTTCCCCTCCCTTATACTTCCCCCTCCTATATTGTTACTTCTCTAGTTTTCGTTGGAAGCTCTTATAATTTGACGTTTTTTTTTGGATTTTCTACACTTTTGAAAAAAAGAAATTCTTCATTTTAGTAGGGAGAAATTTCGTACTTCCACCCGTTACGAGAGAGACCTCCCTTGGGCAAAAATCCCATTATTTCTACCTTGATACCAAAAAAAAATTTTCAAGAAAAAAAAATGCGAAAATCTAAAAAATAAAACTTATTTTTCGAAAAAAAAGGAAAATTTTTGAAAAAAAAAAAAAAAGTAGGTTAAAAAACTTTCCTCTCCGCTATACCTCCCCCTCCGTTATACCTCCCCCTCCGTTATACTTCCCCCTATTTTATACTTCCCCCTCTGTTATACTTCCCCCCTCTTTTATACTTCCTCCTCTGATATACTTCCCCCTCTGTTATACTTCCCCTCCCTTATACTTCCCCTCCTATATTGTTACTTCTCTAGTTTTCGTTGGAAGCTCTTAAAAATTGACGTTTTTTTTGGATTTTCTACACTTTTTAAAAAAAGAAAGAAAACAAAAACTTTTGTATTTTAGGTAAATAAACGTATTTTATAGCCAAATCAAATTTTTAAAAAATCTAAAATCTAAAAAATAAAACTTATTTTTCGAAAAAAAAAGGAAAATTTTTTGAAAAAAAAAAAAGTAAGTTTAAAAACTTTCCTCTCCGTTATACATCCCCCACCGTTATACTTCCCCCTCTTTTATACTTCCCCCCCTGTTATACTTCCCCTCCCTTATACTTCCCCCTCCTATATTGTTACTTCTCTAGTTTTCGTTGGAAGCTCTTAAAAATTGACGTTTTTTTTTGGATTTTCTACACTTTTTAAAAAAAGAAAGAAAACAAAAACTTTTGTATTTTAGGTAAATAAACGTATTTTATAGCCAAATTTTTAAAAAATCAAGTCTCGCAAAACTTGAAAGAAAAAACATCGCCGTATTTAGTGGTACAACGGACCCTTAACACGAGAATGAAATCTACCAAAAAAACTGCTTTTCTTCTCATAATTAATTTTTTTTTGACTACCAAAAAAGTACAATTCTTACCGTAATAATGCAGTTAAAATTAATTTTGTCGGTGCCATCCATCACACTGACCGGTCTTATTATTTATAAAAAGGGGGGTAGGCAATTTTTATTTATCGGCTTCGACCGACTGACCTTAAAATAAGCGTTCAATCCAATTTTAAAGCCAATTTTATACCTAGAGACTAAATCTGAAGCGATTAGCGATTAGAAAATATCAGAAGAGGAAACCAAATGAGGGGTTAATTTGTTTTTCAACCTGTTTTTTAAGGAATTTGGGAGTTTTTAGCATTCTACTTAGATTTTGGTTGGCAGCTTCCAAAAGGTTCTAAAGGAGGCCAAAAGGAGGCCAAAAAGAGTCCAAGAGGGGCCAAAAGGAGGCCAAGAAGAGCCCAAAAATAGTCTAAAAGGAGGCCAAAAGGAGGCCAAAAAGACTCTAAAAGGAGCCCAAAAAAAGGCCAAAAGGATGCCAAAAAGAGGGCAAAAGGAGGCCAAAAGGAGGCTTCAAGGAGGCCTTAAAGAGCCCAAAAGGAGGACAACTCTACTTACATTTTGGTTGGCAGCTTCCAAAATGGTTCTAAAGGAGGCCATAAGGAGGCCAAAAGGAGGCCAAAAGGAGGCCAAAAGGGGGCCAAAAGGAGGCCAAAAGGGGGCCAAAAGGAGACCAAAAATAGTCTAAAAGGAGCCCAAAAAAAGGCCAAAAAAGGCCAAAAGGAGGGCAAAAGCAGGCCAAAAAGAGTCTGAAAGGAGCCCAAAAAAAGGCCAAAAAGAGTCCAAAAGGGGACCAAAAGGAGACTTGAGAGATTTTGAGCAGTTTTCTTCACATATTTGGCAAGAAAGGACTGTTATTCTGAATTTTTAGGTGGTTTTTCCGGTTTTTGACCCAAGGATCTCCAGTTTTACCCGATTTTGAGCAGTTCTCTTCGCCTTTTAGGCCTGGCAGGACTGTTTTTCAGTATTTTTGGGAGGTTTTTTCAGGTTTTTGACCCAAGAATCTCCAGTTTTACCCGATTTTGAGCAGTTTTCTTCACCTTTTAGGCCTGGAATGACTGTTTTTCAGGATTTTCGGGCGTTTTTCACCATTTTTTACTTTAAAATCTCCCCTTAAGCAGGCCAAAAAAGGCCAAAAGGAGGCCAAAAAGAGGCCAAAAGGAGGCTTCAAGGAGGCCTTAAAGGGCCCAAAAGGAGGACAATTCTACTCACATTTTGGTTGGCAGCTTCCAAAAGGTTCTAAAGGAGGCCAAAAGGAGGCCAAAAAGAGTCCAAAAGGGGGCCAAAAGGAGACTTGAGAGATTTTGAGCAGTTTTCTTCACATATTAGGCAAGAAAGGACTGTTTTTCTGAATTTTTTGGAGGTTTTTCCGGTTTTTGATCCAAGGATCTCCAGTTTTACCCGATTTTGAGCAGTTTTCTTCACCTTTTAGGCCTGGAAGGACTGTTTTTCCGGATTTTCGGGCGTTTTTCACAGTTTTTTACTTAAAAATCTCCCCTTTTAACTTCCTTAAAGAAGTTATTTAAGCAGTTTTTGTCACATTTTAGGCCGGGAGAGACTGTTTTTCAGGATTTTTGGGAGGTTTTTCCGGTTTTTGACCCAAGGATCTCCAGTTTCACCCGATTTTGAGCAGTTCTCTTCACCTTTTAGGCCTGGCAGGACTGTTTTTCAGGATTTTTCGGAGGTTTTTCCAGTTTTTGACCCAAGAATCTCCAATTTTACCCGATTTTGAGCAGTTCTCTTCACCTTTTAGGCCTGGCAGGACTGTTTTTCTGGATTTTTGGGAGGTTTTTTCCGGTTTTTGACCCAAGAATCTCCAGTTTTACCCGATTTTGAGCAGTTTTCTTCACCTTTTAGGCCTGGAAGGACCAAAAGGGGGCCAAAAGAAGGCCTTAAAAAGGCTTAAAGGAGGCCAAGAAGAGCCCAAAAATAGTCTAAAAGGAGCCCAAAAAAAGGCCAAAAAAGGCCAAAAGGAGGCCAAAAAGAGTCTAAAAGGAGCCCCAAAAAAGGCCAAAAGGAGGCTTCAAGGAGGCCTTAAAGAGCCCAAAAGGAGGACAATTCTACTTACATTTTGGTTGGCAGCTTCCAATAGGTTCTAAAGGAGGCCAAAAGGAGGCCAAAAAGAGTCAAAAGGGGGCCAAAAGGAGGCCTTAAAAAGGTTTAAAGGAGGCCAAGAAGAGCCCAAAAATAGTCTAAAAGGAGCCCAAAAAAAGGCCAAAAAGAGTCTAGAAGGAGCCCCCAAAAAAGGCCAAAAAGGCCAAAAAGAGTCTAAAAGGAGCTTCCAAAAAAAAGGCCAAAAGGAGGGCAAAAGCAGGCCAAAAGGAGGCTTCAAGGAGGCCTTAAAAAGCCCAAAAGGAGGACAATTCTACTTACATTTTGGTTGGCAGCTTCCATTATTTTGTCTGCTATCGCCGTGAAGTATGGAGAATCCTGACTGAGAGTTCTCCTACAAATAAAATGAATATTCATAAAAATTAACGCTTGTTAAACGTTTTTAAAAAATTGCATCTAATTTTTTTTTCTTTGTTTTAAAAATTGGGTAATTTTCAACCCTTGTCCCCTGAAAAATACATAATTGCCTTCTTTTTTGTTTAAATATTTGAAGATTAAATAATAAAATATTTACTTTATCTAATACTTTGTTGGTTCTCGGTTATCAAGATGCTGAAGACTGATCGGCTTTTGATTTGCGATATTCCTTTTTATTCGCGAGTGAATTGGTTGACATTGAAAAACTATTGCCTGGGTCAATAGTTTCGAGTATGATGCAAATGGTTTTGAGGCTTTCGTGATTTTTTTAAAGACGACGGAAAAAAACGCGTTATCGAGTCCCATTAGATATAAAACAATTAAAAAGAATTGGCTGATTGACATTGAATCTGAATCAAAATACTGGGGTCATCATTTTGCTCACTTCCGCGATAAAAACGGTTTTTAAATAATGTATAAATAAAAACAAGGTTGCCAAAATGTGGCGTAGAGCATCCATTGGTGCCAACATAAAAATCTTTGCTTCCGAGAACGTGCAGCAGTGCCTGTGGTTTCCAGGCTTTCACCAATCATGTGAAAAATAAGCTGGTAGGAGCTTTGATGCTGCACCACCTGCAGAGGGCGCCACTTAAGTAATGTTTGCTTCCGAGAACCTGCAGCAATGACTGCATATTTCAGGGTTACCATTGTAACCATCCTAAAATATCCAAAACAGATCGAAATAATTCTCAGATAATGTACTGCAATATAAGCAATCTTTGCTTCCGGGAACCTGCAGCAGTGCCTGCGGCTTTCAGATTGAGCAAAATAACCATATATGTGCACATTAAGCCTGGAAGAAAGAAGTTTTTTTTATGCTGCTCAACCTGCAGAGGGCGTTACTGAAGTAATCTTTGCTTACGAGAACCTGCAGCAGTGACTGCATAGGGATTTCAGGGTTACCATCGTACCCATCCTAAAATATCCAAAACAGCGTGACCGAAATAATTCTCAGATAATGTACTGCAATTTAAGCAATTTTTGGTTCCGGGAACCTGCAGCAGTGACTGCATAGGGATTTTAGGGTTACCATTGTAACCATCCTAAAATATCCAAAACCGTGTGACCAAAATAATTCTCCCGCAAAGTACCTACTATAATAGTAGTAATCTTTGCTTCCTAGAACCTGCAGCAGGGACTTCATAGGGATTTCAGGTTTACCAACGTAACGATCCTAAAATATCCAATAACCTTTGCTTCCGAGAATCTGAAGCAGTTACAGCTTAGCGCTTCCAGGGTTACCAACATAACTTCTTTGAATCTGCGAAATCACCAAGATAAGTCAAATTTTACCATATAATCAGGAAGCAATCTTTGCTTCGGAGAAACCGCAGCAGTGACTGCATAGGGATTTCAGGGTTACCAACATAACTATCCTAAAATATGGAAAACAGTGTGACCAAATATCACGCAATGTACTACAATTAAGTAATCTTTGCTTCCTAGAACCTGCAGCAGGGACTGCATATTTAAGGGTTACCAATATAACCATTCTAAAATATCCAATAAAGTTTCCTTCCGAGAATCTGAAGCAGTGACATCTTAGGGCTTCCAGGGTTATCAACATAACCCCTTTGAATATGCAAAAACGCCAAAATAAGCCAAATTCCACACTTATATTCCTTATCTTAGATGCCCCTTCTGTGAACTAAGGCATCGTGACAACAAATAGAAGGAACGTCTTTCAAATGGCAGTCTTACCAACATAACCTGAACACAGTGGTTTTGCAGTTACAAAATTATACTTATAAAATCACGAAATGATGCACCAAAATGCAAAATTACAGATAATTTTGATAAGTTACGTTAAAAAAAAATCAATATAGGCGGGAAAAAATTCTTGAGCTTACAGAAACTTAAGAAGATGGCGTCTTTGTGCTTGATCAGCTGAAGACCCAATTTATATAACGTTCAAAATAACAGAATTTTTTAAAGTTTTTTGTCATTTAAAATGGGAAAAATGAATTTTTGAGTATTTAGTATGTTAAAAAAAACTCACCAAAGGCTGCTTTTTCTTCTGGGCGCATCCTGAAGAAGTGGCGTCCTTTCGTATTCGTTGTCGATCGACATCCTCCTCCTCGGCTTTTCGAATGGTTTCCATTCATTTGTAAGGCTCATTTTCGCGTCAAAAAGACGACAGAAAATAAGGAAAATTCTAATAAAAGGGGACCCCCAAGAGTTCGAGACGAATGCGGGAGAACGCCGTAGCCACACCGGGTTATGTAACCGACTCTCCCCACTACTGCGTACAGAAATGAAAGAAAATAAATTTTTTTTTCTTCTTTCTCTCCATGTGTGTACCGCGAACCATGCCCTGGAAAATATAAGATAGGGATAAGTCAAGGACTATTTTAAGGAAATCAAAATAATCTAAATATGCCCGGAAATATGTATTTCCTACATCCTATCATTGCTGCAGAGAGGATAATTTTAACTTCCGCAAAGAAAAGTTATTGAATTTCCCTTCATGATTAAGGGTCTTCCAGAACTCATGAAAATTAATATTAGTTCGATAGTAGGGAGAAATTTGAGATCTTCACCCCCCTTAGTAGTGGCACGGTTGGGCGAGGACTTTCATTTTTTCCACACTAATTTTGATAGTAGGTGAATTGCCCAACTTTTATGAATTTTAGGCGGTTTTCTCGGTTTTTTTACTAAAAAATTCCCATTTTTAAGCAGTTTTTCTCATTTTTCGTTAAGGAGGGACCCATTTTTTAGAATTTTTGGGCGGTTTTCTTGTTTGAGTTAAGGTTTCATTTTTTTCTTCCCGCAAGCAAAGCTCAGAGACATCTTTTTCCAGGACGCCAGGAGAGACCCTTTTTTCATGTTTGTTGGGCGTTTTTCACCGTTTTTCACTTAAAATTTCCCCATTTTAAGCAGTTTTTCTCACAGAACAGTTTTCTTTACATTTTAGGACAAGAGGAACTGTTTTTCAGGATTTTTGGGAGGTTTTTCCGGTTTTCGACCCAAGGATCTCACGTTTTACCCGATTTTGAGCAGTTTTCTTCACATTATAGGCTAGGAAGGATAGTTTTTTCAGGATTTTTGGGAGGTTTTTCCGGTTTTTGACCAAGGGATCTCCCGTTTACCCGATTTTGAGCAGTTTTCTTCACTTTTTTTAATTTTTATTGCTATACGCAAATTGATTTTATTATCAAACAATTAACCAACAACAGAGGAAGAAATGACTGTGATAACGGGTATCTCACGACGCGTTTCGGCTTAATAAGCCTCGTCAGGTGAGCTATTCCCTCTATCACAATCATTTCTATCTTTTCTCTGTGGACCTATCTACGAGAGAATAAGTGGAAACTGCGGGAAGCTGGAGACAACTCGTCCACCAAAAACTTCAACGCCTCCACTTCTCTAAGAGATAGAGCCACTCACCACCTCCTTGTTGGTTTTTATGACAGAACTGCTGCCAAGGCATTACTTTACTTTTTTTAATTTTTATTGCTATACGCAAATTGATTTTATTATCAAACAATTAACCAACAACAGAGGAAGAAATGACTGTGATAACGGGTATCTCACGACGCGTTTCGGCTTAATAAGCCTCGTCAGGTGAGCTATTCCCTCTATCACAATCATTTCTATCTTTTCTCTGTGGACCTATCTACGAGAGAATAAGTGGAAACTGCGGGAAGCTGGAGACAACTCGTCCACCAAAAACTTCAACGCCTCCACTTCTCTAAGAGATAGAGCCACTCACCACCTCCTTGTTGGTTTTTATGACAGAACTGCTGCCAAGGCATTACTTTACTTTTTTTAATTTTTATTGCTATACGCAAATTGATTTTATTATCAAACAATTAACCAACAACAGAGGAAGAAATGACTGTGATAACGGGTATCTCACGACGCGTTTCGGCTTAATAAGCCTCGTCAGGTGAGCTATTCCCTCTATCACAATCATTTCTATCTTTTTCTATCTACCCGTTATCACAGTCATTTCTTCCTCTGTTGTTGGTTAATTGTTTGATAATAAAATCAATTTGCGTATAGCAATAAAAATTAAAAAAAGTAAAGTAATGCCTTGGCAGCAGTTCTGTCATAAAAACCAACAAGGAGGTGGTGAGTGGCTCTATCTCTTAGAGAAGTGGAGGCGTTGAAGTTTTTGGTGGACGAGTTGTCTCCAGCTTCCCGCAGTTTCCACTTATTCTCTCGTAGATAGGTCCACAGAGAAAAGATAGAAATGATTGTGATAGAGGGAATAGCTCACCTGACGAGGCTTATTAAGCCGAAACGCGTCGTGAGATACCCGTTATCACAGTCATTTCTTCCTCTGTTGTTGGTTAATTGTTTGATAATAGTTTTCTTCACCTTTGAGACTAAGAGTGACTGTTTTTCAGGATTGTTGGGCGTTTTTTACAGTTTTTTACTTAAAAATTTCCCTTTTTGAGCAATTTTCTTCACCTTTTAGGCCAGGAGGGAATGTTTTTCAAGATTTTTGGGCGTTTTTCACCGTTTTTCACTTAAAAATTTCCCCTTTTTAAGCAGTTTCTCTCACCTTTAGGCCAGGAGGGATTGTTTTTCAGGATTTTTGGGAGCTTTCTCTGGTTTTTGACCCAAAAATCTCCCGTTTTACCCGATTTTGAGCAGTTTTCTTCACATTTTAGGCCTGGAAGGACTGTTTTTCAGGATCTTCGGGCGTTTTTCACCGTTTTTTACATAAAAATCTCCCCTTTTAACTTCCTTAAAGAAGTTATTTAAGCAGTTTTTGTCACATTTTAGGCCGGGAGAGACTGTTTTTCAGGATTTTTGGGAGGTTTTTCCGGTTTTCGACCCAAAAATCTCACGTTTTAGCCGACTTTGAGCAGTTTTCTTCACATTTTAGGCTAGGAAGGATAGTTTTTTCAGAATTTTTGGGGGGTTTTCCCCGTTTTTGACCCAAGAATCTCCCGTTTTATCCGATTTTGAGCAGTTTTCTTCACATTTTAGGCCAGGAGGAACTGTTTTTCAGGATTTTTGAGAGGTTTTTCTGGTTTTTGACCCAAGAATCTCCCGATTTTGAACAGTTTTCTCCACATTTTTGGGCAGAAGAGACCTTTTTATAGGCTTTTTCAGTTTTTCATCTAAAAATCCTTAAAATTGGTCGACATTAAGTTTTAAAAAAATGGTTCCAAAAATTTTGAAGTTGAAAAGGCCTAATATCCAAAAACTGTTGAGGGTATCGTATTATTTTTCAAGTAATAAAAATTTATAGGCCGGCAAAAAAAATATTTAAAATCCGTTCTCGTCCTTGTTATATCAACGTAATGCGCATGCTCTACGAATATCACCAGTTGAATATTTTTTCAATGATAAACCAGTTTCTATCTTAACTCCATTACGTTAACATCGAGTATTTTAAACCTAAAAAAAAATGTCTTTGAAAGTAAAAACGGTGAAATTTACCCCTTTTACGGACCAAGAGCCTGGTACTAGCGGTTTGCGGAAAAACGTTAAAGTTTTCCAGCAGGAAAACTACACCGAAAGTTTCGTTCAGTCGATACTTCAGTTCGTGCTTAAAACGAACCCGAAGTCTTCGACCATCGTCTTAGGCGGTGACGGACGTTTTTTCGTCAAAGAAGCCGCTAAATTGATCATCAACATGTGCGCCGCGAATAAGGTTGAAGAAGAAAAAAAAATTATTTAAAAATCCTTCATGTCTTCCATTTTTTTTTTCAGATCGAAAAAATCTACGTCGGACTCGACGGTATTTTGTCAACACCAGCAGCCTCTCATTTAATCAGGCTTTATAAGGCGACCGGTGGCATTTTATTGACTGCCAGCCATAATCCAGGAGGCCCTGATAAAGATTTCGGCATAAAATTCAACACTTCAAACGGAGGTAAAATATTTTTCTTCTAAAAGACAATGAAGGCCTCACGTGGTATCCACGTGACTCATAAATGCACAATCGATTGCAGATTTTGTTTACCAACTTAAAAAAAATCCTGAAATTTTTTTTCTTAATTCGTAACTTTCTGTAACATGGGAAAACAAATTAAACTGATAAGATAATTTGTCTCAAGATCGAAGATTAGAAATGAAAAAAATTTTGAAGGTTAAGAAAGGTTGGCAACACTGTTTGCAGCTTAATTGATTTCTGCAGCGATTTTATAAATTACATCATCGAAAGGTAGTTTGAATTTTACAGCCTAATGAGCTAAAAAGTATTTAAATTTTAATTGATATAGACTAAGCCTCATGGTGTGTAAATAGCGAAGGAGTAAAGTTGGCAACAGTGGAAACATATGACGTAAGATACAGTGCCTTCTAGATAGTTATTTAAATTTATAAAATGACACCCTGAAAATCTCTAATTTTTAAGAATCGGGCTCAAAAACTGCCTAAAAATAACCAAAATGTACAAAAACACTGTAAAATTGGCAAAAATGTCAGTTTCAGTAAAAATTTCGAGTTGCTTGAGCTCTTTCTACTGTCTTGAAGGCAGCTTTTTTACGTCACCCCTTTCACTGTTGCCAACTTTTTCTTCAAAGTTTCTTAAATTCGAAAATTGAAATTTTCTGTTTCCAAAAACTGTAAATGGTAATTTTAGTGACAATTTAAGCTTTTTAGAAGGTTGGCAACACTGTTTGCAGCATAATTGATTTCTGCAGTGATTTTATAAGTTACATCATAGAAAACATGGTGGTAGTTTGAATTTTAAAGCCGAATGAGCTAAAAAGTATTTAAATTTTAATTGATATAGACTAAGCTTAAAAACCTCGAGTAGAACCTCATGGTGTGTAAATAGCGAAGGAGTTAAGTTGGGAACAGTGGAAACGTATGCCGTAAGATACAGTGCCTTCTAGATAGTTATTTAAATTTATAAAATGACACCCTGAAAACCTCTAATTTTTTAAAAATCAGGCTCAAAAACTTCCTAAAAATAACCAAAATGTACAAAAACACTGTAAAATTGGCAAAAATGGAAGTTTTAGTAAAAACTTCGAGTTGTTTGAGCTCTTTCTACTATCTTTAAGGCAGCTTTTTTACGTCACCCTTTTCACTGTTGCCAACTTTGCTTTTTCTTCAAAGTTTCTTTAATTCGAAAATTGAAATTTTCTGTTTCGAAAAACTGTAAATGGTAATTTTAGTGACAATTTAAGGTTTTTAGAAGGTTGGCAACACTGTTTGCAGCATAATTGATTTCTGCAGTGATTTTATAAGTTACATCATAGAAAACATGGCGGTAGTTTGAATTTTACAGCCGAATGAGCTAAAAAGTATTTAAATTTTAATTGATATGGACTAAGCTTAAAAATCTCGAGTAGAACCTCATCGTGTGTAAATAGCAAAGGAGTTAAGTTGGGAACAGTGGAAATCTATGACGTAAGATAAAGTGCCTTCTAGATAGTTATTTGAATTTATAAAATGACACCCTGAAAACCTCTAATTTTTAAAAATCAGGCTCAAAAACTGCCTAAAAATAACCAAAATGTACAAAAACACTGTAAAATTGGCAAAAATGTCAGTTTCAGTCAAAATTTCGAGTTGTTCGAGCTCTTTCTACTATCTTGAAGGCTGCTTTTTTACGTCACCCTTTTCACTGTTGCCAACTTTGCTTTTTCTTCAAAGTTTCTTTAATTCGAAAATTGAAATTTTCTGTTTCGAAAAACTGTAAATGGTAATTTTAGTGACAATTTAAGGTTTTTAGAAGGTTGTCATCACTGTTTGCAGCATAATTTATTTCTGCAGCGATTTTATAAATTACATCATAGAAGGGTAGTTTGAATTTTACAGCCTAAAGAGCTAAAAAGTATTTAAATTTTAATTGATATGGACTAAGCTTAAAAACCTCGAGTAGAACCTCATGGTGTGTAAATAGCGAAGGAGTAAAGTTGGGAACAGTGGAAACCTATGACGTAAGATACAGTGCCTTCTAGATAGTTATTTAAATTTATAAAATGACACCCTGAAAACCTCTAATTTTTAAAAATCAGGCTCAAAAACTGCCTAAAAATAACCAAAATGTACAAAAAACACTGTAAAATTGGCAAAAATGGCAGTTTCAGTAAAAATTTCGAGTTGTTTGAGCTCTTTCTACTATCTTGAAGGCTGCTTTTTACGTCACCCTATTCACTGTTGCCAACTTTTTCTTCAAAGTTTCTTAAATTCGAAAATTGAAATTTTCTGTTTCGAAAAACTGTAAATGGTAATTTTAGTGACTATTTTAAGGTTTTTAGAAGGTTGGCAACACTGTTTGCAGCATAATTGATTTCTGCAGTGATTTTATAAGTTACATCATAGAAAACATGGTGGTAGTTTGAATTTTACAGCCGAATGAGCTAAAAAGTACATATTTAAATTTTAATTGATATGGACTAAGCTTAATAACCTCGAGTAGAACCTCATGGTGTGTAAATAGCGAAGGAGTTAAGTTGGGAACAGTGGAAACCTATGACGTAAGATACAGTGCCTTCTAGATAGTTATTTTTTATAAAATGACACCCTGAAAACCTCTAATTTTTAAAAATCAGGCTCTAAAACTGCCTAAAAATAACCAAAATGTACAAAAACACTGTAAAATTGGCAAAAATGGCAGTTTCAGTAAAAACTTCGAGTTGTTCGAGCTCTTTCTACTATCTTGAAGTCTGCTTTTTTACGTCACCCTTTTCACTGTTGCCAACTTTTTCTTAATTCGAAAATTGAAATTTTCTGTTTTGAAAAAACTGGAAATGGTAATTTTAGGTTTTTAGGCTATCTTGTGTCAAATCTAGTTATTCAAACAAAGGCACTTTTTTCCACCATTTTTTTCCATTGTTGCCAACTTTGGCAATTGAAAATTGAAATTTTCGGTCTTGAAAAACTGTAAATGGTAATTTTAGTGACAATTTAAGGTTTTTACGCTACCTAGTGTCAAATCTAGTTATTCCTTCAAACGAAGGCACTTTTTCCACCATTTTTTTCCATTGTTGCCAACTTTGATTGCTTCTTTACTTTAAAAATAGTTTTATGTCTTGTAAAACTCCAAATGAGATAAAAATGCCAAATTAGGTCTTAAAAAACCAAAAATTTAGGTCAAAAATTCAAATTTAATCCAAGAGCCTATTTGTCTAATTATCTTTTTCTTCTTTCTTTTTATCAAAACTGAGTTTTGATAAGGTTTTTGTGGTTAAAAATAATTTTTTAAATCTTAATTTCAGGTCCTGCGATAAGCGTCGTAACTAATGAAATATATCAAACATCGAAAAGACTAACGGAGTACAAAATTCTTGAAAATTTCGAATGTTCTATTGATAAATTATCGACGTTTAAAATTGAGGTTGGTAATCGTGGATTTTTTGAAAAGTAATTAATTTTTTTTTAGGTTGATGGGAGTACGACGACTGTCGAAGTGATCGATCCGGTAGCATCCTATGTCGATTTGATGAAGAGCATTTTCGATTTTAACCAAATTGGAAAATTGGCGAAAAAAGACATGAAAATTCTTGTAGATCCTATGAATGGTGTTACTGGGCCGTATGCTAAGCGTATATTTGTTGATGAGTTAAAATTTAAAGCAGAAAGCGTTATAAGAGGTACACCTCTTGTGGATTTTGGTGGTTGCCACCCTGATCCGAATTTAGTATACGCTGACCTCCTCGTCAAAAAAATGACTGAAGGCGACTACGAATTCGGCGTAGCTTTCGACGGCGATGGCGTAAGCTTCAAATCTCCCCTTTGAATACTACATCAATATTTTAGGACAGAAATATGATTTTGGGAAAAAAAGGTTTTTTCGTAGCACCAAGCGATTCCTTAGCAATCATCGCCTCCAATATAAACTGCATTAATTATTTTAAAAAGAATGGTGTCACCGGTTTCGCTCGAAGTATGCCTACTGCTCCAGCCATCGACAAGTATGGTTTTAAAATTTAAAAAAAAGTTTTTATATTGATTTTTAGAGTTGGAGAAATGAATAAAATTCCAGTTTTGAGACGCCGACAGGTTGGAAATATTTTGGAAATTTAATGGATGCGAATAAAGTGTCGTTATGCGGCGAAGAAAGCTTCGGGACTGGATCGAACCACATAAGGGAGAAAGATGGCATCTGGGCGGCTTTAGCATGGCTCAATATAATGTCTTCTCTTGATAAAAATGTCAACGATATCGTAGCTGCACATTGGAAGAAATACGGACGGATATATACGACGAGATACGACTACGAGAACATCTCGACGGAATCTGCACAGAAAATTGTGCAGCATATCGAAACCACGATTACCTCCAGCAGTTACCCAGGGACATCATTTGGAGGAAAATACCGCGTTAAATTAGCCGATAACTTTTCCTATACGGACCCAACTGATAAATCAGTTTCAAAAAATCAAGGGCTCCGTGTTATCACAGATGATGGGTCGAGAATCATATAGACTGAGCGGAACTGGAAGTTCTGGCGCCACATTAAGGATTTACGTTGAAGCCTACGAAACTGAACGGATTAACGAAGCACGAGAAGTAATTCTTAAGGAACTCTGCAACTACGCTGTCGAACTCGCCAAAGTTAAAGAATTCGCCAAAAGAGATTCGCCAACTGTCATCACATAAATTTTTCTCCAGATAACCTCATTGAAACCTCATACACCTTTTCAACATATCTTTTCCAGTTTTGCCACTTTTCTCAGGGGTTTAATTTTCTTTGTTTAAAATCAAAAATGTGGTAAAATCGTGTAAATAATTTTTTGTAATTTTTTAAATAAAAGTCCCATTAGAATAAACGGAAAAATTGTGTGAATGGACCTTATAATTTTAAATTCTGAGTCGGTTTCTTTATAAAAAAAATGTTTGAGTTTGGAAATTGTGTGTTTTTAGGACGTTTTTTTAAAAATTTGTTTTGTTTTTTTAAATTTTTGTGTCTTTCAAGGTGGTATATGATTACCCTTGGTTGACTTGCGAAGGAAATCGTCGATTTTCATGATTAGAAAACAAAATTAGGGGGTGTAGATTTATATTTTATATTGGGAAATGTGTATGGCCTTTTGAAGGCCCAAGACCAGCGACGACTGCCAAGAAACGAGTTGTGAAGCGTTCAAATGATGAATCCGACTCAAATAGATTATAATTTTTCTATAAACAAAAAATTCTATATAAAATTTTAAAATCCTTTAGATTAGTGTGGTTTTGTCATTGTTAGAAAGGTATTGTCATTTTAAAGAATAAATAGTTGTTTTCAAATTCATCCATCATTTTTTTTAACCTGAACAACATAACCTAAAAGCAAAACAACTAGTGCACACCAGGAAGCAGCACTCTTTCAAAAGAAAAATAGCTGATATAAAAGATAATTTTTATTTTATGAAGTTTTTGGTTGTTGAATTGGGAGGACAGAATGTAGTTATGAAGAGTTAACTCTGAGGGAAGGTGTGTAAATAGCGAAGGAGTTAAGTTGGGAACAGTGGAAACCTATGACGTAAGATACAGGGCCTTCTAGATAGTTATTTAAATTTACAAAATGACACCCTGAAAACCTCTAATTTTTAAAAATCAGGCTCAAAAACTGCCTGAAAATAACCAAAATGTACAAAAACACTGTAAAATTGGCAGTTTCAGTAAAAATTTCGAGTTGTTTGAGCTCTTTTTACTATCTTGAAGGCAGCTTTTTTACGTCACCCTTTTCACTGTTGCCAACTTTTTCTTCAAAGTTTCTTAAATTCGAAAATTGAAATTTTCTGTTTTGAAAAACAGGAAATGGTAATTTTAGGTTTTTAGGCTATCTAGTGTCAAATCTAGTTATTCCTTCAAACGAAGGCACTTTTTTCCACCATTTTTTTCCATTGTTGCCAACTTTGGCAATTGAAAATTGAAATTTTCGGTTTTGAAAAACTGTAAATGGTAATTTTCGTGACAATTTAAGGTTTTTAGGCTACCTAGTGTCAAATCTAGTTATTCCTTCAAACGAAGGCACTTTTTTCCACCATTTTTTTTCCATTGTTGCCAACTTTGATTATACTTTTTTACTTTAATAAAATATTTTATGTCTTGTAAAACTCCAAATGAGATAAAAATGCCAAATTAGGTCTTAAAAAACCAAAAATTTAGGTCATTTTAAAGGATAAATAGTTGTTTTCAAATTCATCCATCATTTTTTTTAACCTGAACAACATAACCTAAAAGCAAAACAACTAGTGCACACCAGGAAGCAGCACTCTTTCAAAAGAAAAATAGCTGATATAAAAGATAATTTTTATTTTATGAAGTTTTTGGTTGTTGAATTGGGAGGACAGAATGTTGTTATGAAGAACTCTGAGGGAAGGTAGTTTCAGTTCATGCGTCGACTAACAGATGGCACTTGTATCAACAGTTGAGCCTATTCGTCGTCGAAATTGAATCGTCTTTTTCCGTCGAATCTGAATCCGTATGCTGGTGAATTCGGGGTGTCGATCAACGCCGGATTTCTATGGCTGTAGAAAGTGCCATGGCCGTGCGGGGGCCTGGCAGATCCGTTGGGGACACCGTAGGCTTTCCGAGGGTAAAATGCTTCAAATCGCGTATCTTTCGATGGTAGGACTTTCTCGATAAGTTTGTCATCTGGGTCGTACGAGTTGACCAACATAACCATCGCTGCTAAAATCAGAAGAATCTACAAAACAAATAAGTTCCAAAACTTGCATATTTCGAACTTCTTCTTTTTTTTCTCAAAATGTAGGTCATTTGAGGCTTTACAGGCGATATTTTAATAAGAATTTAGAATATAGGAAATTTACTTGCCATTTTGGTTGACATATTCTTGATATGGGGCCGCTTCACGTGTTCTTCGTACGTTGTGGAACTCGAAAACGTCTCGCGGACTTTCTCCTTCCATGTTCCCACTTCTTACACAATGGAGATTAAAGAAATAAGAAAAAAAAGCCCGCGGCGACGTCCTTGCTTGATCGCCCACTTCGTATGTTGGTAAACATGGAAAACCTGAAATCACCTCCTATATATAAGCAAACAAAACATGTCCAAACTTGAAATTTTTTTCTTTACACAATGGAGATTAAAGAAATAAGAAAAAAAAGCCCACGGCGACGTCCTTGCTTGATCGCCCACTTCGTATGTTGGTAAACATGGAAAACCTGAAATTACCTCCTCTATATAAGTAAACAAAACATGTCCAAACTTGAAATTTTTTCCTTTACACAATGGAGATTAAAGAAATAAGAAAAAAAAAGCCCGTGGCGACGTCCTTGCTTGATCGCCCACTTCGTTTGTTGGTAAACATGGAAAACCTGAAATTACCTCCTCTATATAAGTAAACAAAACATGTCCAAACTTGAAATTTTTTTCTTTACACAATGGAGATTAAAGAAATAAGAAAAAAGCCCACGGCGACGTCCTTGCTTGATCGCCCACTTCGTATGTTGGTAAACATGGAAAACCTGAAATTACCTCCTCTACATAAGCAAACAAGACAGGTCCAAACTTGAAATTTTTTTCTTTACACAATGGAGATTAAAGAAATAAGAAAAAAAAAGGCCGCGGCGACGTCCTTGCTTGATCGCCCACTTCGTATGTTGTTTAACATGTAAAACCTTAAATTACCTCCTCTATGTAAGCAAACAAAACATGTCCTAACTTGAATTTTTTTCTTTTCTCACTTTTATAAGTGCTTGTATTCTATGTAAATTTAAAATAACTTATTTTAAGTTGGCAAACTGTAAATCTTCATTTTATTTATTGTGAAAGGGGACTATTGAAGGGAGGAAAAAAAGGAAAACAGTTGTGACAACTTAAATAATACATGACGCATCAAGTTTCACTGTGACGAGAATAAACCGCTAGGATTTATTACCCTTTTTTTACCCTCCCCTCTAGCGTCGAATTAAAATAGGAATGATATAGAATTAATATTAATTTTTCTTTTCAAATTATCTGTAATTTCGTTCTACTCCTTTAGGGGTTCTGTTTTTTAAAAAAACGGTTTCGTTATTTTGTGTGCGTGCCTAATAGAAGGTGGGACCCGAGCATCAACGGCCGGTCTTGAGGGAAATTTATAGCTTTATTCACTTAATGGAGTCAAAAGAAGAGGAAAAAAAAGGTTAATTCTCAGGTTTCGAGATTTGAAAAGATAAAGCACGTTTTCGATGAGTTCGGACATTGGAGTAGAAAACCTCCCGGTGAAATTCAATGACGTAATGACAAATCTATCGCATCCAGCTGTTCCAAATCTCTCAATCTGTCCAACAAAGTACCAGAACCTCTTGTCCGAACCTCTTGTGAACCGTTAACTCGTTCCACCATGTAGCAATAGATAAATACCTACATAATTTGACAAAAGAGGGATTTTTGGGAGTATTTTTCAGAGAGCTATACCAGCTGGGTGCAATAGATAAAACCTTATTAATTGGGCCTCATCACAAGAGGTATCTTGGCAGTACTTTATTGGGATCCGCCGAATTCGGACATTGGAGTAGAAAACCTCCCGGTGAAATTCAATGACGTAATGACAAATCTATCGCATCCAGCTGTTCCAAATCTATCTGGGCATCAAAGTACCAGAACCTCTTGTCCGATTTGAACCGTTAACTCGTCCAAACTATTGAAAAAAAAAACTTTTTAAACAAATAAAACGGTTATCGGATCGCTTGAGTGGACGCTTTTCTCACGGTTTAAGACGTTTATCGAAGATTACCTAATAAAATTTTAACGCCCCAGAATATACAATTTTTTATTATTTTTTAACGGTTATTACAAAACGATTTTATAATTTTTTTTAAATATCTTCTTCCATTGAAAAATGAACGCCTCAGTGAAGAAGCTCCCTAGATAAATACTGATAATGGGTCCAGTTTTTCGAAATTACTTTTAACGTCTCCAATTTGACAAGTAAAGTCAACGACCCTTAAAAAACAAGGGAGCACCAAAAAAAGAAAATTTTATGGTAATTTTACGTTATAAAAAGTTGGATTACAACCATTAGTACGGTACGGCCTTTTAGTTTTTTTTATGGCTTCTAACAGTCGTGGGAGAAGATCGAAAAAAAAAATTCAATTACCAGTTTTAACACCTTGAAATTAATTAATTTTAATTAACGTTTAAAATTAATTTATTTTAGATATGAAAAATGTGAACATTTTATTTGGCGAACGGTATTTTAAAAGGCGTTTTTGACACGTAATAAATTAAAAAAATATCCATAAATTTTAATGAAAGAGTCAAAAAACTCTACGGCAGTAGGAACAAGAAGTAAGGTTACTTTTCTTATTTAAAAAAATAAATAAGAGGAAATAGAGCCTTTCAAAATGTAATTCTTCGAGGAAATGACATTTTGGGCCATTAATTTCACGGTTTTTACGAAGAAATGACAATTTGAGCCTTTCATTTCACTATTTTTACGAGGAAATGACATTTTGAGCCTTTCGTTTCATTGTTTTTACGAAGAAATGACATTTTGAGCCTTTCGTTTCATTGTTTTTACGAAGAAATGACATTTTGAGCCTTTCGTTTCATTATTTTTAATAAGAGGAAATGACATTTTGAGCCTTTCGTTTCATTATTTTTAATAAGAGGAAATGACATTTTGAGCCTTTCATTTCACTATTTTTACGAGGAAATGACATTTTGAGCCTTTCGTTTCATTGATTTTACGAAGAAATGACATTGTGAGCCTTTCGTTTCATTATTTTAATAAGAGGAAATGAATTTTGAGCTTTTCATTTCACTACTTTTACGAGGAAATGACATTTTGGGCCATTAATTTCACAGTTTTTACGAAGAAATGACATTTTGAGCCTTTCATTTCACAGTTTTTTTTACGAAGAAATGACATTTTGAGCCTTTCATTTCACTATTTTTTACGAGGAAATGACATTTTGAGCCTTTCGTTTCATTGTTTTTAATACGAGGAAGTGACATTTTGAGCCTTTCATTTCACTATTTTTACGAGGAAATGATATTTTGAGCCTTTAACGTCAACTTTTCTCCGACAGTTTGAAGCTTTCCATCGTTTTTCCTACCTACCAATGACATTTCGTGCCATTTACATCACTTCTTCGACGAGCCAATGGCATTTCGAGCCATGCATGGCAATTTTTCTACTATAAAAGGACATTTTGAGCTTTTCATATCACTGTTTTCACCATAAAAAAAAGCCGTTTATTTTACCTTTTTTACGAAAAAACGACATTTTATTATTTACATTTGAGGCGCTCCGGGTACGAAGGGCGAACACAACAAAACGTAGTTTCGAGATATTCGCATTTTAAAGTTTTATGTTACGGGCGAACTCAACAGAAAAGTCATGCCCTGGAATGGGAAAAGGAGTGGGGAAGTTGTGGACTAGGATGTGGAGTTCGCCCTTCGTACCCGCTCGGATATCGCAGTTAGAGCTTTGCCGCATATCGGTTTTTACGTATTTAAAGGGGAAAAAAGGGCGAACTCAACAGAAAAATTATATGGGTGTATTCACCAAGAGGTCTAGAATCTGAAAATGAAAAAAAAATTTTTGTCCGATGTTGAGTTCGCCCTTCGTACCCGGAGCGCCTCATTTGTTTTATAATACATTTTTTTAAACACATTTTGTATCTATGACAAATGGTATTTTAAAAGCTTTTTATATTTTTTAGAAAAGCCAATGGAGTAATTTAATGCCATCGGATGAGGTGGCACGACGTCAAAATGAGCGATAAATATTAAATGAAAGATTAAAAAAAATTTAATTAAAAACGAGATTTATGATATTGTAAAATTTTCTGGGTGATAATTTTATCGCGTTTCATTAAATTCCCAGGGGGCGCGGAATTTGAGAAAAGTGGCAATTTGGCGAAAGCCCCCACCGTGGGCTGGGAAATACAGAGTTAAATTGAGGCGCTCCGGGTACGAAGGGCGAACTCAACAAATCGTAGTTTCAAGATATTCGCATTTTAAAGTTTTATGTTACGGGCGAACTCAACAGAAAAGTCATGCCCTGGAATGGGAAAAGGAGTGGGGGGGGGGGGGTTGTGGATGGGTTTATTCACCAAGAGGTCTAGAATCTGAAAATGGAAAAAAAAAATTGTCCGATGTTGAGTTCGCCCTTCGTAACCGGAGCGCCTCAATTATTTTCGTTAAAAATATCACGTTTTAACAAAAAGAAACGGATGTGGAGAATGAAACTTGATGATGCGTGTCTTTCATTATGTTTTACACCAGCCTATCAGCCCTTCAATCCCACCTTAACAAAAAAAAATTTTTTTTGTCGTCTTGCTCCAATAACCTACCGTTCACCTTACTGTTTGGTAAAAAAATCAGCTTTTAAGAACAGACAAAAGTCTTTTTTTTATTTTTTTCTTAAGTTTCCGTGTCCATTTGTTATTGTGCCTGAGAATAATTGTAAGGGGAATCCTCCGTTATAAACGTGAACAATTATTAGTGGACGGCCCACACAGACTTCACACGAAAAATAATATTTTATAGATCGGAAAATTATTTAAGGAGGGGAAAGGACGATGAAGGGGAAGAAAAAAGTAGTCTATGCATGATTTTGTCGTTACTTTTAAGTTATTGCTCCATTAAGGGCTTCTTGCTTTTTTTTCCCTTCTTCTTCGACTTCTTTCCCATACGGTTCAAGACAAGTTTATGATTTTTCGACTCCCTTCGGAGATATAAATAAGTTTTTAATAAAATATTGAATTGTTTTCTTCGAGTTTTTTTATGTCTTGATTAATATCAAGTCTTCATATTGAGTTTGAGCCTCTCTTTGTACCTTTTTTTCTACAACGAATTGGCAGCGTGAGCTATCCATGTCACTTTTCTACGAGGAAATGACCGTGTGTGCCATTCATGTCACTTTTTCTACGAGGAAATGAGAGTTTGTGCCATCCATGTCCCTTTTCTACGAAAAAACGACAGTTTGAGCCATTCACGTCACTTTTTCACATCTGTCTTTTCCTCGTAGAAAATGCGTCATGAATAGTACAAACTGTCATTTTTCGTAGAAAAGTGTCTTGAATGGCACAAACTGCCATTTTCTCGTAGAAAAAGTGTCATGAATGGCACAAACTGTCATTTTCCCGTAGAAAAGTATCATTAATAACACAAACTGTCATTTCCTCGTAGAAAAGTGACATGATTAGCACAAGCTGTCTTTTCCTCGTAGAAAAAGTGACATGAATGGCACAAACTGTCATTTCCTCGTAGAAAAAGTCTCATGAATGGCCCAAACTGTCATTTCCTCGTAGAAAAAGTGACATGAATGGCATAAACTGTCATTTCCTAGTAGAAAAGTATTTTTAATAACACAAACTGTCATTTTCTCGTAGAAAAGTATCTTGAATAACACAAACTGTCATTTTCCCGTTAAAAAGAGACATGGATGGCTCATTTTGCCATTTCCTCGTAGAAAAACCGAAATTTCCTCGGCATTCGTAGAAACTGTCATTTCCTCGACGAGAAAAGTCTCATGAATGGCACAAACTGTCATTTCCTCGTAGAAAAAGTGACATGAATGGCATAAACTGCCTCTTCCTCGGAGAAAAGTATTTTGAATTACACAAACTGTCATTTTCTCGTAGAAAAGTATCTTGAATAACACAAACTGTCATTTTCTCGTAGAAAAAGTGACATGGAAGGCTCATTTTGCCATTTCCTCGTAGAAAAACCGACATTTCCTCGGCATTCGTAGAAACTGTCATTTCCTCGAAGAGAAAAGTCTCACAAATGGCACAAACTGTCATTTCCTCGTAGAAAAAGTGACATGAATGGCACAAACTGTCTCTTTCTCGTAAAAAAAGTGACATGATTACCCCAAGCTGTCTTTTCTTCATAGAAAAAGTGACACGAATGGCCCAAACTGTCATTTCCTCGTAGAAAAAGTGTCGTTAATGGTACAAACTGTAATTTTCTCATTGAAAAGTGACATGGATGGCTCATTTTGCCATTTCCTCGTAGAAAAACCGACATTTCCTCGGCATTCGTAGAAACTGTCATTTCCTCGAAGAGAAAAGTCTCATAAATGGCACAAACTGTCATTTCCTCGTAGAAAAAGTGACATGATTGGCACAAACTGTCATTTCCTCGTAGAAAAAGTCATATGAATGACACAAACTGTCATTTCCTTGTAGAAAAAGTGTCATGATTGGCACAAACTGTCATTTTCTCGTTAAAAAGTGACATGGATGGCTCATTTTGCCATTTCCTCGTAGAAAAACCGACATTTCCTCGGCATTCGTTGAAACTGTCATTTTCTCGAAGAGAAAAGTCTCATGAATGGCACAAACTGTCATTTCCTCGTAGAAAAAGTCTCATGAATGGCTCAAACTGTCATTTCCTCGTAGAAAAAGTGACATGATTGGCACAAACTGTCATTTCCTCGTAGAAAAAGTGACGTGAATGTCACATACTGTCTTTTCCTACTAGCTTTTTACGTCGTCAATGCCATTTTTTGGTATAAGAAATTCAGTAGCATTTATTTCAACTATGAAAAATTTAAATTTTATTCAAGAAAAATCCCAATTTGAACTAAAAATCGTTTTTACCGTAGGCATACAATTACTGATAATAGCCATTTCGCCCCTTATTTCCTTCAGTCTTTTTTTTTGTGTACGTCCTCCCGTTGTAGTAGTTTAACCTAAATTTACGACCTTAAATTATAGCTAATCGAATAAAAAGGGTATATTATGTTTATTTTGATAATTATACAACTGGAACCGTTTTCTTCTCTTCATTCTTTTCGGTCCTCCCCTGTATTTAAGGCCGCCTTACAGCCTTAAAGCCGCCTCCGATCCCATCATCATTAGTGTCCCTGTATTGATATTGCTTTTTAATATCGAAATTGTAGAATCCGTTAGCTTTTATGGAATTTCTGGGTCGTCTATAAACTTCAAAAAATAGGATGTTTTCGAAAAGGATTGGGACTTGCTACGTGGAATATCCGCACGACCTTCGTGTGCCCTGAAGGTGAAAGTCGATAAGAATTTTTTTTTTTTTTTCCCGCGAGAACGTAGCTCAGCACGAATCTGACGGAGAAGCGCCGCATGCCAAATGCCGTGGATAATGAAAAATAATCGCTTCTCGTACGTTTCTCCCCGAAAATAAATTCGATTTTTTAATTGGACGAAAGTGCCCGTTTCTGCATGTGCAAGCATGTCGGTTAATCAAAACTGACATGTATACGATGACTAAATATAAAAATTTGACATTTCTCTCTCTGTAGAATCTAGGAGGCTGTGTAATCTAGGTCAATCCGTCCCCTTTGTCGAAGTCGTTTTCGACTACGAGCCAATGACAATTTGAGCAGTATATACGGGGTGTCCGGAAACACATGGATGGCTCAAACTGTCATTTCCTCGTAGAAAAAGTGATATGAATGGCAAAAAATGTCATTTCCTTGTAGAAAAAGTGACATGATTGGCACAAACCTTCTTTTCCTCGTAGAAAAAGTGAGATGATTGGCACAAGCTGTCTTTTCCTCGTAAAACAAGTTTCATGAATAGCACTAACTGTCATTTCCTTGTTGAAAAAGTGACATGAATGGCAAAAACTGTCATTTCTTCGTAGAAAAGTGACATGGATGGCTCATACTGCCATTTCGTCGTAGAAAAAGTGACATGAATGGCAAAAACTGTCATTTCTTCGTAGAAAAGTGACATGGATGGCTCATACTGCCATTTCGTCGTAGAAAAAGTGATATGAATGGCAAAAAATGTCATTTCCTTGCAGAAAAAGTGACATGATTGGCACAAACTTTATTTTCCTCGTAGAAAAAGTGACATGATTGGCACAAGCTGTCTTTTCCTCGTAGAACAAGTTTCATGATTAGCACCAACTGTCATTTCCTCGTAGAAAAAGTGACATGAATGGCACAAACTGTCATTTCTTCGTAGAAAAGTGACATGGATGGCTCATACTGCCATTTACTCGTAGAAAAAGTGTCATGAATGGCAAATTCTGTCATTTCTTCGTAGAAAAAGTGACATGATTGGCAAAAACCATCTTTTCCTCGTAGAAAAAGTGACATGATTGGCACAAGCTGTCTTTTTCTCGTAGAACAAGTTTTATGAATAGCACTAACTGTCATATCCTCGTAGAAAAAGTGACCTGATTGGCACAAACTTTCTTTTCCTCGTAGAAAAAGTGACATGATTAGCACAAGTTGTCATTTCCTCGTAGACCAAGTTTCATGAATGGCGAAAACTGTCATTTCCTCGTAGAAAAAGTGACATGAATGGCTCAAACTGTCATTTCCTCGTAGAAAAAGTGTCATGAATGGCACAAACTGTCATTTCCTAGTAGAAAAGTGACATGGATGGCTTATACTGCCTGAAGGAAATGACAGTGGCCTTGAACTTCCTATCATAAAACCACTTTTTAAAGTATGCCATATGTTTCCGGACACCCTGTATAATGACATTTATGGCATAATTGGGACAGTGACCTTGAACTTCCTAAGCAATCAAACAAAATTTTTTGTGGCATGCTTTTAGTAGGACATCGTTTTTATCTTGTATCTCAGATTTTTTTTTCCACTTTCAAAATTATGATTTCTTACAGACCTCTCGTCTAAAGAAAAAAAAATAGAATTTTTAAATTAAACATTTTTTTTTCTGCAGATCTATTGAATTAAAAAGACGTTTAAAAATATACGTGAAGGTTGTGCTAAACCAATGGCTGTCAACAAAGGAGAAAGTGGTGAAATATTGGCAGAGACAACTGTATAACGTTTATTAGCCATTATAAAAATAAAGGAATTTTTAATAAACTTAAAAAAAAGAGAGTAAAAAAATATAACCGATGATTAATAATTATAGGTATTATCTGGAGCAGGTGAGTGGGGAGTAGGTACAAAAAAAAGTGGGGGGTTAAGGATAAAGGGTTAATACCGTCCTTTAGGGCTCATTCAGTGATCAGTCATGGCCTCCACACACTCCTTCTTTTGGGTCAGAATTCATGTGAATTTTTATTTATTTTTATAATTTTTTTTTACAGCTTTTCGCCATTTTTGCATTCTTGACATCTGCAGAAGGCTTCTGGTTATCCAGCTCGAAAGCAACGTGAGTTTTTGTGGATTTTAAAATGTTTTTAGGCCTCTTTTTATGTGAATTTAAATTTTTTTTTAAATAATCGATTTTTTGGGACAAATGACGCGGTTGTTTTAATAACTGGAGGATATTGGTCATAAGTCTATACCTCATTTTAAAGGGTTTATGATGGCCTGTAGTAAGTCTAAATACTGCTTGAGTGCAGGAAGAAACTGCGCACGTATTTCAAAATTTGAGAGATTTAAAAAAAATTTTTTTTATGTTTTAAAGTGCTCAAGAGAGAAAAGGAATGCCTCCTCATTTAATGAGGGATATGTCACATATGCAGCAGCTTCCGTGGATGCCGCAGCAGCCGTATCATTTCGACAACTCCGGACCGGTTACGGTCGCGTTACCGGTCGCGGTTCCCATTCAAGCGAAGGTGAGTTGAAATCGTTTTAAATCCTCCCCACTCCCATGGCCTTTAGAAGATCCGTAATGAGCATCGAGGATCGTGGCCTCTGAACCGGAGAGAGTCCCTTCTTCCTTTCCCATGCCTCCCGGAGTTGACAACTAGTAGGGAGAACGGGAAAGTGCGATAAATCCGCACGGATTCCCTTTGTCTCATCTATTTTTCACGTTCTTTTCTTTTTTTAGATGGCTCCTTTACCGCCGTCTTTACAAGGGACCGTCCATAACGTCCAGCTTGTCCCCTGCCTATGTCCGGTATCAAGAGACCAACCTGAACCTCTTCAACAGCAGCAGCAGCCGCAGCAACAGCAACAGCAACAACAACTATTCCAACCTTTCGTCCTCCAAAATCAACAATCAGAAACTCAATAATCCTAAGCTATTTATTTATTTAATAAAAGACTGAAAAATAAGACTGTTTTCAATAAAAGTTTAAATTTTACTCTATTTTATTACATAATTTTTGAGATATTTCTCTTTGTTTTACCTTGAGCAAATTATTCACACAAAACTTTCATCTGTTACCAATGTATAGCGAAAGAAAAGAAATTTCGACATTTTAGATAAAAGAAACGGTTGAAAAGGTTTAATAAAAGACTCGTAAAAATTGAAAATACTTAGAAAATGGGAATAAAAATGAAGTTTCATCATAATTAGGGTTATGAGAGTAGGAAGAGTTTCATCCCCTATCGTATTGCTATCCTCCTGCTATGCGTGCCGGTGCCAATGCCACCAAAATGGGCAAACCAACGCCATCTAAATCGCCAAACCAGCGCCACCAATATGGCCAAACCAGCGTCACCTATGGCCAAACCAACGCTGCCTAAAAAGACAAACCAATGCCATCTAAATCGCCAAACCAGCGCCACCAAAATGGCCAAACCAGCGTCACCTATGGCCAAACCAACGCTGCCTAAAAAGACAAACCAATGCCATCTAAATCGCCAAACCAGCGCCACCAAAATGGCCAAACCAGCGTCACCTATGGCCAAACCAACGCTGCCTAAAAAGACAAACCAACGCCATCTAAATCGCCAAACCAGTGCTACCTAAGAGGGCAGACCAACGCCATCTATGGCCAAACCAATGCCACCTAAATCGCCAAAACAGCGCCACCAAAACAGTCAAACCAACGCCATTTAAATAGGAAAATCACCGCCACCTAAATAAACAAATCGACGCCACCTATAGCCAAACTAACGCCATATAAATCGCCAAGCCAGCACAAACGAAATAATCAAACCAACGCCATCCCGATCATTAAACCAACGAGGGCGAATTAATCCCACCTATGGCCTAAACCAACGCCACCTTTGGGCAAACCAACGCCATTTAAATCGTCAAATTAACTCCACTCAAATGGCCAAACCAATGCCACCTAAATCGCCAAAACAGCGCCACCAAAATAGTAAAACCAACGCCACCTGTGGCCAAACCAACGCCATTTAAATAGTATAATCACCGCCACCTAAATGTGCAAATCAACGCTATCTATGGCCAAACCAACGCCACCTGTGGCCAAAACAACGCCATCCCAATCGTCAAACCAGTGCCACTCAAATGGCCAAACCTACGCCACCTGTGGCCAAACCAATGCCACCTAAATCGCCAAAACAGCGCCACTAAAATAGTCAAACCAACGCCACTAAAATAGTCAAACCAACGCCACCTGTGGCCAAACCAACGCCATTTAAATAGTATAATCTCCGCCACCTAAATGTGCAAATCGACGCCACCTATAGCTAAACTAACGCCACCTGTGGCCAAAACAACGCTATCCCAATCGTCAAACCAGCGCCACTTAAGAGGGCGAACCATTGCCACCTATGGCCAAACCAACGCCATCTAAATCGTCAAACCAGTGCCACTCAAATGGCCAAGCCAACGCCACCTGCGGCCCAACCTACGCCACCTGTGGCCAAACCAACGCCACCTATGGCCAAAGCAACGCCAACCAAATCGTCAAACTAGCGCCACCTAAATAGTCAAACCAACGCCACCTGTGGCCAAAGCAACGCCATCCCAATCGTCAAACCAGTGCCACCCAAATGGCCAAACCGACGGCATCTAAGTCTCTAAACCAGCGCCACCTAAATAGTCAAACCAGCGTCACCTATGGCCAAACCAACGCCACCTGTAGCCAAACCAACGCGCAACGCCATCCCAATCGTCAAACCAGCACCTCCTTAAGTGCAAACCAACGCCACCTAAATAATTAACATTTTAATTTTTATTGCGTCTGTATTCCGCATGGTTGTTGATTTTACTATCGAACAATTAAGGAGGTATGATGGTTTTTAAGTGAGTTGCTTTGCAAATTTTTCGTTGTTAACAACGGTTTTCGGTTTTTCCCTTCTATCTCGGAAACCGTCGCTCAAAACGAAAAAATGTCAAAAGTAAAAGTCGTAGCTACGGAAATTTCCTACAAAAAAGCCCTCATTGGTTTTTTTGTCAGAGCAATACTTAAGGAGATATGAGTTGCTTTGCAAATTTTTCGTTGTGAGCAACGGTTTTCGGTTTTTCCCTTCTATCTCGGAAACCGTCGCTCAAAACGAAAAAATGTCCTAAGTAAAAGTTGTAGGTACAAAGATTTCCTACAGAAATTTCTTTATTCATTATTTGCGTAAGAGCAATATTTAAGGAGTTATGAGGTTAAAACTAATAATCCTACAGAGCCTGTCTGAAAACTTAAAACCTTCATATCTCCTAAAATATTGCTCTGACGGAAAAAACGAATAAGATATTTTATGTAGTAAATTTCCGTAGCTACAACGTTTACGTAGAACATTTTTTCGTTTTGAGCGACGGTTTCCGAGATAGAAGGGAAAAACCGAAAACCGTTGCTCACAACGAAAAATGTACAAAGCAACCAACTTAAAACCCTCATATTTAACCTCTGTGGGTGAATAGAGGAAGAAATGAATGTGATAACGGGTATCTCACGACGCGTTTCGGCATAAAAAGCCTCGTCAGGTGAGCTATTCACTCTATCACAATCATTTCTATCTTTTCACTGTGAACCTATCTCCTAGAGATTTAGTGTATAAAGCGGGAAGCTGGAAACAAACAGAAATGATTGTGATAGAGGGAATAGCTCACCTAACGAGGCTTTTTAAGCCGAAACGTGAGATACCCGTTATCACAGTCATTTCTTCTCCTAATTATGTCACAACCACTTTGTGGCACCACTGCCAATTGGCACCACCACCTACAAAGCCTAAACAAAAGAAACAGCTCACTACAACAGATTACAAAGAACAACGTTTAAATATAATCTCAGCTTTCTATCAACACCCCGATTCCATTATCTAAAATCCGAAATCTTTCACTCATTAGCGAGTTTGTTGCACTTATGGGAAATCAAAACATTATCGCGTATTAAAATGTTGATTTTCATTTTTCAAACCCTTGGACTGGAAAACTACCGGCGTCGATGCGTCTCTAATAAACGTAATTGCATTAAAAAAACTTTCGATGATCGAATTTTTAATAAGAAATTTTTTTTTCACCCAGCAAAAAAAAAAAAAAGCGTACACGAGTGTGGTTTTCAAGGCGGAAACCGCGATGATCAAATATTAAAGACGTGCGCTGTATATTAAAAGAAGAAACAAAATCTTGATTTCCTCAATTTTTTTGTCCATGGGAGAGTATGATTGGGTCAAGAATAATGCCGTCAAGGGTCATTCCGATAGGTCAAAACCTCTTTTCACTCTCCGCCAAAACGACACACATACGGTCAGCTTAAGGCGCGCCCCATTACAATTTTTATCTCAAAAGGTGAAAATCCGCGTTGTTTATGCGACATCATTTTTAAGGCGTCGACCAATTCCTTCTAGATCAACGGAGAGCGATTATAATCAATTCAGGATTTTTCTGGCGTAACTTAAAACACTCTCTAGTACGCTATGAAGCAGTTGGTTGACTGTATAATTTTGACGTCCTTTCTATTAGAAAGGATAACATCAAAACATTAACATTAACATAAACAATGGGAATAAGGAAGTCCCCAGGTGTGATAGGGATTATGAGGTCTTCAAAAAGGCTGTCAAACAGCCCGGGCACCAGTTGAGGCGCTCCGGGTACGAAGGGCGAACTCAACAAAACGTAGTTTCGAGATATTCGCATTTTAAAGTTTCATGTTACGGGCGAACTCAACAGAAAAGTCATGCCCTGGAATGGGAAAAGGAGTGGGGGTCGTGGATGTGGAGTTCGCCCTTCGTACCCGCTCGGATATCGCAGAGCTTTGCCGCATTTCGGTTTTTACGTATTTAAAAGGGGAAAAAAGGGCGAACTCGACATAAAAATTATATGGGTGTATTCACCAAGAGGTCTAGAATCTGAAAATGAAAAAAAAAAATTTGTCCGATGTTGAGTTCGCCCTTCGTACCCGGAGCGCCTCATATAAACTGTAAGAATGGGGCAAAACTGACTACTTGATATCGGTCTGAAAACATCAAAAATGAGGGGTAAAATCGACTTTTTTAAAAGGAACAACAGAAAATGGGGTAAAACGGACTACTTCTGAAAACACCAAAAATAAGGGTAAAACCAACCACATATTAATTTTATTGCAATATTATTTGAGGCGCTCCGGGTACGAAGGGCGAACTCAACAAAATGTAGTTTCGAGATATTCGCATTTTAAAGTTACGGGCGAACTCAACAGAAAAGTCATGCCCTGGAATGGGAAAAGGAGTGGGGGGGTTGTGGATTAGGATGTGGAGTTCGCCCTTCGTACCCGCTCGGATATCGCAGTTAGAGCTTTGCCGCATATCGGTTTTTACGTATTTAAAGGGGAAAAAAAGGGCGAACTCAACAGAAAAATTATATGGGTGTATTCACCAGGAGGTCTAGAATCTGAAAATGAAAAAAAAAATTTTGTCCGATGTTGAGTTCGCCCTTCGTACCTGGAGCGCCTCAATTGTACTCGCTTCTAGCTTGGAGCGCAGTGGACATTGGCAATATCCACCTCTGCGCAGTCCATTGAGCGTCTTCTTGCCAAACAGGAGAAAAGTGAACTTTTTCAAAAGGCTGCTCGCTTCTAGCAGCGTTCTGGACATTGGCTATTACCTATGGAGGCTGCGCAGAGGTTTTAAGCAGTCCATTGAGCTTCTTTTTGCCAAACAGGAGAAAAGTGACCTTTTTCAATTTGAAAAACAATAGGGAAGCGATTATGCATGCTACGAATGTGGGTAGAAAGCCGAAGGGTACCGTTCCTCCCGTGTCGACCATCAGATGTTTATCAGGACAAAGGAAGCCATTGGGAAGTCACGACAAATTATAACCTAAAAAAACCCCCTTTAAACGTTTCCAATTAAGGAGTTTTGAAAAATGACCATTGTTCTCACCAAGTGAAGACTTAATTTTTTCCCACCTAATGACTTTATGACGACGCCTCGAAAATGTGGATTAATGATGTTACGTTTTTAAATTAAAGCTTCTTCTCTGCTTTCCTTGACCCCTTCAGTTGCCCACTATACGCCCATCGATGACCCGTCCAGGGCGAAAAAGGCTTTCTCTAATTTTAATCTTATCCGAGTATGACAACCTGTATGAAAATAATAATAAGAAAAAAAATAATTTTTTTTTTCTCTCAAAAATTTTTACTTTCTTTTTCACTGCTCCCTAATTTAGAAAATAAACACCGTGTTTTCCGAATTCTCTATAAAAATGACTTCCTGTGTATTTTTGTCAAAATTTTACTTTTTTTCACCCAAAAAGCATTTTTTTCCGTATTTCATACAAGAAAGAATTTTGAATATTTTATGGAGTATCTCAAATGCCCTGTTTAAATCTATGGGATTGACAATTCCCTGTCGACAATTCCCCGTATTTCTGATCTTAGAGATAAAAATGCCCTGTAGCTTTAATTTCGGAGATAAGAATTCCCTGTACTTTTGATCTCGGAGATAAAAATTCCCTGCAGTATTGATCTTGGAGTAAAAAAATTCCTGTAGCTTTGATCTCGGAGATAAAAATTCCCTGTAGTTTTAATCTCGGAGATAAAAATTCCCTGTAGTTTTAATCTCGGAGATAAAAATGCACAGTAGTTTTAATCTCGGAGTTAAAATTCCCTTTTGTATTGACCTCGGAGATAGAAAAATTCCCAGTAGTTTTGATCTCAGAGATAAAAATGCACTGTACAGTTCATTTCGGAGATAAAAATGCACTGTACAGTTTATTCGGAGATAAAAATGCACTGTACAGTTTATTCGGAGATAAAAATGCTCTGTACATTTAATTTTGGAGATAAAAATTCTCTGTAGTTTTGATCTCGGGGGATAAAAATGCCCTGTAGTTTTGATCTCGGAGATAAAAATGCACTGTACAGTTCATTTCGGAGATAAAAATGCACTGTACAGTTCATTTCGGAGATAAAAATGCACTGTACAGTTTATTTCGGAGATAAAAATGCACTGTACAGTTTATTCGGAGTTAAAAATTCCCAGTAGTTTAAATCTCGGAGATAAAAATGCTCTGTACATTTAATTTCGGAGATAAAAATTCTCTGTAATTTTGATCTCGGAGATAAAAAAAAATCCCTGTAGTTTTGATCTCGGAGATATAAAATCCCAGTATGTAGTTTTGATCTTGGAGATAAAAAAATTTCTTGTAGTTTAAGTCTCGGAGACAAAAATGCCTATGTAGATTTAAATTCGGAAATAAAAATGCAATCCCCTGTATTTTTGATCTCAGGGGATAACAATGCCAAGTATTTTGGCTCCCGGAGATAAAAATGCCCAATAGATTTAATTTCGGAGATAAAAATTCCTTGTAGTTTTAATCTCGGAGATAAAAATTCTCTGTTGTTTTAATCTCAGAGATAAAAATGCTCTGTAGTTTTCACATCGTAGATGAAAATGCCCTATAATTTAATTTCGGAGATAAAATGCTCTGTAGTTTACATCTCGGAGATAAAAATGCACTGTAGTTTTAATCTCAGGGGATAAAAATGCCATGTACATATTTGGATCTCGGAGATAAAAATGCCTAGTAGATTTAATTTTGGAGATAAAAATGCAATACCCTGCAGTTTTAATTTCGGAGATAAAAATTCCCAGTAGTTTTAATTTCGGAGATAAAAATTCCCAGTTTTTTAAATCTCGGAGATAAGAATGCCCTATAGATTTAATTTCAGAGATAAACATTCCCAGTTTTTAAAATCTCGGAGATAAGAATGCCCTGTAGTATTAATCTCGGAGATAAAATGCCCAGTAGTTTTGATCTCGGGGATAAAGAATGCGCTGTAGTTTTAATCTGGGAGATAAAGAATACCCAATAGTTTTAATCTCGGAGATAAAAGTGCCCTGCAGTTTTAATCTCGGAGATAAAATGCTTTGTAGTTTTGATCTCAGGGATAAAGAATGCGCTGTAGTTTTAATCTGGGAGATAAAGAATACCCAATAGTTATAATCTCGGGGATAAAAGTGCACTGCAGTTTTAATCTCAGAGATAAAATGCTCTGTAGTTTTGATCTCGGGGATAAAGAATGCGCTGTAGTTTCAATCTGGGAGATAAAGAATACCCAATAGTTTTAATCTCGGTGATAAAATGCTCTGTAGTTTTGATCTCGGGGATAAATAATGCGCTGTAGTTTTAATCTGGGAGATAAAGAATACCCAATAGTTTTAATCTCGGAATTAAAAGTGTCCTGCAGTTTTAATCTCGGAGGTAAAAATGCCCAGTAGATTTAATTTCGGAAATAAAAATGCTCTGTAGTTTTGATCTCGGAGATAAAAAAATGGCCAGTAGTATCAATCTCGGATATAAAAATGCTCTGTAGTTTATTGACAAAAACTTTTATAATCTCATAAATTCTCTCGTAGTTTTTATTTCAGAGATAAAATCACGCTGTAAATATTAAATGGCGGTGACTTTGTACTATTTTTTTATTGATTCTTGGCGGACTATTTGTAATATTTCTTTTCCTCAATAAAGTTCACCCTCATTACGAGACAGGAAGAGTTCCTGTTATAAAAATCAAGCGCCTGGAACCGTTTACTTTCATTCATTTAAAAAAAATATATAAATAAAAAAAAAAGGAAGAAGTTATTTTAAAAATAGAAATTATTAACTTAGATGGTATGTAATTAGCGAAGGGTGGGAGATAAAAAGTGAGAAGATACGGAGGGTGAATCCGCGACCGTGAATCGAGTGGAGGGAGTCCCTTTCCACCTCCTTTTTTATTCCCCAATGAGGAGTATAAATGCGCCGGAAACAAGGTCAAGGCGCCTTTACTCTGCAGACATGATCATCCCTTTCGCAACCGTAAGTACCAGAAAAAAATCAAGTGCTCAAGTGGACAGTGCTACAGTGACATGTGTTGTGTTCTCATTTTTCAATTTTTCAAACGTTGAGAGGCAAAAAAAAATTAGGCCCTGCGAAAAAATGTCCAGGAAATTTAAAATCCCTAAGATTAAAATTAAAGGGCTTACGGGATTATTAATCCCTAAGATTTAACTTATAATCCCTGAGATAACAGTGATTTTTTTATCCCAGCGATTAAACTTGCAGAGTATTTTTTTTTTGCCTCCAAAAAATCGTCTATATCTCGATTTCCCTTTACATTTTTGAATTTCTGAGGCCAGATTTGGAATCTGAGTTAAATTTTGCATTAAAACGATAGTTAAATCCCTAGGATTCAACTACAGGGTGCTTATAATCCCTGAGATTACTATGAATTTTTTTATCTCAGCGATTAAGATTGCAGAGAATTTTTTTGCCTCCAAAAATCGTCTATATCTCGACTTCCCTTTACATTTTTGAATTTCTGAGGCCAGATTTGGAATCTGCGTTAAATTTTACATTAAAAACGATGGTTAAATGGCAAAAATGAAGTTTTACTCGGTTTTTGACGTCATCTTTTTTCTTTTTTTTTCTGAGGCCAGATTTAGAATCTGCGTTTTTTACATTAAAAACGGTTAAGATCCCCCGTTTTTATGGCAAATTAGGGCAAAAATGAAGTTTTACTCGGTTTATGACGTCATTTTATTAAACTGGACCTACCTGTAGGAAAATAAAACATGATCAGACAAGTACATGAAATCTCATTAGAGAGGCTTAAAACGTGACCAAGGGGACATGTTAAAACGTGTCGGGCAATAAAATAAAACAAGAGATTTATGAAGTCTCATTAGCAGGAGAAAACAAACTAAAAAATGTTCAGAGATTAACCTTAAAAAGTTAACAGTTTTCACCGGTCTCTGTAAGGTTCAGGGTTCAATCCCCAGGTTGTGTAGAATTTTTTTTTTTGTGCAATAATTTATGGAAAAAATTTCTATTCAGGAAATATGGCGATAGCCCCCTCATTGTTGACTTGAAGAAGTTATTGTGATACCCTCCACGTCGGCTTTTTGGGGAAGTAGTTTTTCCGGAACACTTTACGGCCAATTTTCACCCGATTTTCACCAAACCACCAAATCTCCAAAACAAGGGAGATTTTTGAATATCGAAAAAATGGCGTCTGTTTGAAATTTTAAAAAATTCGCTGCGGCCGAACCGTTTGTCCGATTTTCACCAAATTTTCACCAATTACTGCTTATATTAGCTTTGTTCCAACCGCAGTTTGAAACTGGTTTGAAACTCCTGGATCATGCGCAGAAAGACAACGTCAAATCTGACGTTTCTCAAATCGTTTGTCCAATCTGTATTGATCTCGAAGATAGAAAAAATCCCTGTAGTTTTGATCTCGGAGATAAAAATGCACTGTACAGTTCATTTCGGAGATAAAAATTCCCAGTAGTTTTGATCTCGGAGATAAAAATGCACTGTACAGTTCATTTCGGAGATAAAAATTCCCAGTAGTTTTGATCTTGGAGATAAAAATGCACTGTACAGTTCATTTCGGTGACAAAAATTCCCAGTAGTTTTGATCTCGGAGATAAAAATGCACTGTACAGTTCATTTCGGAGATAAAAATTCTCTGTAGTTTTGATCTCGGGGGATAAAAACCACCAAATCTTTAGTCGGTGAACAAGGGCGATTTTGAATGTCGAAAAAATGGCGTCTGTTTGAAATTTTAAAAAATTCGCTGCGCCCGAACAATTGGTCCGATTTTCACCAAATTTCCACCAATTACTCCTTATATCAGCTTTGTTCCAACCGCAGTTTGAAACCGGTTTGAAACTCATGTATCATGCTCAGAAGGACTTAAACGTCAAATCTGACATTTCTCAAATCGTTTGTCCAATCTGACGTGAAAATCCTTCTGCGCATGCTCCAGGAGTTTCAAACTGCGTTTGGAACAAAGGTATTATTTACGATTGGTGTAAAAAAAATTATCATTTTAGTAGGGAGAAATTTCATACTTACACCCGCTACTCCCTTATTTTTGGGGGAAAACCGGTGTTATATTTGTGAGATCATCTTGTATCTTGCGGTTTTTGAATTTCTCCAATATTTTTGATTACTTTTCCGATATTTTGAAGAGAAATGAAATTTTTTCCGAAAAAAAAAAATGCTCGTGAAAGGGAACTTGATACACGATGATTTTCTCCTCAAGACTTAGAAAGTAAAACGGTATTAATGTTTCGTCCCATTGACAATTACAGGGTACCGCTATCTATAGTGAAAATTGCTTTTTAAAAAATTTTTTTAAAATGTTTGTTTTTCTGTTGTAGATATTTTTGGTTTCTGTTTGGTTGGGCGGTGCGAGCTCGAGGTAAGATTGACCTTCGATGACCTTATTGAAATTTTGACCTCATCCCTGACCACTACTCTCTCCGTGCATCACTTTCCGTTTTCTAAACTCATTAAAGAAAGTCAATTAATCATTTGCAGGGTACCTCCGAAATTCGTGAAAGCAGTGAATGGGGTCGGGAAGGCACTTTACGCCGGACGCTATGGATATTCGGTGATTCCGATCCCTCCTCATATTTTAGTCCAGTCGAATATAGCGAGGAAAGAAGTCCATCTGCCTCCTAGATTGAGGAAGAAGAGAAGGCCACCACCTCGACGCCCGTACTTCCGTGATTCGCCGAAGAAAAAACCAAGGAGGCCTATAAAAAGACCGCCGCCATACGACTACTACGATGAAGAAGAAGTCGAAGAAGAACCCGATTACGAATACGAAGAAAGACCCAGAAAACAAAAAGACTTCGAAGATTTCGTCGCTCAACATTCAGAACTTTATTCATCAGGATACAACCCAGGACGAAAGAAATACCGCGACACCGAAACCCGAAAACCTTTCAAAATTCCAGGATCACGTCCATCCAACAAATTATACTCCGCAGCAATCAACTCGCCTTCCAGACCCGTCTTTCTTCGTGAAGAAGAAGAAGAAGAAAGACCAAGAATCAAGAAAAAGAAGAAAAGATACGAAGAAGAAGAAGAGGAAGAAGATAACGTCTATCATGATAGAACATACAAAGCTAAACAGAAAAGAAGGGAAAGAGGTACAGAAGAAAAAGAAGCAAAATGGTCGAAACCTATGGAAGGCTGGACACCAGGTGACAAGCCAGATTATCCTCAAAGTACAGTCAATATAAGATGGATTGAACCCAAAAAGAAAGAACCCGAACCTCTCTGGATAGAACCGCCTGAAAAATGGACTGAAGCTGCAGAAACATGGGTAGAACCCACAGCTTGGCCGGAAAAATGGAGAAATACTTCTTACGAGGAAGAAAGAACAACGCAGAAGCCCAAAAGGCGAAAAAACAAACCCAGAATAGAAAACCACAAAGATGATATCGTCGCTCAAAGAGTGGTAGGAGGAATGGTCCAGTACGACGACGCCAAAAAGCAAAAAGAAAACGACGAAGGCGAAATCGTCTACGGTAGTCGAATCAAAGATCAGAAATCATGGAGGAAAGAACTCGACATCGGTTTCGGCCAAGGTATGGAACTTATGAACGAAAAAATCGCCGGATGGCAAGTCTATTGAAGCACGGAAAAAGTCAAGGAAGCTATAAATTTTTTTCAATTTTCCCCTCTCTTTGTTACCATTCTGTACATAAAATGATGATTTTTCCACTGTTACTTTCATAGTCCAATTACCTCTTTTTTATCTCCAATTTTTTTCTTTCAAAGGAGCTCCTTTTTAGTTTATTTTTTCTTTTTTCCTCCGAAATGGCATTTTATTATCTAATAATACACGTAACTTCTTACATTTTTTGCTTATACTGTGTATAAGTTGTGTAAATATTAACGTACAATCAAAATTAAAAATATTTATTTGTTTAAATTATGCTATTTTTTAAAAATTTATAATTTTTTTTAGTTATTAAATTTATTTTTATAAGTGTTATTTAATATAGGAACCGCATCCTTTATTCCCTTACGTTTTCCCGATTATATTGGAAAATATTGCACTAAACGAAAAACTTAATAAGATAAAAAATGTAGAACTTAAGATTTTCGACAAAATTGTATAAGTACGTTTTAGGCGTAGGAGCAATAGTTTAGGAGATAAAAGGCTCAGAAGTTTAAAAACTTATATTTCATTTTATGAACGTTTTTAGACAGATTATCCTACCTAGTCTGTGGTTATCATAATAAATAGAAATAAGCGGATTTTAACCTTAAAAATATGGCGTTGAATATCTGAGCTTTAAAATGAGAGGACTCGGTAGGATAATCCGCATTTGTACCATTGATTTTTAAACTTCCAACCCTCAAATCTCCTAAAATATTGGTCCTACGCCAAAAATGAATAAATACATTTTTGTTGGGAATGATGTAAGCTATAATTGTTATATTATTCATTTTTTCCTCTGGTGCAGTAGTTTCCGAGATAATCTGGAAAAACTGGAAAAACATGTACTGAAATCCACACAGGGAAATTCCGCAGTATCCTCAAACTTAAAACAAAAGTTTCTTATTTTTTTGAGGTCAAAAGGACAAAATAGAATTAAAGTACTTGTTTGAAGAGCTTCCAACGAAAACTTCCTTAAAGAGAAGTAAAAATATAGGAGGGGGAAGTATTAAAGAGAGGAAGTATAAAGGACGGGAAGTATAACGGAGGGGGAAGTATAAAGGAGGGGATGTATAAAGGAGGGGAAGTATAAAGGAGGGGATGTATAAAGGAGGGGAAGTATAACGGAGTGGGATGTATAAAGGAGGGGAAGTATAACGGAGTGGGATGTATAAAGGAGGGGAAGTATAAAGGAGTTGAAGTATAACGGAGGGGAAAGTTTTTTTTTTTTCGAAAATTTTTCTAAGTATCATGGTTCAAGGTAGAAATAATGGGATTTTTGCCCAAAGGAGGTAAGGCGATTTAAACGGCATTTTCAATGACAAGATAACAGCTGAACGACTATTAAGCTGGCATTATGACGAAATTACGACTGTCTATCTGATATTATGACGATACTACGACTGTTTCACAGACAGTATAAGGATTTAACGACTGTTTAGCTGACAATATGACGATTTTTCGACTGTTAAGCTGACATTATGACGAAATTACGACTGTCTAGCTGATATTATGGCGATGATACGACTATTTAGCTTTCAATACGAAGATTTAGCGGCATTTTCGATGACAATATAACAATTTAATGACTGTTTAGCTGACAATATGACGATATTTCGATTGTTCAGTTGACATTATGACGAAATTACGACTGTCTAGATGATATTATGACGATATTACGACTGTTTAACTGACAGTATAACGATTCAACAACTGTTTAGCTGACAATATGACGATATTTCGACTGTTAAACTGACATTATGACGAAATTACGACTGTCTAGCTGATATTATGGCGATGTTACGACTATTTAGCTTACACTACGAAGATTTAACCGCATTTTCGATGACAACATAACGATTTAATGACTGTTTAGCTGACAATATGACGATATTTCGACTCTTAAGCTGAAATTATGACGAAATGACGACTGTCTAGCTGATATTATGGCGATATTACGACTGTTTAACTGACAGTATAACGATTTAACGACTATTTAGCTGACAATATGACGATATTTCGACTGTTAAGCTGACAATATGACGATATTTCGACTGTTAAGCTGAAATTATGACGAAATGACGACTGTCTAGCTGATATTATGGAGATGATAAGACTATTTAGCTTTCAATACGAAGATTTAACGGCATTTTCGATGACAATATAACGATTTTATGACTGTTTAGCTGACAATATGACGATATTTCGATTGATAAGCTGACATTATGACGAAATTACGACTGTCTAGATGATATTATGACGATATTACGACTGTTTAACTGACAGTATAACGATTCAACGACTGTTTAGCTGACAATATGACGATATTTCGACTGTTAAACTGACATTATGACGAAATTACGACTGTCTAGCTGATATTATGGCGATGTTACGACTATTTAGCTTACACTACGAAGATATAACCGCATTTTCGATGACAGCATAACGATTAATGACTGTTTAGCTGACATTATGACGCTATTACGACTGTTTAACTGACATTATGACGAAATTACGACTGCCTAGCTGATATTTTGGCATTTATACGACTATGTAGCTTTCAATACGAAGATTTAACGGCATTTTCGATGACAATATAACGATTTAATGACTGTTTGGCTGACAATATGACGATATTTCGATTGTTAAGCTGACATTATGACGAAATTACGAATGTCTAGATGATATTATGACGATATTACGACTGTTTAACTGACAGTATAACGATTTAACGACTATTTAGCTGACAATATGACGATTTTTCGACTGTTAAGCTGAAATTATGACGAAATTACGACTGTCTAGCTGATATTATGACGACGACTATTTAGCTTACAATACGAAGATTTAACGGCATTTTCGATGACAATATAACGATTTAATGACTGTTCAGCTGACAATATGACGATATTTCGATTGTTAAGCTGACATTATGACGAATTTACGACTGTCTATCTGATATTATGACGATACTACGACTGTTTCACTGACAGTATAACGATTTAACGACTGTTTAGCTGACAATATGACGATAATACGACTGTTAAGCGGACATTATGACGAACTTACGACTGCTTCTTTGAGCACCCTGGAAGTATGAAATTTCTCCCTACTAAAATGATAATTTTAGGTGAATTTTCGCTGTAAAAAATGAACATTCGTAAAAAATATAAAGAGTAGGTAATTGGTGAAATTCATAAAAACCAACCGGCCGCAACGAATTTTTTAAAATTTCAAATAGACTCCGCCATTATTTCGAAATTCAAAAATCGGGGGTTAGTTTCTTGTTCACCTGCTGAAGAAAATTTGGTGAAAATCGGTTGAAAACTGTGGCCGTAATGTGTTCCGGAAAAACTACGGCCGGGCGGCACCACTGACAAAGTTGAGATCGGTAAAGATTTGACCCTTCCCCAAAAACCCTACGTCGAGGGTATCACAATAACTTCTTTAAGTTAAAAAAATTATTTTGATTCTTTCGAAGCGGAAGGACCTCCCCAAGAGGCATTTTAATTGATTTCCTTTGTAATAGAATCAGTTTGTTTAGAGCAAGATGGAAAAAAAGGATGTTTCGTTGGAACTCATCTTCAAACCAGTTTCCCCATCCTAGACGAAGCGTTAAAATCTCCCGGGCATTCATGAAATTCCAACCCTGGGGGTAAAAAAAAAAAAAAAAAAAAAATCTTCTAAAATTAAAAATCACAACAGAACAGAAGTGTATGGTTTAAACAATAAAAAAAAGTTTTTAGTTTAAAAAAAAGTTCTTATTTTATTCTAAGCCCTTGTTAGGATGGAAGGAACTGATGTTTAAATGATAACTTATTCCTCAAGACGGGGCCTTATTTACGCCGACACGGCCCCGAAAAAAAAAGTAAGAAAAAAAGAAGAAGGAACGCCCTCTGTGTCAATTACAAAAAGGTTTCGTATTTCTCGATGACTTCGGAGTAGACCGACCGCTTTTAAACCCATGGGAACCCATTTTAACACCGCCTCCTTTTATACCGGACACTACCGACAACACCTGTCAAACATTTCATTATTAAAAGCTTAGATTAATTTTTTTTAAAGCTCTTCTTTATAAAATGTTTTATAAATAAGGCAACCCTGATTGTTTACGTCACAAAATGGCGACTTGTAACCACCACGATATCATTTTCAAACTGCCGTATCTCCCTTAATATTCGACTAATTTCACTTTTACAGCCACCATTGGAAAGGGGAGACGATTTCCTTTAAGAAACCGGTAGCCAAAAATTTTTAACTCATCCCGTTTAGTCTGTACGGTTCTTCAAAGAAAAAACACAGTGATTTTTGAAAGTGTGCCAGGGCACAGGAAAAAATGGCAGGAAAACGCCATATGAAAATTCAGAATGGCCATACATTGCTGAAGAAAAGCAATGTCTTAGAATGTTGGTAGCTTTTTTCTATGAAAAGTTATGCGCTTTTGAGTACTAAAAGTCATTTTTTGCTAGCTCAGTTTTAAAATGATGCCAATTTTGGAGTGATTGATATTGTCGAATAAAAGTTTTGCGTAATAAAATAAAAGCGGTAAAATTATTTAACGGATATTAAATGAACAAATGATTGGAACGTATGATGGCGCAATCTGTCAACGATACGTGATCGTTTATGACGTAATCAGAAGCAGGGGTGACAATTTGAAAAAAAAAATTCCCCGATTTAAAATCATGACTTGATAAACTTGAGGGTTTATAAAGCTGCTAATTTTGTAGAAAACTTTTGTATTGTGAAAAGTGGACAAAAAGCCACAAAAGCTTTGTGTGGCGAAGAAAAATGACAAATTAGACGTTTAAAATTTTTCTGCTGATTGCGTAAAATATTATGGAGTTATAAAAATTGATTATCTCAGGTCGGAAATGGTTTTTCGTCCTTTCGAACGGTGCTTAGAAAGAAAAAAAAGCCCTATTAGAGATGGCGTTTTAAAGTTTTTATTACTATTTTCGTACTTTCGCTATGCATTCCCTTTTAGGGTTTTTGCCTTCATCTCCTACAGTCGTTTTCTAAAAAAAGAACCTTCTTACAATAAGGAAAAACGTAATCCTCAGTTTTTACCCTACCACTCTTTTTGTGGGGGGTGACGCGAAACCTCAAACTATAAAAGACACGGGGAGGGCATCGCTCCGGATCATTGGTGATGTCCGAGGTAAAAGTCTGAAAAGGGAAAATCGAACGCTTTTTCTCTCGAAGATGCAGACAACGGGAATGCTGGTACGTTAGTGAGCGTGTTGTGTTATGTGTCTTTTTTATTTTATGTGTTTTCGTGCTTAAAAGGTGAAGTTTTATATCCCCTTCTCATTATCAAATCTGGTGAACCCCAAGCGCATCAATAATCTTAAGTTTGGGACAATTGACCGGGCTGTTAGGACAATCTTAGAAAATTATTCTTATTTGTAGGCTTCATTCTACGCCTTTTTACGTGCCTAGTTACATATTTGGTAACTCTTTGAGTAAGGCTAATTCTGCTAGTAAAATTCAGCTTATATGATTTCTAGAAATTATAGAACATTCTTAGACAAGTAACTTTTTCAAAAAAAAGTTTTTGTGATACCCTTGAGGGTTGGTTTTTGGAAATGGGTCATCCAGACCCCTTTGGGAAATAAAAGGTCAAAGATTCTCAACTTTGGGACACATGACCGGGCTGTTGGAAAAATTTTAGACAATTCTTCTTATTACTAAACTTCATTACAATGCTTTTGAAGCACCTAGTTACATATTTGGTAACTCCTTAAGTAAGGCTAATTCTGCTAGTAAAATTCAGCTTATATGATTTTCCAAAAATTAAACAGCATTCTTAGACAAGTAACTTTTTCAAAAAGAAAGTTATTGTGATACCATTGAGGGGTGGTTTTGGGAAATGGAGACCCCTTAGAGAAACAAAATAAAAGGTCAAATATAAGATTCTCAACTTTGGGACAAATGACCGGGCAGTTGGAAAAATTTTAGGCAATTATTCTTATTTCTATACTTCATTCTATTGCTTTTTACGCACCTAGTTACATATTTGGTGACTCCTTAAGTAAGGGCGATTCTGCTAGTAAGATTCAGCTTATCTAAATTTTGAAAAATTTAAGATTTAAAACAGTTTTTTTAGCTTTTTTAAATAGAAAGTTGCTGTGATACCCTCGAGTGATGGCTTCCAGACCCCTATAAAGTTCAGGAATAGAAATACACCATTTCTGGGTAGAACATTTCGTTCCCCAATTTTCGAGTTTTGTCGTAACCTTATTGTCGCGTGCGAGCCCCCCACAGAAGCTTCACGGCAGAAAAGGTTTCGTTCCAGGCAGACCCAGAATCAGTCACGCGTCTACCAACTATTATTTAACTTACACAAAAAAGAATTAAAGATTTAATAAAATCCCAATGAAAAGAAAGTGACCGCATATTTAATAAAAGTGTCATGCTTTTTGAGAAAACCGCATAAAAGAAAAATTCCCGTCAATAGTTTCTTTTATACCTTTCAGCAAAAAAAAAATTCAATACGGTGGGTATTCAAAAAGCGTTAATTTTGACATCTCCAGTATATTCTTTTTCTTTGGGGCGAATGCCCGGAATGCTAGAATAATTTTAAGCGTATAAGACTATTTGCAGACCTCATTTCAGGGTTCATTTGGCTGCAAGAAGCTCTTATAATAACTGCTAGTCCAAAAATGGAACTGCGCATGAATTTCAACATATGGGTTTTTGGGGCTCAATAACCGCTGGACCTTTTATGTAATCTGCAGGAGGATTAATTTGTTCAACGTCTTATCTGTCACTCAATTCACTGAGTGTGAACGAAAAATTACGCTTATGCATTCGTGTTCATCACCGTTATGATTCTAGGAAGACTTCCTATCCGTATTTCATTATTCCTCATTTATTAATGACCTTATTGAGCTTCATTGTTTGAACGTTTCCGCTCCCTTGGACATTTTTGCTCTCTCTTGATGAATTCTAAATTTTGCTAGACTTTTTGGTGAATCATGAGGGAAATCGATCGATAGACGTGTGAGAAGAAAAGCGTGAAATTTGTCTTTATTTTTTTGGAGACTGAAATGTCTGCTCCAACTGTTCTTTTGTAAAGGGACAGGTATATTAGGAAGAGACCGGCATTCCAGGAAAGATAACCAACCCCTTTGGGTACTCAAAAAGCTAAAGGAGTACCCTTTTATTATATAACTTTCGATAATCTCACGACAGACTACTAATGGGGTCTTTGTATCGTTTGTTTTTTTTTTCTTTCTTTTTTGTTGTAGGTGGCACTTTGCCTTCTTCTCAACCTGCAGTTATCCTGGACGTATGGAGGTGATAGCCACGGTTCAGAATCGTAAGTCGTGATTGTCCATTTTTCTCACGGTTGACACAAATGTTTTAGGAAAAAAGTGATTATAAAGGTTCCGGTGCATGAGAAGATAATTAAGCATACGCATACGGTGTATAAGGTGCTAGATGGAGGGAAGAAGGAGCATACTGTGCACCATAAGCATGAACATGCTGGACATGTAGATCATCTACATAAACATGCTGGACATGCCGAGCACGATCATCATCATTCAGGTCATCATGGACATAGTCATAAGCATGGAGGAGATTTTGCGCATGGGCATAAACATGCTGGAGCTCACAGTCATGGACATAAGCATACAGGGCATGCAGTTCATGGACATAAGCATCATGGATCTGCTGAACACGGGCACCATCATAGCGGCCATTATGGACACGGACATCATCATAAAGGGCATTATTCACACGGTCATGGACATCATGGACATTTCGGCCATGGGCATAGTCATGACGGTCATTTAGGACACGGGCATAAACATGAAGGACATGCCGCACACGGACATAAGCACCACGGTAGCCATCTACACGGTCACGACCACGGTGGGCATTATGGACATGAGCACGATCACCAGGGAGACATCGGGCACGGTCATAAACACCACGGGCACGCCGTCCACGGTCACCATCACGGCGGACATTTCGGTCATGGTCACAAACACCACGGACATAGCGGACACCATCACCAACACGACGTCCACAGCGACGAACATCATACGCACCACACCGCACACGATCGCGACGATTCTGGCGAAGCCGCCGAACCCGACGACGAAATGAACATCTACGCCCAAATCGGACAAGAAATCTACCCCTACTTAAGATAGTCAACCCATTAACTCACTGTTATTGTATATTTTGTTAATAGATTTATATTTTGTTACAAAAGCCTTTTTTTCCACCATCTTTGAAACAAAAGACGGAATCTTTCCCTTAATTTTACAGCAATATTCTTATTTCTAGACACCATTTTACAGGTTTCTTCTCACCTAGCAATGATTGCTGTAACTCCTCTAGTGAGAGAAAAGTCTGCGCAGTATTTCACCAAATAGAAACGATAGAAAAAATTTGAAATTCAAGTTTCACTCATACAGTTAATTTAAAGGAACAAAAATCTAAGTAGATATAATAAAAGAATGCTTAATTCGTGATGTCTCTCATTTTTTGTTCCGCTCTACTCGTCCGTGATACTATAAAGCTCTTTACGTCCGGGCTCGAGCATCATTCAGATCCCGCTCACCCATCAGAAATGGCCAATTTCATACGAATTGTAAGTGATAAAATGTTTTCTTTTGTGACAGTGAGTGATAGTTTTTATTTTTTAGGGTCTTCTGTTGGCGACACTGAGCATCATCACAATTCTGGTCCAGCCAACGGAAGCTGACGATGTGAAAAAGTAATTTTTTTAAAAATAATTTCTTTTCATTGGTGGTGGCGAAGATTCTTCTGCTCTAGGGACTTATGCTCACACCCAAAACTATGCCCTTTACTGAAATGACCTTCAAGCTTTTGGCAAACCTGATTGCTTACGTCACAAAATGGCGGAACAAGAACGCCTTGCTTAACAAAATTAGGATCCCTTTTGATCAATTCGCGATATCTCCCTTAATATTTGACGAAGTTCGCTCTTATAGAAAAATAATTTTTTTCCACTGTGGTGGAGAAGATTCTTCTGCTCTAGGGACTTATCACACCCAAAACTGTGCCTTATCTCCCACTTCACTGAAATGACCTTCAAGATTTTGGCAAACCTGATTGCTTACGTCACAAAATGGCGGAACACTCCTTGCTTAACAAACACCCAATTTCCAGTTTTTGGCAAAACTGATTGCTTACGTCACAAAATGGCGGAACGAGAACTCCTTGCTTAACAAACACCCAAAACTATGCCTTATCTCCCTCTTCACTGAAATGACCTTCAAGATTTTGGCAAACCTGATTGCTTACGTCACAAAATGGCGGAACAAGAACTCCTTGCTTAACAAACACACAAAACTATGCCTTATCTCCCTCTTCACTGAAATGACCATCCAGTTTTTGGCAAACCTGATTGCTTACGTCACAAAATGGCGGAACAAGAACTCCTTGCTTAACAAACACCCAAAACTATGCCTTAACTCCCTCTTCACTGATATGACCATCCAGTTTTTGGCAAACCTGATTGCTTACGTCACAAAATGGCGGAACAAGAACTCCTTGCTTAACAAACACCCAAAACTATGCCTTATCTCGCTCTTCACTGAAATGACCTTCAAGATTTTGGCAAACCTGATTGCTTACGTCACAAAATGGCGGAACAAGAACTCCTTGCTTAACAAACACCCAAAACTATGCCTTATCTCGCTCTTCACTGAAATGACCTTCAAGATTTTGGCAAACCTGATTGCTTACGTCACAAAATGGCGGACCAAGAACTCCTTAACAACAATTAGGGGGTTCTTTTTTATCCTTAGACACTAAAGAAGGTTTAATTGGTAAAGAAAGCTTTAGAAAATTAAAGAAAAGTAACCATTAAATATAATGAGAATATTAACAGCTTTCTTGTAATTTTTTAAAAATTTCCAGGAAGAGAGTCGTCATAAAGGTTCCTACAAGGATCAAACATGTCTACCACCATCACACGAAGAAAATTCACATTTATAAAAAGAAGCCAAAAACGAAGCCCGTTTCTGAGCACGTAATTCACGAACATATCGAAGAAGAGAGTAAAGTCCGTCCGGTCAAATCATGGAAAATACGGAGTATAAGAAAAAGCCGGTGAATAAAAGAAGGCCGAAAAAACATTACGAATATCGCCCTCCGAGAGGTTTTTCGGCAGAAAGCCAAGAAAGCGTGATAGATGAAGAGTATTATCCTGTAGAAGAATATCCGAAAAGCCAAAGGAACCGTCCACGGCGGCCACGAGAAGATAAGAAATCAAGAGGTAAAAAGAAATATAGGACGAAAAAGCCAAAAGTTGAGTACATCGATGATTATGAGGATAAAGTTTGGCCTGAAAGGAGAGAACATCCGAGCTGGCATCAGAAAACTTGGTCCCCGGAAGTCACTGAAGAGCCTGAAAGATGGACACCTGAAGAAGAGCCTGAAAGACCTACAAAGCCGACAGCATTTCGAAGCCAAATTTCCCAAATTCCTGACGGTGCAGTCGGCTACCGTTCACCGGAAGAACTTCCAGGATCAGGTTACCGAAGCCAAATTTCGCATAGCCCGGACGGATCGGTCGGCTACCGCTCACACGTCGGACACAGCAGCGACTCTTCGAAACCTTCCTCCAGTTTCCAATCCGTCAGTTTCGGTCAAATTAAGAAGAAAGCGTGAACAAAATATTTTTTTCTCCTTTTCAATTTCATATCTAGAATGGGGAAACGTAACGCGTCGTTAACCAAGGATTATCATCCAATTAAAACCTTTTTAATATCGTGTTCATAAACCGAAAACTCTGATAATCGAACTAACTAAGTCATCACCGTTAATTTTAAATCAAATTTTTGTACAGCAACTGTTTATACAACGCACTTTTTTATATTAAAAAAATATTAGTTTTATTTATTAATAATAAAAGAATATTTTTAAATGTTGTTCATTTATCTGCCCAGATTTCTAGTCGACCAAGAACTTTTCAGTGCTGCCAACCACAAATTTGGAGCCAAAATGGGGGACCATCCACCCATGGACGATATATAACTTCGGTTTCACCAAAAAGATTTTCACCAAATCGCCAAATACTCCCTTATATTTTTATTTATTTTATCTTCCTTAAATTTTTATAGTAGGGAGAAAGATACTTCAAACCACTAAACTGTAGGCAAGTAAAGAACTGTACGTTCTCTAGCGGCAAACGTCAATAACAAAATTCTAACATCATTTTCTAAGCTTTCATTGTAAAAATTGGAAAAAACTGATCTGTTATGGCAATTATTAGCTTTGTTCCAACCGCAGTTTAAAACTCCTGGAGCATGCGCAGAAGGACTTAGAAATCAAATCTGACGTCGCTCAAATCGTTTGTCCGCCAAATCTGACGTGAAAATCCTTCTGCGCATTCTCCAGGAGTTTCAAACTGCGGTTGGAACAAAGCTATTAAATGAAAAAAAAAAAAATTATTCCACATTGAACTCGTTATACAGGGTGGTTCATAAACACAGGAATCCTTTTATTTGTTTAAGTGTAGAATTTATAAAAAAAATTTAAATTTTTTGACAAAGAAATGGTTGCAATTATGTAAAGAATTTTAATTTTGGTATACAGGGTGTCCTTCAGTCACATAAAATTAATTATTAGAAGAACCCCATAATTTTATGGTTTCAGTGCTACAAGAAATACCATTTTACCTGATTTTTGGGCCCTTTTTTGTAATTTTTTGGGTTGTTGTTCAACAACACTGTTTTAACCGAATTACTGGGTTTCTGGTATTTTTGAATTAAAAACGCTTTTTGAACAAGAAATAGAATACTGAGGAAGGAAGCCTGTAGACAATCCTCTTTTCCGAAATTTTATGGATTTCAGAGTGATCGATAACATATCATCTAACTAATCAGTAATCACTGAATAGTACATTAGACACCTGTAAACAAGCATTTCGGGACGCCGCCAAGGGGAGCTTTGAAAACGGGAGCACGGGCGCTGCATATCTCCTAAAAATTTTGTCATACTAAACCCGCAAGACCTGGCGGTCATGTAGGTTAGTATTTCATGTTATACTAAGCCCGCAAGACCTAGCGGTCATGTTGGTTTAGTATCTCAAAAGCCGTGATATTCTAAGAGAACCTGATTATGTTATAGCACGCCTTTTTTTTGGAACAAAAATTATTATCTTGGAACGCGGTAGTGGGTTACACAACTGTAAGCAAGCATTTCGCGACAACGCCAAGGGGAGCTTTGAAAACGGGAGCACGGGCCCTTCATCTCTTCTTTTTCTCTTCAGTGTACACCAGAGGGAAGGAAAGTTGATATTATAACTTTTTCTGGCTGCTCTATAAGGAATTTTGCGATTTTTTACACTGAGTATTTTTGATAGCTAGGTTTATTTAAAAAAAATTTAAATTATTGAACAATTGATCTTCATTTTAGTTCCATCTCTTCTCGTTAGATGGCGCCAAAACTGTTTACTCTCACTTTTCTTCTGAGTGAAGCCTCTATCCACAAAAAAAATCAACAACCTCTACTTTTATGGGCTTATAGCCTATTGTTTACCCGTTTTTTGGATTACTAAATATGAAAAACAAATCTGAAACAACACATTTTTATTTTAAACTTCCTCAATTTTTTTTAGAATAGCAAATAGATTTGTTCCAACAGGATTTAGACGACAAAATTGACTTCAAAGTCCGTCAAAGCAGAAGTCATCTGACGTCAAAATCCTTCTGCGCATGCTCCAGGAGTTTCAAACTATTGGAACAAAGCTATTAATTATTGAGTTAGGTTTCTGTGTGCGGCATTCCGTCCGATTTCGATTTCGATCTGGCACCAGCTCAAAATTCAAATTCCATGAAATCCTTTTCTAATACGTTAATGAGAATGAAACAAAATGGAAAGTAACTTCTTTTTTTCACCTATCAAAAAAAAAGTGTTCAAAAAAACTTCAGAAATCTAGGGAAAACTAAGGGCGAAAGGGTTAAGGGCAAAAGTTAAGAAAAAGGATATAAATTATAAAGGAGGGGAAGTATAAAGGAGGGGAAGTAAAACCGGGGGGGAAGTATAAAGGAAAGGAAGTAAAACGGAGGGGGATTTTTATAAATAACGAATAAAATGTTAAAATCGTTTTAAAATCAAATGCCCTGTTAACATGAGGTAACGAGCATTAAAAATCTAATCGCTTTTAACTTTAATTACCTCGTAGAGAAAGTACAAGTTCAAGGTATTGCCTTTCCTGCTTCGCTTTAACTTTTTATTATTTATTCTTTTTGAATATTATTCGGATGTAGGAAGTGCAATATCGATTTTTGATGTACATAAAAGGCCTTTTCTTTCTGCCAGGATTCAATGGAAGGGTTTCTCTTTCATTTTGAGTTGACATAGCGAGGAAAAAGAAGCGATTCATCATGGATTAGATTGATTCCGAAACTCTTACGTCAACAAGTTACTTTTATAATAGTTTGTTTACGTGTATAAAAAACTTTTTCCTCATTTTTCTTCTTCACTAATAACCTCTTCATTTGTCAAAAAATTTGTCAGATTTTTGTTTTTTTACGACCAGTGAAAGGTGAGGGGAAAACAAAATGAAAACAATAATTTTTTTCACGGTTAAAAAATAAAATTTTGGACGATATTTTTATAATTCGGAATTAAAGTTGCATAAGAACTTTGTGGTTTAAGCCCTTCACCGAACATCTGGAGAAAGCAATTTCCCCTTCCAGAATAAAAGGATCACCCTGTATACCCTAGGGAGAATACGAAATAAGATTTTTTTTTTTGGTTTCGTGGCCCTGAAAACCCCATTTTTCTGCCATTTTTTCAGTTTTTCGTTGGTTACAATTTTAAAGCGTTTTCCACAGTTTTCCCGAAGATAAACGACTTTTTAAATTGAATTTTGCATGTTTTTCTTAGAACCGAAAGGTCGTTTTCAACGCCCTAAAGTAACAGACAGATCGTTTTTAAGGACCTAAAAGAACCGAAAGGTCGTTTTCAAGGCCCTAAAATAACGGAAAGATCGTTTTCAAGGCCCTAAAAGAACCGAAAGGTCGTTTTCAACGCCCTAAAGTAACAGAAAGATCGTTTTTAAGGACCTAAAAGAACCGAAAGGTCGTTTTCAACGCCCTAAAGTAACAGAAAGATCGTTTTTAAGGCCCTAAAAGAACCGAAAGGTCGTTTTCAAGGCCCTAAAATAACGGAAAGATCGTTTTTAAGGCCCTAAAAGAACCTAAAGATCGTTTTTAAGGCCCTAAAAGAACCGAAAGGTCGTTTTCAAGGCCCTAAAAGAACCGAAAAATCGTTTTCAAGGCCCTAAAAGAACCGAAAGGTCGTTTTTAAGGCCCTAAAAGAACCGAAAGGTCGTTTTCAAGGCCCTAAAATAATGGAAAGATCGTTTTTAAGGCCCTAAAAGAACCGAAAGGTCGTTTTCAACGCCCTAAAGTAACAGACAGATCGTTTTTAAGGACCTAAGAGAACCGAAAGGTCGTTTTCAAGGCCCTAAAATAACGGAAAGATCGTTTTTAAGGCCAACTTTTGGTCAATAATCACCTATTTTAATGGACTCTTAAAGAGAAGAAAAATATAGGAGGGGGAAGTATAAAGGAGGGGAAGTATAAAGGAGGGGAAGTATAAAGGAGGGGAAGTATGAAAGAGGGGAAGTATAAAGGAGGGGAAGTATTACGAAGGAACGGAGGGGGAAGTATAACGGAGGAGAAAGTATAAAGGAGAGGAAGTATAACGGAGGAGGAAGTATAAAGAAGGGGAAGTAAAACGGAGGGGGAGGTATAACGGAGGGAGATTTTTTTTTCAAAAAATTTTCCAAGTTTTTTTTTGAAAATTTTTTTAGTAGGTACTTTTTTAGGTAGAAATAATGGGATTTTTCCCCAAGGGAGGTCTCTCTCGTAACGGGTGGAAGTATGAAATTTCTCCCAACTAAAATGATAATTAATGTAAAAAATATTTTTTTACACCAAAAATTCTTAAAAAATATAAAGAGTAATTGGTGAAAACTTGGTGAAAATCGCACCAACGGATCGGCCGCAGTAAATTTTTTAAAATTTCAAACAGATATTAGATATTCAGATATCTCCGCCATTTTTTTGAAATTCAAAAATCGCGTTCGTTAGTTTGTTGTTCACCGACTAAAGAAAATTTGGTGAAAATTGGTTGAAAACTGGCCGTAAAGTGTTCCGGAAAAACTACGGCCGGCCGGCACCACAGACAAAGTTGAGATCGGTAAGATCAATATTCGATTTGACCCCTCCGGGGTCTGAAAGACCCTTCCCCCAAAAACCCGACGTGGAGGGTATCACAATAACTTCTTTAAGGAACCTAAAAGATGCAAAAATCCATGTTCCATATCGTCCGCACATTCGGCAGACACCGGAAAAAAAGTCTAAACTCCAATTAAACGCCGTCTAAGCGTAAAAAATTGAAAACGAAAGTCCATTAATATGTAAAAATATTTAAAAATCAAAATCCGATATTTAAAACGAAAGTGATTTCATTACATCTCACACCAGTAGGAAAAAAAATAAGAGAAAAATTAATCTTAATAGGCGAAAAAAAAGTCTTGAGAATCACGTTTTATCGGATTGTTTGGCCGAAAGTTTCTTCCCCTGTGGGAAAAAGAGCGCAGACGCTCTTAATTGAAGCTTAAAAAATAATTAGAGTTTAAACATTTCCTGGAGGGATGAGAAATCGGAACTTAAGTTAGGTAACCGGTTTAATCGGTTTTTTCCCCCGAAATCTTCTTTTTTTGGTCGAAAATGTCTTATTTTAATAATAATATAGTTAAGTCATTAGGTGGATTATGGCAAAAGTGATGCAGTTATGCAGTTTTAGCTTTCTCCACCCCATCGTAGATCATCTCATACTACTTTCACGATCAGATCAATTTTTATCTAGAAAAGCTTCCGGAATTGGCAGCACTGTTTTAAATGGCGTCATTATAAGTCAATTAACGGTTATATGAAATAGAAATGCTATTGGAGAGGACACATTTCAGTTCTGCCAACTATAGTTTTTTTGTTCCGAAAGATTTGTTTAAGGACGTTTCTCTTCCCCAAAAAAACAACGGAAAGTTACGTCAGAACGTTTAAAACTGATCGAAGTTCTTAGTTTCGCAACGTCTTCCCGAAAAAGGTGACGAAGATAAAGGAAACAGGAAATCGAGGTTCTTAAAATTCCAAAAATGAAAAACCGCTAAAAATGTTCCGAGAAAATTTGTCTATCATAAAATTATAATTAACGGCTCTCTCCTTAAGTCATTGACGATTATTTCATTTCGAATTCAATCGCACCTGGTGAGAGGGGGAAAAAAAAGCTGAGCTGGACCGGTCACTTTCATTGGAAATTTTCCGTAATTTGTGTTATGCACTCAAGGTTGTCTGGTCCATATTTTGGGTGGATGGAGGAGACCATGGTCGTCAGGGGATGATGACCGTAGTAATGGGACCTACGCCCATAATCCCCAATCAGGGGATTATGACCATAGTAATAGGGACGAAGACCACGGTCGTTAGGGGATGGTGATCATGGTAATGGCGTCCATGGGCATTAGGAGATTATGACCATAGTAATGGCGACCCTGCAGTCTGGGGACTAAAACCATGGTCGCCAGGGGATGGTGACCATAGTAATGGCGCCCATGCAGTCAGGGACACTAAGACCGTGGTCGTCAAGGAATGGTGATCATGGTAATGGCGACCATGGCGTCAGGGGATTATGACCATAGTAATGGAGACTATGGCCATCAGGGATTAAGACCATAGTAATGGCGACTATGGACATCAGGGATTATGACCATAGCAATAGAGACGAAGACCATGGTCTTCAGAGGATGGTGATCATGGTAATGGTGACCATGGACATCAGGGGATTAGGACCATAGTAATGGAGACTATGGCCATCAGGGGATTAAGACCATAGTAATGGCGACTATGGACATCAGGGGATTATGACCATAGTAATGGCGACTATGGACATCAGGGGATTATGACCACAGTAATGGCGACTATGGACATCAGGGATTATGACCATAGCAATAGAGACGAAGACCATGGTCTTCAGAGGATGGTGATCATGGTAATGGTGACCATGGACATCAGGGGATTAGGACCATAGTAATGGAGACTATGGCCATCAGGGGATTAAGACCATAGTAATGGCGACAATGGGCATCAGGGGGTTATGACCATAGTAATGGCGACCATGCTGTCTGGGGGCTAAAACCATAATCGTCAGGGGATGGTGACTATAGTAATGGCGACCATGCTGTCTGGGGACGAAGACCAGGGTCGTCTGGGAATAGTGACCATGGTAATGGCGACCATGGACTTCTGGGGAATACACCCATAGTAATGGAGACCATGCTGTCAGGGGACGAAGACCAGGGTCGTCAGTGGATGGGGACCATGGTAATGGCGACTATGGGCATCAGGGGGATATGACCATACTAATTGTGACCATGGACGTCAGGGGATTATGACCATAGTAATGGCGACTATGGGCATCAGGGGTTATGACCATAGTAATTGTGACCATGGACGTCAGGGGATTATGACCATAGTAATGGCGACTATGGACATCAGGGGATTAAGACCATAGTAATGGCGGCTATGGGCATCAGGGGGTTATGACCATAGTAATGGCGACTAATCAGACTGGGGGCTAAAACCATAATCGTCAGGGGATGGTGACTATAGTAATGGCGACCATGCTGTCTGGGGACGAAGACCATGGTCGTCAGTGGATGGGTACCATGGTAATGGCGACTATGGGCATCAGGGGGGTTATGTCCATAGTAATGGCGCCTATGGGCATCAGGGGGTTATGACCATAGTAATGGCGACTATGGGCTTCAGGGGATTATGACCATAGTAATGGCGACTATGGACATCAGGGGATTAAGACCATAGTAATGGCGGCTATGGGCATCAGGGGGTTATGACCATAGTAATGGCGACTAATCAGACTGGGGGCTAAAACCATAATCGTCAGGGGATGGTGACTATAGTAATGGCGACCATGCTGTCTGGGGACGAAGACCATGGTCGTCAGTGGATGGGTACCATGGTAATGGCGACTATGGGCATCAGGGGGGTTATGTCCATAGTAATGGCGCCTATGGGCATCAGGGGGTTATGACCATAGTAATGGCGACTATGGGCTTCAGGGGGTTATGACCATAGTAATGGCGACTATGGGCATCAGGGGGTTATGACCATAGTAATGGCGACTATGGGCATCAGGGGGTTATGACCATAGTAATGGCGACTATGGGCATCAGGGGGTTATGACCATAGTAATGGCGACTAATCAGACTGGGGGCTAAAACCATAATCGTCAGGGGATGGTGACTATAGTAATGGCGACCATGCTGTCAGGGGACGAAGACCAGGGTCGTCAGTGGATGGGGACCATGGTAATGGCGACTATGGGCATCAGGGGGGTTATGACCATAGTAATGGCGCATATGGGCATCAGGGGATTATGACCATAGTAATGGCGACCATGCTGTCTGGGGACAAAAATTATGGTCGTCCGGGGATGCACACCATGGTCATGGCGAGCATGGCTGTCAGGGGATGGTGACCATGGTAATGACGACCATGGATGTCAGCCAGGATCCTCAGGGGACGAAGACCATGGTGATCGTGACAATGGCCGTCAGAGGACGATGACCGGGTTGTCAGGGGATTATGACCATAGTAATCGCGACCATGCTGTCAGGGGACGAAGACCATGGGCGTCAGGGAATGGTAACCATGGTGGTCAGAAGAGGTGACCATTGTTAATGGCGTCCAAGGTCGTCAGAGGATGGTCACCATGGTAATGCAACCATGGCGATCAGAGGATTATGACCATAGTAATGGCACTATGGACATCAGGGGGTTATGACCATAGTATTGGCGACCATGTCCATCAGGGGATAGACCAAGGCCGTGAGGGGATGGTGAACATCAACCCCAGGGAGTTGGTGACCACTTTGGTATGATCAGTTAGATTTATTTTCCCTGACTTGCTATTATTTCGGAATTACAATATCGCCGAAAACGTTTTAGAACTCCGGAAAAGGTAAAAGCCTTTCACCGAAGTCGGTGCGGCAGGAATACGTTCGGGATAACGAGAGAACCGGAAGTCTACGAAGGCCGGGACGCTTCCTTCTCCGGGGCCGTCTTTCTCCCCCCACTTTCCAACCTCTTCTGGTCCTCCTCCGCGCGTCTAAAAGGGTGAAAGGTCGAAAAGCCATCTAACCCAAACATGACCGCATCTAAATGACTCGTATATTTCCTTTTTTTTCTCATAACATTTTTTATGCCATGACGTAACCAAAAAATTGTTCGGTCTATTTCTTGTACCAAATTAGGACCGTTCCCAAGCAAAAAGGCAAAAGGTCAAAATCATTTGAATGATTTTTGCCCCTCCGGCGAATTTTTGGGGCGCATTCTGTCGGCTTTTGCTACCTCCATGAATCTCCTCAATTTTCAAATCTCCCACCACTTTTTAAAATAAAAAATCGTAAGTTAAAAAGGAAATTTCTCTAAAAAAATCAAAGAAAGCCAATGGGATCTCATAAAAACTAATTATACAAAGAAAAGTCAATAGATAACACAATTAGTTCGATTTAAGAAGTGAAAATGGACGTGTTTTAGCATAATCTGACATGTTGAGACATGAAGAAAGTCCTATAAATCCACAACCTTGTTAACTATAAAGAACATTACTTTATTCTATAAATCTAATCAAGTGTGCTGCAAACATAGCTACCAATTTTTATTTTCGCCCCTTCCATAATTTAGAAAACAGTGTTGTCCATTAAATGACTTCCTCCTCAAACCTACGTTTGGAAGGCTAGATCAGCTGGATGCAATAGATCTGGATATTTTAAGTGTCCGAAAAATGTGAGATAAATAAAATTTCATAATAAAAAACACAAGTCCGAAAGTTATGCAATTTAAGTGGACTTTCACCCAGAGTCAAGATCGTTTCGGGCATAACTGCAGCATAAGTCAACGATCGCCACACCCCCTAACATAATAATGTAAATAACCTTCCTTAACTCGTTTCCATTTTTTTTTCTTTTTCTTTTTTATTTCAAAAGAAAATAGAATAACCGTGGTTTAAGTCTTCAAACTATTGATTATATGAGTAACCGAAAATTCTATACTTTTACCACGTTTGTGTATGAAGATAAACAAGTTTTATCCTTTATTTTGTCCATGATAACGGACCGTAAGTTTCACTGTACTTCAATGACTTTTTTAAAGTTTAAAATCACCCTCCTTCCTGTTCTTACTTGATTTATTTCGATTAAAATCTTCAAAATTCGATTAAATCGATTAAATGATCGATTAAAACCCGCAGTTTGAAACTGATTTGAAACTGGAGCATGCGCAGATGGATCTGCACGTCAAATTTGACGTCGGATGAGGCTCTATTTTTAGAGTTCTAGGCCATTTTTTTCTTTTTTTCCCTTCCGATTTTCTGGGTAATAAACATCCGTTTTATAGAGTGTTTGAGCTTTTAACACCCTTTTTTTGGGGTTAATATTCCTCGATTTTCTGGCTTAAAAACTTCCTTTTGATCGGATTATAAGGCGTTTTAACACCTTTTTAGGTAAAATTCCCCGATTTTCTGATTTAGAAACATCCGTTTTATGGGGTGTTCGGGCGTTTTTACACCTTTTTCGGTAATATTGACTTTTCTGGCTTGAAAACCTCCTTTTTATTGAGTGTTTGGAAGTTTTAACACCTTTTATGGTTATATTCATATATTTTCTGGTTTAGAAACATCCGTTTTATGGGGTGTTTGAGCATTTAACACCCTTTTTTTGGGTCAATATTCCTTTATTTTCTTGGGTTAAAAACGTCCTTTTTATTGGATTTATCGGTGTTTTTACACCTTTCTATTGCTCGATTTTCTGGTTTAGAAACATCTGTTTTATCGGGTGTTCGGGCGTTTTAACACCTTCTTAGGCAATAATCCTTGATTTTCTGGTTTAGAAACATCCGTTTTATCGGGTGTTCGGGCGTTTTAACACCTTTTTAGGCAATAATCCTATATTTTCTGGTTTAGAAACATCCGTTTTATCGGGTGTTCAGGCGTTTTAACACCTTTTTAGGAAATACTCATATATTTTCTGGTTTAGAAACATCATTTTTATGAGGTGTTTAAGCTTTTATGGCGTTTTTACACCTTTTTAGGTAATATTCCTCGAATTTTCTGGCTTAAAAACATCCTTTTTATTGAGGGTTCGGGCGTTTTTACATCTTTCAGATAATATTCGTAAATTTTCTAGTTTAGAAACATCCGTTTTATCGGGTGCTTCGGGGTTTTTACACATTTTAAGTAATATTCCTCGATTTTATGATTTAGAAACGTCCGTTTTGTCGGGTGTTCGGGCGATTTAACACCTTTTTAGGTAATAATCCTCGATTTTCAGGTTTGAAAACTTCATTTTTATCGGATGTTAGGGCGTTTTTACACCTTTTCAGGTAATATTACTCGAATTTTCTGGCTTAAAAACATCCTTCTTATCGAGGGTTGAGGCGTTTTTACACCTTTCAGGTAATATTCGTAAATTTTCTGGTTTAGAAACATCCGTTTTATCGGGTGTTCGGGCGTTTTAACACCTTTATAGGTAATAATCCTCGATTTTCAGGCTTGAAAACTTAATTTTTATCGGATGTTAGGGCGTTTCAACACCTTTTAGAAATATTACTCGATTTTCTGCTTAGAAACATCCGTTTTATCGGATTTTTAGGCGTTTTAACACCTTTGGGATATGGACATCTTGCCACCCTATTACCGTCGCCATCAGTCGTCTCATCCTAGGTCCGCCCTTGGGGAATTGCTACGGACATACAATGTCGCCTCTTCTAATTAGTAGGTGCAATTACTCTTTAGCCGGCTTGATAAAATCGAGAATAACTGGTTTTTTAAAGGTTATATAACTTAATTTTTTTCTTCATCCCCTTGAACTGGGAAGTAAGTACGTGACGCTGCCGAGTGAGGTGCAAGTCCAAGGTTTTTCGGGAAGAGAGGGTCTCGATCTTGAGAAGAAAGAAGAGAGGAGAAAGTAACCTTGACTGGAGGGGTGCCCCTCCGCGGTTTTTACTATATATACGAAAACTGAGCGCAAACGATCAAACAGTCTCGAAATGGCATTCACCACAGTAAGTTCCACAAAAAAGAAGAAAAAAATGGATGATCAATTTTTGTGTTTTAGGCGAGGTGGTTCCTCCTGGGGGCGTTTTTTGTTTTTTCGGAAGCCACTTTTGGCGGCCATGAGCAGTAAGTTGGGATTTTTTAAAATTTTAAAAAAATTTAAAATTTTTTTTAGTGTCCATATAAGAATCCATTTGCCGAGTCATCACGAGGAGGTGCATCATGAGAAACCTGAAATTCATCATGTGGAAGAGCATAGTCATAGCGAGTCACACGATGACCACCATGGAGGTGGAGGTTTCGGAGGTGGAGGCTTAGGAGGTTTCGGTGGAGGCGGTTTCGGTGGAGGTGGTGGTCACGACGACCATCACGGAGGCGGTGATTTTTCGAGCGGCGGCGACGACGGTGGATACAGCTACGGTGGCGGCGATAGCTACGGATCAGGCGGACACGGCCATTCAAGTGGAGGTTCCGGTGGTTTCGGAGGCGGATCTGGTGGTTACGGAGGTGGAGACCATCACTCAAGCGGTGGATTCGGCGGTGGTTCCGGTGGATACGGAGGTGGAGACCATCATTCAAGCGGTGGATTCGGAGGTGGTTCCGGTGGATACGGAGGTGGAGACCATCATTCAAGCGGTGGATTCGGAGGTGGTTCCGGTGGATACGGAGGTGGAGACCATCATTCAAGCGGTGGATTCGGAGGTGGTTCCGGTGGTTACGGAGGTGGAGACCATCACTCCAGTGGAGGTTTTGGCGGTTCCGGTGGTTACGGAGGCGGATCAGGTGGATACGGAGGCGGACATGACCATCACTCCAGTGGAGGTTTTGGAGGTTCCGGTGGCTACGGAGGCGGATCAGGAGGATACGGAGGTGGAGACCATCATTCAAGCGGTGGATTCGGTGGTCTAGGAGGCGGATCAGGTGGTTACGGAGGTGGACACGACCATCACTCCAGCGGAGGCGGTGGTTTTAGCGGATCGTTCGGAGGTTCCTTCGGCGGCGGACACGGAAGCAGCTACAGCAGCGGCGGCGGACACGGAAGCAGCTACGGCGGCGGCGGCGGCCTCGGCTCCTACAGCTCCGGCGGTTTCGGAGGCGGCGGCGGCGGCGGCCACGGACACGGATGGGATAAAAAATAAGACTGAATCACACCCTTTATCCCACCAACCCCTTCCCTTTGTATAAAATTGTTATTTTTTTGTAAATATATTATTTTTGTTAATAATTTTGTCAACTCTTTTAAAAACCAGTTTTTGCACTTTTTCTACTCTTAAGGCCCTAATGTTTTTTTAAAAGAAATAATTTAAATTAATACATACTTTCACATGAAGGTCAAGGATGTAAGTAATCCTAAGTACGTCTCGCCTGGAAGGAAAAAAAATAAGTGAAAGGATAATTTCTCCCCTAAATAATTTTTTTTTTTATATAAAAATACCATTGAGCATGAAATGGCCCGCATGGAATTCTTTATTCCCTAAACGGGATCGGATTTATAAAAAAAAATTCCATTCTGTTCCATCCGAGTGAAAGTATGGACGCTTTTAAGGAACGGACACTTCCGCGAAGTTTTTTGATCGAAAACATTTTTTGGGTGGTTTTGAGTTCAAATTTTCTTCTTCCCCTTTTTCATCATCTTCTTCATGTTATTTATTTTTTAATTAATTACTCAGTAACCAATGGGTATACCACTTAAGGGGATATGAGGGTTTTAAGTTGGTTGCTTCGTACATATTTCGTTGTGAGCAACGGTTTTCGGTTTTTCCCTTCTATCATGGAAACCGTCGCTCAAAATGAAAAAATGTCTTAAGTAAAAGTTGTAGCTACGGGAATTTACTACATAAAATAACTTATTGGTTTTTTCCATCAGAGCAATATTTTAGGAGATATGAAGGTTTTAAGTTTTCAGACAGGCTCTGTAGGATTATTAGTTTTAACCTCATAACTCCTTAAATACTGCTCTTACGGAAATAATAAACAAATAAATTTTTGTAGGCAATCTTTGTACCTACAACTTTTACTTAGGACATTTTTTCGTTTTGAGCGACGGATTCCGAGATAGAAGGGAAAAACCGAAAACCGTTGCTCACAACGAAAAATTTGCAAAGCAACTCACTTAAGAACCCTCATATCTCCTTAAGTATTGCTCTGACAGAAAAACTAATGAGGTCTTTTTTGTAGGAAATTTCCGTAGCTACGACTTTTACTGAAGACATTTTTTCGTTTTGAGCGACGGTTTCCGAGATAGAAGGGAAAAACCGAAAACCGGGAAAAAACGAAAAATTTGCAAAGCAACTCACTTAAAAACCATCATAAGCACTCAAAAATACAAACTCGATTTATCAATTTTTTATTTTAAAGCCATTTCAAAAAGAAATTTTAAAAACCAATTGAGGCACTCCGGGTACGAAGGGCGAACTCAACGAAACGTTTCGAGATATTCGTATTTTAAAGTTTTATGTTACGGGCGAACTCAACAGAAAAGTCATGCCCTGGAATGGGAAAAGGAGTGGGGGTTGTGGACTAGGATGTGGAGTTCGCCCTTCGTACCCGCTCGGATATCGCAGTTAGAGCTTTGCCGCATATCGGTTGTTACGTATTTAAAGGGGAAAAAAGGGCGAACTCAACATAAAAATTATATGAGTGTATTCACCAAGAGGTCTAGAATCTGAAAATGAAAAAAAAAATTGTCCGATGTTGAGTTCGCCCTTCGTACCCGGAGCGCCTCAATTGTTTTCTAGCAAAATTGGAGCAAAGCTTCAAAGAAAAAACGCCGCCTAACTTTTTGGTCGACCGTTAATAACTTGATAGTTTCCTACATAGCTTTTAACTGTTAAAAACAGAAGTTATTGAGATACCCACGAAAAAAGATATTTTGGGAAGTTTTTATTTTCGGAAGATACAAATTTGGAAAATGAAAAATTATGGTAGGTAACCTAGAAAAATGGATTAAAATCTGAACTTAAGGTTTGCCGAAAAATGGAGGTTTGGCGATTTCAAATTTTTTTTTTTCGACATACCTACCATAGTAGGTAGATTTTTCTCTCACTTTTTGGACTGAAAATTTTTATTTTTTAAAATCGCTCAAAATGTGGTTTTTGTGGTTTTTTTGGATGAGAAATACGAATGCACTATACAGGGTGTCCGGAAAACATGGCTTCGTCTAGGAGAGCGTAAAAAAGCGGTTTTATGTAAAAAAGATTAAATGAAAGCGCCCCCCCCCCCTTAAAAATCAAAGAATTGATGTAGTTTAAAATGCGTTTTGATATATAGGGTGCCCCACTTAGAACCTAACTTCGTTATTTCAAATGAGATCCCCTATTTTTATTTCAGATTCGTAATCTACGCAAAATTTCAAGTTGATTTGACTATTCATATGACCAAGACAATTTTAAAAAATGTCAAATTTTAGCGTTTTTTGCGCTAAAATCCTCAATTTTTTTATATTTTAACGAAAAACGCTAAAATTTGACATTTTTTAAAGTTGTCATGGTCATATGAATAGTCAAATGAATCCTTAAATCCTAAAATTTAAGGATTTTAGCTCGAAAAACGCTAAAATTTGACATTTTTTAAAGTTGTCATGGTCATATGAATAGTCGAATGAATCCTTAAATCCTAAAATTTAAGGATTTTAGCTCGAAAAACGCTAAAATTTGACATTTTTTAAAGTTGTCATGGTCATATGAATAGTCAAATGAATCCTTAAATCCTAAAATTTAAGGATTTTAGCGCGAAAAACGCTAAAATTTGACATTTTTTGAAGTTGTCATGGTCATTTGAATAGTCAAATCAACTTGAAATTTTGCGTAGATTACGAATCTGAAATAAAAATAGGGGTTCTCATTTGAAATAACGAAGTTAGGTTCTGTTGGGGACACCCTGTATATCAAAACTCATTTTAAACTACACCATAAAATTTATTGATTTAAATTAAGTTTACATTTAACTTTTTTTCATTCTTCCAAAGTCCTTTTCAAACGTTTTTCTAAGTGTTATACTTGCCAAAAAAGTCACCTTTTTACGTTTTTTTCTAATTTATTTATTTATTTACTTATTTTATTTTTATTTTTTGCTCATTTTCTTGTTTTTAGGCCAGTGAAACCCTTTTATCCCGATTTTATAGAGTTTTCGTTTTTTTGGGGCGAAAAAATGACTTTTTTATTCACCTCCTGATTGGTTTTCCTTTGAAATCGAAGTATTTTTTCACCTAAAGAAAACGGAAATCGAATTTTAAAAAGCACACAATTCTCTAAAATTCGACCCCCCAAAAAACGATCTTTTGTTTTTTGAAAGGTTGCCTTTTTGGAGATTAGCGCATAGAACTAACATGTAACTGCTGCCATCTATCTATGATGCTATCTACTAACTTTAGTAACAAAAATATCCAACAGAGGGAGTGACTATCCACATAAAACTCTGCGGAAATCTCGATCCCTCAATTTAATAATACGAATTACCAACTTGAAAAATATACAGCTTAAAAAAATTTTTTTAGAGCACTTATGGATATGGTTAAAAATAAGCAAAATAACTTCTTCTATGATATAACCGGTACGTTTGTTCGGAATAATAATGATTCCGTTTTAATAATAAACATGATTATAAATGGTCTATGATAATGTAATGAATATGTTATGAGCGGTTTACATCATTTCAGTCCACTTTTGTCCTTTCCATTTGTATTCCAGGCTGCCAACTTCCTGTCTAGAAAATACGGCGAAATGGGAACAGCTGACAAAAAACTAAATTCGTTTTGTTTTCTTCCGGAGGTAATTTCTGGCCAGAACTGAGAGTCTAAAATCTGAGAGTTTTAAAATCGCCTAAGAAAAGTGAGGAAAAATGGAGAATTTTGGAGGGGCCGCTTAACTAGGTTTGCAAATAAAGCGCCCGAAAAAGGGCTTTGTAGGCCTTAAAATGGGAATGTTTCCACTTGTTAACTTGCCTAAAGAAGTTATTGTGATACCCTCCACGTCGGGTTTTTGTGGAAGGGTCTTCCAGACCCGGGATTGTCAAATCGAATATTGATCTTTACCGATCTCAACTTTGTCTGTGGTGCCGGCCGGCCGTAGTTTTTCCGGAACACTTTACGGCCACAGTTTTCAACCGATTTTTCCCCTTTTCACACATCCTTCCTGAATAGTTGAGTAAGAAATCATCGTCTGCTATTTTTGAATTTCGAAAAAATGGCGGAGACATGTCTGTTTGAAATTTTAAAAACAGCGCTGCGGCCTTTTGGCCTTTCTCAAAATTGTTGGCTTTTTGGTCCGATTTTCACCAAATTTTCACCAAATCGTCGCGTTAGTTCAAACACCGGATAAGTCATTTTTCCTAGGTTTGCAGGAGAGCCAAAATACGGATTAATTTCTGATTGGAATCAATGGATTACCTGTTGGCTAAATCGTAAACTACGCGTTTTCTGTTGGTAATACGGTTAAGCTACCAACGGAATTCGATATTCCACAAAATTTCCCATCAGAAACAATGCCTTACTCATAATTGATAAAAAAAAATGACTTATCCGGTGTTAGAACTAACGCGACGAAATACTCCTTATATGTTTTACGAATTTTTGGTTCATAAAACAATTTCTTTTTAAGTGTTTTTAGTTGGGAGAAATTTCATACTTCCACCCTTAACGAGAGGCACATCCTTAGGGCAAAGAACCCATTATTTCTACCTTGATACTTATAAAAGTTTTCGAAAAAAAACTTTAACAATTTTTGAAAAAAAAAGAAAGAAAAAAGAAAACTGCAAATTTAAAAAAAAAAAAACGAAAAAAATTTTAAAAGATGAAAATTTTCCGAACTAAAAACAACTGTTTTGGGGAAAAATTGACTCCAAAAGCTTGAAATTATTATTACCCCTCCTTTGTACTTCCCCTTACTTAATACTTCCCCCTCCTTAATACTCCCCCTACTTAATACTTCCCCCTCCTTAATACTCCCCCTACTTAATACTTCCCCCTCCTTAATACTCCCCCTACTTAATACTTCCCCCTCCTTAATACTTCCCCTATTTAATACTTCCCCTTACTTAATACTCCTCCTACTTAATACTGCCCCTACTTAATACTTCCCCCTCCTTAATACTCTCCTCCTTAATACTTCCCCTACTTAATACTGTTGGCCTTTTGGTCCGATTTTCACCAAATTGACAACCAAATCGTCGCGTTAGTTCTAACACCGGATAAGTCATTTTTCCTAGGTTTGCAGGAGAGCCAAAATACGGACTAATTTCTGATTGGAATCAACAAAAAACAATTTTTGAAAAAAAAAAAAAAAAAAAAAAAGAAAAGAAAACTGCAAAAAAAAAAAAACGAACAAAATTAAAAAAAATGAAAATTTTCCGAACAAAAACAACTTAGACAATTTTTGGGGAAAAATTGAGTCTAAAAGCTTGAAATTATTATTACCCCTCCTTTGTACTTCCCCTTACTTAATTCTTGTAACCCTTAATTCTTCCCCCTACTTAATACATCCCCCTCCTTAATACTCCCCCAACTTAATACTGCCCCTACTTAATACTACTCCTACTTAATACTTCCCCCTACTTAATACTGCCCCTACTTAATACTTCCCCCCTACTTAATACTTCCCCCTACTTAATACTTCCCCCTACTTAATACTTCCCCCTCCTTAATACTCTCCTCCTTAATACTTCCCCTACTTAATACTTCCCCTTACTTAGTACTCCTCCTACTTCATACTTCCCCCTACTTAATACTCCCCCTACTTAATACTCCTCCTACTTCATACTTCCCCCTACTTAATACTTCCCCCTCCTTAATACTCTCCTCCTTAATACTTCCCCCTACTTAATACTTCCCCCTCCTTAATACTCTCCTCCTTAATACTTCCCCTACTTAATACTGCCCCTTACTTAATACTCCTCCTACTTCATACTTCCCCCTACTTAATACTTCCCCCTCCTTAATACTGCCCCTACTTAATACTTCCCCCTCCTATATTGTTCCTTCTCTTTAAGGAAGTTTTCGTTGGAAGCTCTTCAAACATGTACTTTTTCTTGGGTATTTCAGCCAAAAAACCTTGCTTTTCCCATCTTTTATAATAAGTTCTCCTATTTTTTTTAGCTTCTAAAAAACACCCATGACACGAAGCCACAACTTCTTAAATTATGAAAGAATGAAGACCTTTTTATCAGACAAAACATAACATTTAAAGCTTTTTTGAAGAAAAAAAATGATAAGGGGCTTAAACCTATTTTAAAGTTGGCCAACATTTTATTCAAATCACGTAATACAAACTTTTTATTTCGGTAAAAAAACAAAAGCTTTTTTTAGTGGACAAAAAAAAAGAAATTGACCTCTCCTCCCCGCATGTCTTCCTCCCTTCCGATTAATAAAATACTTCACGTCTTCTTCTTTTTTTTTTTCCAAAATGGACTCTTGCCCAACCTGACCACCACCACCCCGAAATTCTATTTCCCACTATAAATAAACCAACTCAACGCTTCATTAAACAGTCAGTCCCATCAACAAAAACAAGAATGACTTCGAAAATAATCGTAAGTTATTATGTTCCAAAGTCCAGTGGAATCATTGAAATTTTCATGACTTTCAGTTTTTCTTCGATATCTCAAAACCTATCAATCCTAGCGAAAAAATGAACTTATTCTAAATTATTTCCCATACAATTTGCTACAAAAAAGGTCTTTATAAGTTTTTCTCTATGACTAATAGTTTTTGAGATATAAGGAAAACAAGGGATTTTTTTTTTGAACTTGAGGCTCATTTTAAAGGATTTTTGTACTTTTAGATCCTTTTGTTCGTGATGTCAGTGGCGGCTTTGGCGGAGCCTAGTTTTATCAAGCCGTAAGTAGCTAAAGATTTTCAGTGTTGCCAACTATATAAGTTTTTCCAGGGTGACCAAAGTTATACATTTCCATCCTGAACCTGTACACTATATACATCCTCCACATCACCACCATCATCACGAAGATATCATTTTGGATCACCATCACGATCATCATCACCACGATCACCATTTCGACCACCACATAGACCACCATGATCACCATTTCGACCACCACGACCACCACGATCACCACGATCACCACGGGCATCTTCACGACTTCCACGATGATCATCATCATTTCCATCATTGATAATTTTGTTAATTTTTTAAAATCAAAATAAATTTTTTATATTTATAAACTGTTATTTTGAAACGAGGAAAACGGGGAAAAAAATGACGCAATATTTTCATATTTATGCCCCAGTTATTATTTTTATTTCCGTTTTTAGACTTTATTTTATCGTACGCATGAGACAAAACGGAACTTGCAATTCGCAAAATTGATAAATTTAAAGGAAGTTTAGAAATTTTCAGATCGATTTTAGCGATTTTATAAAGAATGACTCATAAAAAAACGCCCGGAAATTTTGAAAATTTTGAACTAAAAGCGTTGGAAAACGACGAAAAAGGTTTTTTTTGGGGAGAAAAACGCAAGAAAATGCGCTTAAATCTTATAAAACGGGTGTTTCCTGGATTGAAGAACGCGAAAACGCCCAAAAAATAAGGTTTTCTTGGCTAAAATGCGATAAAAAACACCAAAAAATGGGTTTTTCTTGGCTGGAAGACAGAAGAGGAGGTTTTCTTGGCTGGAAATTGCTCAAAAAGTTTTTTTTTTTGGGGGGGGGGAGTAATACGATACAAAATACCAAAATATTAAAGGTTAAAAGGTATTTAAAAAGTTAAAAGGTATTTTCATGGCACAAAGAATATGGGAAGCTTTCAAAAATAATGTAAAAAAAATTTTTCTTGGTAAAAAGACAAAAATCCAACAAAACTCTTTTTAAAAGTAAAAACCGTAAAAAGTACTAGTTTGAAGAGCTTCCAACGAAAACTAACGGATGTATAACGGAGGGGGAAGTATAAGGGAGGGGAAGTATAACAGAGGGGAACTACAAAGGAGGAAGAGTATAACGGAAAGGGAAGTTTTTATTTTTTTCCAAAAGTTTTCCAAGTTATTTCTTTCAAAGATTTTTTTAAAGTTTTTTTCCTCGAACTAAAAAAAATATTCTAAGCTCTTTTTTTTCGAAAATATTTTTATGAATCAAGGTAAAAATAATGGGATTTTTGCCCAAGAATTCGGTAAGAAGGTTGTTTTTGTCCGAACAGCCTAAGATAATGTCACAAAATTCTGTTAATAATCCTCTTGTAACGGGTGGAATTATGAATTTTCTCCCTACTAAAATAATAATTAATGTTGAAAAAATTATAATTTTTTTACACCAAAAATTCGTAAAAATATAAGGAGTAATTGGTGAAAATTTGGTGAAAAACGGACCAACAGTTTGGCCGCAGCGAATTTTTAAAATATCAAACAGACATATCTCCGCCATTTTTTCAAAATTCAAAAATCGCCCTAGTTAGTTTCTTGTTCACCGACTAAAGAAAATTTGGTGAAAATCGGTTGAAAACTGTGGCCGTAAAGTGTTCCGGAAAAACTACGGCCGGCCGGCACCACAGACAAAGTAGAGATGAGTAAAGATCAATATTTGATTTGACCCTCCGGGGTCTGGAAGACCCTTCCCCAAAAACCTGACGTCGCACAATAACTTCTTTAAGGAAGCTAAAAACGCCCAAAAAAGGGAGAAACCGAGAAATCTGCTTTTTATATGGTAAAAAAAACTTTTTACTGGTATTTTCTAGCTTTTGGCTTGCTTGGATATTTTTTATTCACTGCAAAATAAAGCCTCAACTTTTACACAATAATAGATTACACAATGGTACCGAAAAAATGTTCGTTCTTTACGGAAGGACGTTCAGGGAGAGTGATTTTAAAGTCTAGAAGGGAAGAACACGCGCTAGGCCTACTTCCATCACGCGGAAAATACAAATTAATCTATTACGAAAAAAAATGTAACACAATAGTAGGTAATTATTCAAATTCACAAGGAAACTTTTAAAAAAAGCCCCGAAAATTAGAGGATTTATGGAATTTGTAGATTTTTTTTTCCTTCAGAATTGAAGCTAAGTAAGAACTCAATATGAGGAAGTTAAAACCCTTAATTTTAACACGAAAGTCCGATTATCAACCCTATAATTAATTAATCTTTCTCAATTAATCCAATTTAAAAAAAATGCAAAATGTGGGAAAATGTACTATGAAAGCCTATAACTTTTTTTTTGAGATGATGAATAGACTATTATTTAACAGCTTCCTTTTAACTTCCTTAAAGAAGTTATTGTGTTTTTTTTGTCAGAATTTTGCAAAGTCGTAACCGATATTTAGCATAAAATGTTAAGTAATGTCTGTTAATATTATAATTTATAAGAAAATTATTTAGAACAATGAATTGTGTAAGAAAAAGTTCAGGTCGTCTATCGAGGGTATCACAAGAGCTGTGGCCAAAAATCTCAGGAAAATGCCTTAAAATGGGGCTAAAAGGAAGACCCTTTTCAGAAAACCGTCAATGGAGGGTATAACAATAATTTTTACTGGCCGAAAAACTGAGGGAAATTCCTTAAAATCGAGTTAAAAGGAAGACCCCTTCCTGAAAACCATCTATCGAGGGTATCACTGTGATTTTCACTGGCCGAAAATTGAGGGAAAGGCCTTAATATCCAGTTAAAAGAAAGATTTCTTCTTGAAAACCATCTATCGCGGGTATCACAATAATTTCCACTTGCCGAAAAACTGAGAAAATGCAAATTTTCCTTCCAATAGATGGTTTTCAGGAAGGGGTCTTCCATTTATCTCGATTTAAAGGCATTTCCCTGTTTTTTTCGGCAAGTGAAAATTATTGTGATACCCTGAATAGAAGGTTTTCAGGATGGGGTCTTCCTTTTAACTCGATTTGTAGGCCTGTACCTCTTTTTTTTTGCCACAGAAAATTATTGCGTTACCCTCGATAGATGGTTTTCAGGAAGGTGTCTTCCATTTAGCCCAATTTTAAGGCATTTCCCTCAGTTTTTCGGCCAGGGGTCTCCCATTTATCTCGATTTTAAGGCATTTCCGACAGTTTTTCAGCCAGTGCAAATCATTGTGATACCCTCAATAGATGGTTTTCAGGAAGGGGTCTTCCATTTAGCCCAATTTTAAGGCATTTTCCTCAGTTTTTCGGCCCGTGAAAATCATTATGATACCCTCGATAGATGGTTTTCAAGATTAGGTCTCGATTTTAAGGCATTTCCCTCAGTTTTTCGGCCAGGGGTCTTCCTTTTAGCCCAATTATAGGGCATTTTCCTGGATTTTTTGGCCACAGGTCTTGTGATACCCTCGATAGATGGTTTTCAGGAAGGGGTCTTCCATTTATCTCGATTTAAAGGCATTTCCCTGTTTTTTTCGGCAAGTGAAAATTATTGTGATACCCCGAATAGATGGTTTTCAGGATGGGGTCTTCCTTTTAACTCGATTTTAAGGCATTTCCCACAGTTTTTTAGCCAGTGAAAATCATTGTGATACCCTCAATAGATGGTTTTCAGGAAGGGGTCTTCCATTTAGCCCAATTTTAAGGCATTTTCCTCAGTTTTTCGGCCCGTAAAAATCATTATGATACCCTCGATAGATGGTTTTCAAGATTAGGTCTCGATTTTAAGGCATTTCCCTCAGTTTTTCGGCCAGGGGTCTTCCTTTTAGCCCAATTTTAGGGCATTTTCCTGGATTTTTTGGCCACAGGTCTTGTGATACCCTCGATAGATGGTTTTCAGGAAGGGGTCTTCCATTTATCTCGATTTAAAGGCATTTCCCTGTTTTTTTCGGCAAGTGAAAATTATTGTGATACCCTGAATAGATGGTTTTCAGGATGGGGTCTTCCTTTTAACTCGATTTGTAGGCCTGTACCTCTTTTTTTTTGCCACAGAAAATTATTGTGATACCCTCAATAGATGGTTTTCAGGAAGGGGTCTTCCATTTAGCCCAATTTTAAGGCATTTTCCCTGTTTTTCCTTCAGTGAGTTAAAATGAGTTAAAAAATGAGTTAAAAGGAAGACCCCTTCCAAGAAAGCCATCTATCGAGGGTATCACAATAATTTTCACTGACCAAAAACTCAGACGATTGGTCAAAACAGAACTTACGGCCATTTTCAGAAGCAAGAAAATGATAAAAAACAGTTTTTGGAGACCTGGATTTTCCGGAACATTCTCAACAGAGGGTAAAAAAATATTTCGTAAACAACCTCTAATTATAATATAAGAAAAAAAAATTAGGTAATGTCATTTCCAGTGGAACATGTTTCACATATGAGTAACTTTTTGAATCTCCCTTCTTCTCGCACCTTTTAATAACGCTATAAATAGTGAAAGGACTCCAGAAACAATTGAAACCCCGCAACGCACGCATCGAACTCTTTACCTTTAGAGGGAAAAGGAAATTTAAAAAAAAAATGGCTCGCGTCGCTCTTTTTGTAAGTATCTGTGATTTTTAAATGTGAAGTGAGTTTTTGGGAGGACCGTCAGTGTGTCAGTGATAAGTGATCTTGTGAAAAATTCAGGTTCATCAATTAAAAAAAAATTCTAGGAGGCAAAAAAGTCGTCGTTTCTCTTTAGATTTTTCCGAACGCTTCATTAAGCGCTTGATAACGCGTCATTCAGATTTCTAATTTTTAAATCCTCCCCCTTAAAAAACAGTGCTGCCAACAAACAATGAAAATTTTTCCATAAAAAAATTTTTTTTTACCTACACAGCCGGGGATTGAACCCGGAACCTTTGAGCTTGGATTCTAGTCCCTCAAAAATTAAAATTTTTAATGAAATGCTCAAAATTTTTAAAACTTTTGTTCCCTATAGATAACTTGAATTTTAAAATTCTAAGCATTGGTATCAAAATTAATTGCTGCCTAATTGAAATAATTTTTTTTTTGCAGGCATTTTTGACGGTATGCCTTTGCCTGATCAGCATGAGCAGAGGGGATGATGAACATAAACAGTAAGTTTAGTGAAGGTTTACTATTTAGGTATAAATATTGATTTTCAAACTGTTTTTATGGATGAAAAACACCTTTTTCATAAGGTTTTTAATATGAGGCGCTCCGGGTACGAAGGGCGAACTCAACATCGGACAATTTTTTTTTTTTTCATTTTCAGATTCTAGACCTTTTAATGAATACACCCATATAATTTTTATATTGAGTTTGCCCTTTTTTCCCCTTTAAAATACGTAAAAACCGATATGCGGCAAAGCTCTAACAGCGATATCCGAGCGGGTACGAAGGGCGAACTCCACATCCTAGTCTACAACCCCCACTCTTTTCCCATTCCAGAGCATGACTTTTCTGTTGAGTTCGCCCGTAACATAAAACTTTAAAATGCGAATACATATCTCGAAACTACGTTTTGTTGAGTTCGCCCTTCGTACCCGGAGCGCCTCATATTTTCCCTATTTTACGGACGCTACGTAATGTTTCGCAAAAGAAAATTATTGTGATACCCTCAAGATGCGGTTTTTGAAAATGGGTCTTCCAGACCCCATAAACTTTCTCAAAGGAGTCAAAGTCGCCTGAAGACCCACTTCCTAAGTCATCTGTCCAGGGTATCGCAATAACTTCTGCCATTTAGCCGTACGAATTGAAACGACAGGCTGCACGTTATACCCTCGAGAGATGGTTTTAGAAAATGGGTCCTCAAGACCCCATTCACCATTCGCTATTTTAAAAAAAAAGTCAGAAGGGGTCAAAGGGGTCAAATTGGCCAAAAGACCCACTTCCTAAATCATCTGTTGAGGGTATCACAGTAACTTCTTTCATTTAGCCATACGTATTGAAACTACAGGCTGCAGGTTATACCCTCGAGAGACGGTTTTAGAAAATGGGTCCTCCAGACCCCATAGGGGGTCCCCCTCCACCATTCACCATTTTAAAAAAGTCAGAAACTTTCTCAAAGGGGTCAAATTGGCCAAAAGACCCACTTCCTAAATCATCTGTCGAGGGTATCACAATAACTTCTTTCATTTAGCCATATTGTAACGAGAGGCTGCACGTTAACGTATCTCCAAAAAAAGGAAGTGATTGTAATACCCTCGATAGATGGTTTTCAGGACGCAGTCTTTCTGACCCTTTAAAGAAAAATTGTTCCGAAACTGCGCTGCCACCAGCTTTTTCAGGAACGGGATTTCATCCAATTTTCACCAAATTTTCTTTCTTGGTTAACTTACATCTCCAGAAATTCACAAAAATGGCGGAGATCTGTCTGTCTAAAATTTGTTTGCTAACATACTAAAAGTACGTTCTTCACCAAATTTTCACCAAATACCCCTTACATCAATAAGAATTGGGGACGCTGTAGCCCCGCCACCAAAGCACAGCTTCCTAATAAGCAAAACGTAAAATCGGTCCGCTAGTTCCAAGAAGGAAAAGACCAAAAATAAAGATCTCTATATATGCTAATTGATAGTCGGAAGTGTTTTTCGATAAATTGCATACATTTCCGTCGATGAACCAATTAAGAGGCCGCCGCGGGAACCTTCAGTGGTTGACCGGCCAACCACAAACTTTTTTTTTAGTTTTCCTACTTCATTATTTATTACGAACAACTTAATTCTTTCTTTTTACTCAAATTATAGTCAATGATAATAAAAACTAGATAGCTCACCCGGAAAAATGGTACTAATTTTTTTTTGTTTTTTCAGTAAAAAAGTCATAATTCACGTCCCATATAAAATACGCACGATTCACCATCATACGGTGAAGAAAGTCCCCGTTTATCACTACATCCACGAGAAGGACAATCACCATCATCATTACCATGAACATAAAGAAGAGAAAAAGCACGAACACGACGACTGGGATTAAAAATTTTTTTTCCGATTTTCATTTATCTGTGATTGATTAGAAATTAAGCCAAAAAAAAAAAAGTTTTGTTTATTTTTGTAAATTTTTGATATTAAATTTTTGTTTTTTTGTATATTCGTGTTTTTTAAGTGGGATACTAGATGGCGTGGAGAGGAAGCTTGAATCCCGCGCATACCCAGGAAATGATAAAAAACGAATCTTCATAATAATTATTTATTAATTTTATTATTTTATATGAGGCGCTCCGGTACGAAGGGCGAACTCGACATCGGACAAATTTTTTTAACTTCCTTAAATAAGTTATTGTGATACCCTCGACGTCGGGTTTTTGGGGAAGGGTCCTCCGGTTTTTTTTTATTTTCAGATTCTAGACCTTTTGGTGAATACACCCATATAATTTTTATGTTGATTATCAAACAATTAACCAACAACAATTTTTATGTTGATTTTTATGTTGAGTTCGCCATTTTTCCCCTTTAAATACGTAAAAACCGAAACTTTAAAATGCGAATATCTCGAAACTACGTTTTGTTGAGTTCGCCCTTCGTACCCGGAGCGCCTCATATTGACTTTTTCAGCCAGATTGTTGCTGATTTCTTAATTTTTTTTGTCAAAGATAAGTTATTGTAATACCCTTGATAGATGGTTTTAAATAAGGGATTTTTCAGACTGTCAAATCACCTTGAAACCCCATTTTTTTTTTTTTTCAAAATTTTATTAAGTTTATCTCATTTTTAATTTAAATATCCTTGATAGATGGTTTTTTCAGGAAGGGGTCTTCTGCACCCCGCCTTGTCTGTGGCGCCGGTTTTCTTCCGATTATCATAAAATTTACAGTTGAATGGGGAAAAGAAAGTTTGAAATTACAGAAAAAAGTATTTCTATACGAGTACTATGAAAACAATGGATTCTTTCGATATTATTGAAAAAAATTAAACAACATTCATATTTTAGAATAGTTTTGAAATTAGATTCTTCTAACTGGCTTTCTAATCACGTATTTTTATTTCCTCACTTCCGCATAATTGCGGTCGACCAAAATATTATTATTTTAACAAAAATTACTTTTAATATTTTCCCGGAAAATGGGAGTTTTTAAGACCTTTAGAATGAAATGGACGGATAGCCGGCACAACAGACGACTTCATGGTAAGTAATCATTTTTGCTGAGGGGGAGACCCTAAAAGCGTGACATGGAGGGTCTTACAATAACTTCTCTTTAAGAATTTTTGGTGTAAAAAAATGATTATCATTTTAAATAAGATTATCAAATGAGGCTCTCCGGGTACGAAGGGCGAACTCAACATCGGACAAATTTTTTTTTTTCCTTTTCAGATTCTAGACCTCTTGGTGAATACACCCATATAATTTTTATGTTGAGTTCGCCCTTTTTTCCCCTTTAAATACGTAAAAACCGATATGCGGCAAAGCTCTAACTGCGATATCCGAGCGGGTACGAAGGGCGAACTCCACATCCTAGTCCACAACCCCCACTCCTTTTCCCATTCCAGGGCATGACTTTTCTGTTGAGTTCGCCCGCAACATAAAACCTTAAAATGCGAATATCTCGAAACTACGTTTTGTTGAGTTCGCCCTACGTACCCGGAGCGCCTCATATATTGTAAAATTATCATTTTAGTACGGAGAAATTTCGTACTTTCACGCCTTACGAGAGGTCCCTCTCTTGGGCAAAAATCCCATTATTTCTACCTTGATTCATAAAAATAATTTCGAAAAAAAAGAACTTAAAAATTTTTCGGAAAAAAAGGGCAAATTAAAAAAGAAAACTTCGAAAAATTTTCGAAAAACAAAAAAAACCTTGGAAAATTTTTCGAAAAAAAAAACACAAAAAAGTCCTCCCTCCGTTATACTTCCCCCTCCATTATTGTTCCCCTTCCTTATACTTCCCCTCCGTTATACTTCCCCCTCCTAAATTGTTACTTCTCTTTAAGCAAGTTTTCGTTGGAAGCTCTTCAAACTAGTACTTTAAAAATGTATCGATTATCTAACCGTTCTCAATTTTTTTCTCCCCCTGGAGCAAATGGTTTAAATCATTTTTTTATAATTATTTATGTCAAACATGAGATACTTTTTTGTTAAATTAAAAACCGGGTATTCTTATTAAGGTTTTTATCTTCCGGTTATGTAGGTGAGAGTTGCGACCTCAGACGTGCAATCCTCCAGTCTTGGACATGGGTGTGAAAAAAGTTCTAATAAATTATGTTTGTCCTACGTGAAGCAGGTATTACGTAAAAAAAGAAGGTATTTTCTTAACCATTTTTTAAACCTGCTTTTCTGGTATTTATCCTACAAAATAAACCGGAGGGGGGGGGGGGAGGAATTTATGTGGTTCTGCTCTTCCAAAGATAGAAATTTACTGCCCTGAAAACTCAAAAAACTATACAAAATTGAGGAAAAATGACGGGTTTGGGTTGAAAAACCGAAAAAAATTTCCTGAATCCTGTAAAAAGAAGTGGTTTATACCAAAAAAACGTATTTTAAGTCCGCTAAAATAGAGAAGTACTGGTTTGAAGAGCTTCCAACGAAAACTTCCTTAAAGAGAAGTATCTATATAGGAGGGGGAAGTATAACGGAGGGGACGTAAAACGTAGTGGGAAGTATATGGGAGGGGAAGTATAACGGAGTGGGAAGTATATGGGAGGGGAAGTATAATACGAGGGGGAAGTATAACGGAGTAGAAATATGGGAGGGGAAGTATAAAGAAAGGGGAAGTATAACAGAGGGGGAAGTATAAGGGAACGAAAGTATAAAGGAAGGGGATGTAGTAGGGAGGGAAAGTATAAAGGAGAATTTTCCAAGTTTGTTTTTTCGAAAAATTTTCCAGGTTTTTTTTTTCGGAAAATTTTCTAAGTTCTTTTTTTCGAAAAATTTTCTAAGTTTTTTTTGTTAAAAAATTTTTTTTTTTTTTTCGAATAATTTTCCGGGTTTTTCTTTCTTTTTTTTTTCTTTTTTTTTGGTAAAATTTTTAAGTTCTTTTTTCGAAAAATTCCTTTAAATTGGGAAAACATTCAAAAATTTGGTAAAATTTGGGGGGGGGGGGTAAAAAAACTGAAGAAATTGCCTAAAATCCTTCAAATAGGAGGGGCGTTTACCTATCTGTTTAAAAGAACGCTTGAAAATCCTGTAAAAAAGGAGTCTTTTGACCGAAAAAATTGGGAAAACAACCAAAAATTTGGTAAATGGGGGGGGGGGGAGAAGAAAAACCGAAAGAAATTACCTATAATCCTTCAAAAAGGGGGGTTCTTCTGTTTCAACGAACGCATGAAAATCCTGTAAATAAAGGAGTCTCTTGACCGAAAAATTGGGAAAACAACCAAAAATTTGGTAAATGGGGGGAGGGGGGGGGGGGCGAGAAAAACCCGGAAGAAATGGCCTAAAATCCTTCAAAAAGGGGCGTTTATCTGTTTAAAAGAACGCTTGAAAATCCAACAAAAAAAGGATTCACTCGACCGACAAAATTGGGAAAACAACCAAAAATTTGGTAAATGAGAGGGGGGGGGAGGGGAGAAACCGGAAGAAATGGCCTAAAATCCTTCAAATAGGGGCGTTTTTCTGTTTAAAAGAACGCTTGAAAATCCGGTAAAAAAAGAAACTCTTGGCTGACAAAATTGAGAAAAGTATCAAAAATTTTGTAAAATGAGGTAGAAAAATAAGAGAAAAAATTGGCCCGTTTTCCCCGATTTTCTTGTCTAGAAAAAAAAAAGAACGCCTTTTTTATCTGGCGTTCGGGCGTTAAACATCTTTTTTCCCCGGGTTTTCTTCGACTTTTCGGTGTCAAAACACCCGCTTTATCGGGCGAAATATTTTTTGGGTCTTTTTCCTCGATTTGAACCGACTTTTACGTATCCGAGGATAGATTAAAATTCGGCAAAGGTCCATCGCCCTTTTGTGCATTCAAAATGCTAACCACTTTCACCGGTTCACCTGCCGCCGCTCCCGTTTAGCCCACAAAATCTTGATATCGTTTTAAAAAAAGGATTTCATGAAATTTTTACGTAAAAAGACTTTAAATCGGTTATTTTTATGTAACTTTTTTTTTTCCACCGCAATCCAAAATGTACGCAGTGATTAAAAAAATAAGTACCTACCGTTTAAAGCCGGTTTATGTGATAGCGCGCTTCGATTAAAAATACCGATTTCTTCATTGCTTTTTTTTTTCCAAAAAAAATAAAGCCCTAAGGATATATTTTTCTTCCTAAAAATGACTTTCTATCAGGGGTTCAAGGAGGAGGATGTATAAGGGAGGGGAGTATAAAGGAGGGGGAAGTATAAAGGAGAGGGAAGTATAAAGGAGGGGGAAGTATAAAGGGGGAGTATTAATGGGGAAGTATAACGGAGGGGAAGTATAACGGAGGGGGAAATATAAGGGAGGGGAAGTATGACGGAGGGAGAAGACTTTTTTTTTGAAAAAAAAAAAATAAATAACAGTTTTGACCCCTTCTTTCTTAATAGCTTTGTTCCTACCGCAGTTTGAAACTGGTATGAAACTTCTGAAGCATGCGCAGAAGGATTTGGACTTCATATTTGACGTCGTTCAAACCGTTTGTCAAATCTGAAGTCATCTGGCGTCAAATTTGACTCGAAAATCCTTCTACGCATGCTCCAGAAGTTAGAAACAGCGGTTGGAACAAAGCTAACTTTTACACCTTTCAAACTATAAGCTCCAGGCAATTTTTTCGCTCCAAAACGTTGACCTACTTTCCGGTATTTTTGAAATTTTGTTGGCATTTTGTTAATTGATGAGCGTTCCGTGTGATTGTCTCATAAAAACTATTAAAATCCTCTTGTATAACAGGTTACGCGTTCCTTATAATTTTCGAGACCTTTTGAACTAAAAATGACCAACGGACTTTCAACATTTGAAACGTCGAGGAGAAAATATCCTTCTTCACCATTGTTTAAAGCGTAATTGAGACCATTTTTAACGGTAGTTTAACTCGAAGATGATAACCGGAAGGTGGGAGTTACAAACAATAACATTAGCTTTGTTCCAACCGCAGTTTGAATCTGATTTGAAACTCCTGGAGCATGTGCAGAAGGAACTGCACGTAAATTTTGTCGTCAGATGACTTTGACGGACAAACGATTTAAACGACGTTAAGTCCAAATCCTTCTGGGCATGCTCCAGGAGTTTCAAACTGCGGTACGAACAAAATTAAGTCAACAGGTTTGGCTTATTCTTCATATTTTGAAGAATTTAAGGGAATATTTGAGCATACTTTTGCTTTTTAACTTCCTTAAGGGGATATGAGGGTTTTAAGTTGGTTGCTTTGTACATTTTTCGTTGTGAGCAACGGTTTTCGGTTTTTCCCTTTTATCTTGGAAACCGTCGCTCAAAACGAAAAATGTTCTAAGTAAAAGTTGTAGCTACAAAATTTTACTACATACAATATCTTATTGATTTTTTCCGTCAGAGCAATATTTTAGGAGATATGAAGGTTTTAAGTTTTCAGACAGGCTCTGTCGGATTATTAGTTTTAACCTCATAACTCCTTAAATATTGCTCTTACGCAAGTAATGAATAAATAAATTTTTGTAGGAAATCTTTGTACCTACAACTTTTACTTAGGACATTTTTTCGTTTTGAGCGACGGTTTCCGAGATAGAAGGGAAAAACCGAAAACCGTTGCTCACAACGAAAAATTTGCAAAGCAACTCACTTAAGAACCCTCATATCTCCTTAAGTGTTGCTCTGACAAAAAAACCAATGAGGTCTTTTTTGTAGGAAATTTCCGTAGCTACGACTTTTACTTATGAAATTTTTTCGTTTTGAGCTTCGGTTTCCGAGATATAAGGGAAAAACCGAAAACCGTTGTTAACAACGAAAAATTTGCAAAGCAACCAACTTAAATACTTCCATATCTCCTAAAGTATTGCTCTAACGGAAAAAACTAATAAGATATTTTCTGTTGTAAATTTCAGTACCTACAACTTTTACTTAGGAAATTTTTTCGTTTTGTGTGACGGTTTCCGAGATAAAAGGGAAAAACCGAAAACCGTTGTTAACAACGAAAAATTTGCAAAGCAACTCACTTAAAAACCATCATACCTCCTTAAAGAAGATGTGATCCAGGTCGGGTTTTTGGTTAGTGGTAGTTATACTTCCCCTCCCTTGTACTTCCCCCTCCGTTATACTTCCCCCTCCTATATTTTTACTTCTCTTTAAGGAAGTTTTCGTAGGAAGCTCTTCAAACAAGTATATTTACGACCTTTTACGACAATTCTGTGTTAATTTGTAACAGAGATAATTGGCGTACTAGTTAAGCGATCATTTTCGTAAGCACTTTATTACGTAAAATAAATAGATTTTCTAGGAAAACTTGCTGTAGATTAGAAATAGGAATCTTAATTGCTGGAATCTGCACATCAGGAAAAAGATTGATAATCTAAAGATCGACTTTCAATATGTTCTCTTTCTTCCAACTTCCTCGTGATATGTGACATTTGAAAAAACGGAAACGGCTGGAAAGGGTATTGCACAATAAAAGTAGTCTCGATCCGGGTATTATTAAAATAAAAAAAGCGAAGCTTCCAAATCGCCCTTCCCTTCTTCAAGCGCGATGGAGGGGTTGATTCTTCTACATCTCATGTGGAGCCTACATATATAAAGTCTTCACCCTACATTCGAGCAGATCCAAAACTACCTTCAAAGTGAACATTTTTGGTTTTTTCTCTCCATTCAAAAATCCTAACATGTCTGGACTTAAAATTTCCGTAAGTACTATTTCCCTACTTTGAAAAAAAAAAAAAAAATATCGCCTCTTTTTAGGTTTTTTGCCAGAAAAATAGAAATCCTCTACCAAAACACACAAAAAATTTTTTTCCAGACTCTAATTTTTGATTAATTAATTAATTTAGAAATAATATTTTGAAACACTATAATTTGCCGAATTTTTAATTAAAAAACCATTTTTGGTTGATGATTTCCATTTTTTGGGGCAAATTTTTTGGCCTCAAATTATAAGGAAATTTTTAGGTTTTGATACATTTCCACCTTGGCTTTAAATTTAATTTTAGGAAATTTTTAAAAAGATTTCAAAATTTTGCAGTCATTTCTGGGGATATTATTTTAAAAATGGGACTAAAAATAGTAATTTATCATCATTTTTAGGAAAACTTAAATTCAAGCTAAAATGCGCAGAAGGATCTGCACGTCTTTGACGACAGATGACTTCAGATTTGACGGAAACACGATTTACGTCAAATATGACGTCCAAATCCTTCTGCGCATGCTCCATTAGTTTCAAACTGCGGTTGGAACAAAGCTAACGCTGGGACCTGTAGTTTTCCAGTTATCGCTAAATCATAGTAAAAGGTCGACAGAAAATATTTTGACCACAAGAATCCGGAATTTCTTACGTAGTGCTCTAAGAGTGAAAGGTCTAATTTAAAAGAAAAAAAGAATTAAAATATTGAAGGAACTTATCAAGGGTTTTTTATTTCGTTTTTTAGTTTTTACTATTTGGAAAGTAGATTGTCCGTATAAATAGGCCATTAGTATGCCGGGGAAACGGGAAAAAAAGTCAAAAAACAACGGAAATTCTTAAGAAAGTACAAGTCTGGAGCTTCTTTTCAGAGAAGGAACAATATAGGAAGTATTAAGGAGGGGGACATATAAAGGAGGAGGAAGTATAAATAAAGGAGAAGTATAAAGGAGGGGAAGTATAACGGAGGGGGAAGTATAAGGGAGGGGAAGTATAAAGAGGTCATTTAAGTTTAAGGAGTTTTTTTTTCAAAAATTTTTCCAAGTTTTTGTTTTTTGAAAAGTTTTTTAAGTTTTTTTTTTCAAAAAAATTTTGCGTTTTTTTCGAAAAATTTTTAAGTATTAAGGTAGAAATAATGGGAATTTAGCCCTAGGGGTGTGCCTCTCGTAACGGGTGGAAGTATATAATTTCTCCCTACTAAAAAAACACCAAAAACCCCAAAAATTTGTAAAAAATATAAGGAGTATTTGTTGAAAATTTTGTGAATATCGGACCAATGGTTCGGCCGCAGCGCAGTTTTTAAAATTTAAAAGACATGGATTCGCCATTTTTTCGAAATTCAAAAATCGTTAGTTTTTTGTTTATCGACTAAAGAAAATTTGGTGAAAATCGGTTGAAAACTGTGGCCGTGAAGTATTCTGGAAAAACTACGGACGGCCGGCACCACAGACAAAGTTGAGAACGGTAAAGATCAATATTCGATTTAATCCTCCGGGGTCTGGAAAACCCTTCCCCAAAAACCCGACCTAGAGGGTATCACAATAACTTCTTTAAGGAAATTAAAAGTGGATTGCTGAAAATTATAGTATTTATCCTCTTACTTCCTTATAAATCGAAACTTTTCTCATAAATTGAACGTTCAGAATCGCCAAACGACGGTTTCTCACGTACTCATAAACGGGTCAAGACGGAACCAGTACGGGAGAAAGAAACTGACCTAACGTTACGACAAAAATGGACCTTACGCAACAAAATGCACTTCTCCTTTTATTGTTATTTGACCTAATTTCCGGGGAAGTCGTTAGAGAGCTTAAGCGATATGTGCAACGGGAACGGGTAGAACTCGTTAACGAGTAGCGCAAACGTAACCATGTTGGAAGGTTATGAGCCCTTTCCTCCGTTAGTTTAGTCATTGACCGCTTGGAGAGCTGATTACTCTACAGGTTTTCCTTTGCTAATTTTTATTTTCTTTTTCATTAGATTGTCTTGGTTCTTTCTTTGGTCGCTATTGCAACGTCGGCACCGACACCTGGAGGATTCGGCGGAAAACAGTAAGAAAATAATTTTTATACCTTCATTTAATTTTTGTTTTACAGCACCCATTATGTGATCCACGTGCCATACCACGTGCACACCATTCATAAATACCACAAAGTACCAGTTTACATCAAAACCCACACGCACACCCACACCCACACTGGTTCATACCATGACGACCATCATGTCGACCTTCACGGATGGCACGGATGGGACTGAAAAGACGGCTCAGAATTCAATGAAGTTACCTCCATCTAGTTCAAAACCAATAATTTTTTTTTTAAAAATGAAAGCTATTTTGACTGATAACTTTTTATTTTAAATCTTTTTCATGTACCTAATTTTTTTATGTTAATAAAGTAATTTTAAAAACTAATTCTTTTGTTATTTAGAGCCTATTTTTTGAGCCATTTGGAGTTTTCCTAAAGGCCTTAAGGCCTAGTTTTTCGGGTGCCCAAATCTCAGCTTCCTGCCGACCGATCGTCTTGAAATTTAGCACAGATCTTCTCTAATATACCATGATTAAATGCTAAAAATTTCAAGTCGATCGGTACACAGGTTACCGAGATATAGCACTTCAAAAATCCGGGTTTTCACTGCTCTTTTTCGTATTCAGTCATCCGCGGCTGCAGCTTCGCTATCTCAACCAATCAACCTGAAATTTTGCACAGACCTTCATTTCACCTAGAGAAAGTACCCTTTTCAAGAAGCCAAAAAAGTCTAGCCAAAAAAAAAAGTTAAACATAGTCAAAAAATGAAGGAACAGGTGGAACAGATGGAGCCGTGAATTTAAAGGTTTGGAGCATTGATGATTTTTTATCCTCCTCGGTCCTCGTGGCATTTTATAAATAATAGCTTGGTTCCAACCGCAGTTTGGAACTCCTGGAGCATGCGCATGATTTGGACGTCATTCAAATCCGTCAAATCCGAAGACTTCCAAATTAGACATCTAAATCCTTCTGCGCATGCTCCAGGAGTTTCAAACAGCGGTTGGAACAAATCTATTATGATGATGAGATAATCAAGGTTTTTATTAATTTAATTCGCTTAATTAAGTTCAATTAGCTATCGTTTATTCCAAATAGGGGTAACAGCTCCAGGTGACGTATCTGCTCCAAAGAATCAGCTCTTGACATATGGGCAGAGGAAAGGAAACCTCAACGGAAGGTAATCGATCAACAAACTTCAAGCAGTCATATCTACAGTTTTTACAGTTCTTCTGCTGATGAATTGACGTTTGCCATTAAATTTGTGAAGTGTCTGCTGTAAAATCGAATAATGGACGACGAAGTAGAAATCAAAGAAGAATTGTTGTACTTGGAAAACTCGGAAAGCCAAGACTTTGTGGGAGAAATCAAAGAAGAATGGGAAGATGAAGGGGAAATCGATATGTCAAAAGATGCAAGTTCTGCTGACATCAAGGAGGAAGTTAAAGAAGAAACGATTGCGTGGAATAGCTTCGAGGAACCAGAAGGATCATCAAATCGATGGTACGACTGCGATATGTGTAGTGGGCGTTTCAGATCATCCTATGGGCTACAAAAACACTTAAGTGTCCACACGTCAAAGAAAGGACCTGTAGAAAAGCGATTCGAATGTGACATCTGCGATACGAAATTTACCGCACGATCTTCATTGATTCGTCATGAAAAAAAGCACACCGGAGAAAAACCCTACGAATGCCATTTATGCCTAGCGAAGTTCAGCGAACGGTGTTCATTGAGCCGTCATCAAAGAACGCACACCGGAGAAAAACCATACGAATGCGAGATTTGCTATAAGAGGTTCGGTGATCATGGAGATTGGAAGCGTCATGTACGAAACCACTCCGGAGAAAAACCATTCGAATGTGAAATTTGTCATGGGAAGTTTAGAGAAAAAAGATATTTAGATTGTCATATAAGAACCCACACCGGAGAAAAGCCATACGAATGCGATTTCTGCAACGTGAGGTTCAGCGCACGATGCTCATTGGTCCGTCATGTGAGAACCCACACCGGAGAAAAACCATTCGCATGCGATTTTTGCAATAAGAAATTCATTACCACAAGAGATATGAAGCGCCATATTTTATCCCACACCGGAGAAAGACCATACGAGTGCCATATTTGCCAGGCGAAATTTAGTCGAGGGCCTAATTTAAACACACATATGAGAATCCACACGGGAGAAAAACCATACGAATGTGAATTTTGCCATTTGACTTTCAGAGCTCTAAGACATATGAAGCGTCATGTAAGAACCCACACCGGAGAAAAACCACACAAATGCGATCTCTGTAACGCGAGTTTTGGTGAACGAGAAAATTTGAAGCGACACATTTTTAGATCCCACGCCGGAGTAAAATTGTTCGAATGCGAGTTTTGCCAGGTGAAGTTCAGCGAACGATCTTCATTGATTCGTCATGTAAGAATCCACACCGGAGAAAAACCACACGAATGCGAGATTTGCCATAGGAAGTTCAATCGAGGATCTACTTTAAAGACACATATGAGAACCCACACCCGGGAAAAACCGTATGGATGTGAGATTTGCACAGCGAAGTTCAGTTTTCGAAACGATCTGAAGAGTCATTTAAGAGCCCACACCGGAGAAAAACCATACGAATGTGACCATTGTAAGATGAGGTTCAGTGAACGAGGAAATTTAAAACGTCACATTATAAGGTCCCACACCGGAGAACAATCATACGAATGCAAAGTTTGCACGGCGAAGTTTAAACAAGGACGTCATTTAAAGGCTCATATGAAAACCCACACCGAAGAAAAACCATCCGAGTCCACCCCAAACCTCGGAGAATAACGCCTTATATACCACTGTAATATTTTTCTTCAAAATAAAAACCAAGAGACCTCTCAGATATCTTTTCATTTGTCCGTTAGCCAAAGAACTGCAGTCGTCGACAAATCGAAAGGGTTTGCGGCTTGTCGACGAATGGCTGCAGTAAGTAGAAACTTTATTTCTTAAGATATTAGAGGATACAGCAGGTATTAGCTGGCAGTTACTGTATCCTCAAATACGTTAAGAACTAAAGGTTCTACGGACTGCAGTCGTTCGTAGAAAAGTCGAAAATCCTGCTGTATCCTCAAATATCTTAACAAATAAAGGTTCTACGGAGACTGCAGCCGTTCGTCGACAAATCGAAACCCTGCTGTATCCTCAAATACCTTAAGAACTAAAGGTTCTACGTGCTGCAGCCGTTCGTCGACAAGTCGAAAATCCTGCTGTATCCTTAAATATCTTAAGAACTAAAGGTTCTACGGACTGCAGTCGTTGGTGAACAAATCGAAAATCCTGCAGTTTCCTCAAATACCTTAAGAACTAAAGGTTCTACGGACTGCGGTCGTTGGTGAACAATTCGAAACCCTGCTGTATCCTTAAATATCTTAAGAACTAAAGGTTCTAGAGGTTCTACGGACTGCAGCCGTTCGTCGACAAGTCGAAAATCCTGCTGTATCCTCAAATACCTTAAGAACTAAAGGTTCTACGGACTGCAGCCGTTCGTCAACAAATCGAAAGTCCTGCTGTATCCTCAAATATCTTAAGAACTAAAGGTTCTACGGACTGCAGTCGTTGGTGAACAATTCGAAACCCTGCTGTATCCTCAAATATCTTAAGAACTAAAGGTTCTAGTGGTTCTACGGACTGCAGTCGTTCGTCGACAAGTCGAAAATCTTGCTGTATCCTCAAATATCTTAAGAACTAAAGGTTCTACGGACTGCAGTCGTTGGTGAACAAATCGAAATCCTGCTGTTTCCACAAATACCTTAAGAACTAAAGGTTCTACGGACTGCAGCCGTTGGTGGACAAATCGAAACCCTGCTGTATCCTCAAATATCTTAAGAACTAAAGGTTCTAGTGGTTCTACGGACTGCAGCCATTCGTCGACAAGTCGAAAATCCTGCTGTATCCTCGAATATCTTAAGGACTAAAGGTTATACGTACTGCAGCCTCTCGTCAACAAATCGAAAGTACTGCTGTATCCTCAAATATCTTAAGAACTAAAGGTTCTACGGGCTCGACCACTAAGTAAGGATTTGTGCTCCTACCTAAGACCTCTCTCATAAGCCTAATTTGATGAAGATCCGACTATTGCTTCTCGAGAAATCTTCAACTAATGGGGAAAAAACATGAAAATTCCGCTATATCCCCAAATATCTCAAAAACTAGAGGTTTTAAAGACTTGACCACTAAGTTAGGATTTGTGCCCCTGCCTAAGAACATTCAAAAAGTCTTATTTTACGGAGATCCGACTATTTTGTGTGAGATTTAACGTTTTTTCACAACAGATGGTAACACTGTCTCCTTAGTATTTTGTAACCTTCCCAATTTCGGCTTGAAGTTCTAATCAAAACACCCAACTGAAACTTATCTCTATAAGTTCGAATCAACTAAAAGCAATTACTGAACATAAAAAAAAGTATAAGAAAATGCTATTTTTTATGTAAAAACTGATTGAATGACTCGATTTTCTGGTTAAGTATTTCGTTGAGGTCTGTATAAAAGCCTTTTTTTTCTCATAATTTAAGTTAAAATTGATTTAAATGGTTAAGATGAGATTTGGGCCCAAAATGATTTTATTAGCTTTGTTCCAACCGCAGTTTGGAACTCCTGGAGCATGTGCAGAAGGATTTGCACGTCAAATTTGACGGACAAACGGTTTGAGTGACGTCAGATTTGACGTTTGAGTCCTTCTGCGCATGCTCCAGGAGTTTCAGACTGCGGTTGGAACAAAGCTAGCATAAATGTCCATTTCTTATGGATGAATTTTTTAGGTTGAGGAGTTAAAATGGAAAGCGATAACGTAAATGAGGGAAGTCTGATTGTGAACTACCTTCCGAACGATTTCACCGAAGAAGATTTAAGAGTTCTTTTCTCTGAGATCGGCCCAGTAAAAGGATGGACGCTCATGAGAGACCACACAGCGAAAATAAGCTTAGGATACGGCTTCGTAAATTTCACGACGAAAGACGACGCACAAGCAGCCATCGACAAATTAAACGGTTTAAAAATTGACAATAAAATAATAAAAGTTTCCTACGCTCGGCCATGCTGCGAAGCAACCAAAGGAACCAATATTTATGTCGCTGGTCTTCCTTTTTCAACCACCGATGTGCAACTGCTGGATATCTATTCAAACTTTGGGCGAATAATCGATCATAAAATAATAAAACCGCAGGTCAATTTGAGTAGTGCCAAATGTGCTGCTTTAATCCGCTATGGTCTTAGATCAGAAGCTTTATCAGCAATTGAAGCCACAAATGGAAAAATTTTATCCACTTTTTCTTCTCCTTTGACTGTCAAATTCGCTCATAATCCTAAACTTCGTTTAAAATCTTATTCAGATTTTATCCCTTTTAACCCGATGAATGATCAGACTCATGTTTACCCTTTGTTCGTGTTTAATCTACATTCGAACACCGAAGAAAAAGACCTTTGGAAACTTTTCGGGCCTTTTGGTGCTATTAAAGGTGTACGTGTGTCACCGAAAAAGGATTCGGGTTTGTCAACATGCTCTACAGGTCCGACGCTGAAAGTGCGGTGAGGGCTCTAAACGGTTCCAATTTTCGCGACCGAATTATCCAAGTTTCTTTCAAAAGTTCGAGACCTCGCCATTAAAATTAGGGACCAACTTTTTATTATTATTATTATTATTATGGCCGTAGGATTCAGGCCTTATTTATAGAGTCGTAGAACTCAGTCCTCATTACTTTTATTGTTCATTATTATACTTTATGATTAATTTTTATTTTTTATTCTTTATTCCACCCTTTTTTTTCTTTATTTGATGACTGACGGGCAGAGATGGGCAAAATCTTAATCATGAATATGATCGATAATCATATGAATATGATGAATATGATCATGAATATGATTAAGATTTTAAATCATAGGAATATTTTTCTGTGATTAAGAATAAGATTAAAATCACACTCGTGAGTATGATTAAGATTAAAATCACACTCGTGAGTATGATGAAGATTAAAATTACACGCGTGAGTATGATTAAGAATAAAATCCTAATCACAGAGATGATTAAGAATCAACTCTTAATCACAGGAAATCTGTGATTAATCCCAGAAATCTGTGATTGATCACCGGAATGTTGTGATCAATTACAGGAATCTGTGATTAATCATAGGAAAAATAATGATTAATCATATGAAAATAATGATCAATCATTGGAATCTGTGATTAATCATAGGAAAATAATGATTAATCATTGGAATCTGTGATTAATCGTAGGAAAATAATGATTAATCATTGGAATCTGTGATTAATCGTAGAAAATAATGATTAATCATTGGAATCTGTGATTAATCCTAGGAAAATAATGATTAATCATTGGAATCTGTGATTAATCATAGAAAATAATGATTAATCATTGGAATCTGTGATTAATCATAGGAAAATAATGATTAATCATTGGAATCTGTGATTAATCGTAGGAAAATAATGATTAATCATTGGAATCTGTGATTAATCATAGGAAAATAATGATTAATCATTGGAATCTGATTAATCATAGGAAAATAATGATTAATCATTGGAATCTGTGATTAATCATAGGAAAATAATGATTAATCATTGGAATCTGTGATTAATCATAGGAAAATAATGATTAATCATTGGAATCTGTGATCACAGCTTTCTGGGATTAATCACAGATTTCCTGTGATTAATAGTTGATTCTTAATCATCTCTGTGATTTTATTCTTAATCATACTCCTGAGTATGATTTTAATCATACGTTTACTACGTGAATACGAATTTAATCTTTCTTAATCACAGAAAAGTATTCCTATGATTTAAAATCTTAATCATATTTATGATTAAGATTTTGCCCATCTGTGCTGACGGGGATGAAAATTTCTTTTGCTCCTACTATGAGGGAAATGAAACTTTACCGCCCTTGGGAGGTAAAACGAGGAAAAGCTCTCGACATTTTCAAAATAGCTAAAAATAAGATGAAAATTGACGTCGTGGAATGTTCCGGAATAAACGCCCAAAACCTGGCGGATGTAAAAGTTGAAAATTTCAAAAATTTTAATTTTAAATAACTACCTCACCATTCGCACAACTGAAATAATTTATTCTTCAAAATATTACCATCATATTGTTTTAAAATATGAAAATAAAAAAAAGAAGATATGGGAAGGAGTTTCTAAAAGGGTCATCATAAAACAGCATAAAGCATTTTGTATAAAATTAATTAATTCATCTGACTATTTAACTAATTTAAGCAATTATTTATAATTAATGTGAAAAACTCACCTTTTGATAGAAGAAAAATTGGTAGATTTCAAAGAAAAGAAATCCCCAGGGCCAGCTCTGGAAAGAAGACTGAACTAAATATGTTTGTGCAAGCGTTTTGTGATTTTCCCGCTTTTTTTGATATGATAACAATTTTTTTTTGCAAATAACATAATTATTTATTTAATGAAGTTAAAATAGAAAGAGTATTTTTATTTATTTGTTTATATTTAAATATGTATTGTAAAATTTTTTTATTTTATGTGGAAAAAAAATTGAGAAGGCAGTGGCAGCTTTTACCCTTCCTCGAACCCTAGTTTTCGGTTCTGCATTCAGAATTTAAGACATCCTCTTTTTAAAAAGTAAGTTTACTTCAAATTTTTTTAAAAAAACAGCTGATTTTTCTGGACAAATCAAAGTCTATTGCATCCAGCTGTTCCAAAATGTACTTTCAATACTTCTTTGCTATCTGCCAGAAACTGCCAGAAGCAACTAGAAATCCATCTAAAAACTGTAAATTTTAGCAGATTTTAGGCGAAAATAGCCTTAAAATTAGGTACTTTCAAAAGTTGTCAAAAGTTTTTGTGTGAATAGTCTAATTTACTTGAAATTTTGCGTAGATTAAGAATCTGAAATAAAGTAATAGTCTGGAGCTGGCCCCGACGGGAACTTCCTTAAAGAGAAGAAACAATATAGGAGGGGGAAGTATAATGGAGGGGATGTGAAAGGAAGAGGAAGTATAACGGAGGGAGAAGTATAATGGAAGTTTTAATAAATTCGAATATGGATCTATACCGATCTCAACTTTGTCTGTGGTGCCGGCCGTCCGTAGTTTTTCCGGAACACTTTACGGCCACAGTTTTCATCCGATTTTCACCAAATTTTCTTTAGCCGGTGAAGAAGAATGTAACGAGGGCGATTTTTGAATTTCAAATAAATGGCGGAGATATGTATGTCTGTTTGAAATTTTAAAAAATTCGCTGCGGCCGAACCGTTCGCGTTGGTCCGATTTTCACCAAATTTTCACCAATTACTCCTTATATTTTTTCAGAAATTTGGTGTAAAAAAATTGTCACTTTTTAATTTTTTTTTTGTAGGGAGAAATTTCATACTTCTACCCTTTACGAGAGGCACATCCCTAGGCCAAAGAGCCCATTATTTCTACCTTGACACTTAGAAAATTTTTCGAAAAAAGAACTTAGAAAATTTAAAAAAAAAGAAAGAAAAAAAGGAAAAGCCGGAAAATTTTTCGAAGAAAAACTTTGAAAATTTTTCGAAGAAAAAAAAATAAAATAAAGAAAGAAAAAAGAAAAAAAAAGGTAAACCCGGAAAATTTTTAAAAAATTAGAAAATTTTCGAAAAAAAGAACTTGGAAAATTCTCCTTTATACTTTCCCTCCCTTATACATCCCCTTCCGTTATACTTTCGTTCCCTTATACTTCCCCCTCCGTTATACTTCACCCTCTGATATATACCCCTCACTTAACCTTCCCCCTCCTATATTATAATTCCCCTCACTTATACTTTTCCCTCCGTTATACTTCCCCTCCCAAATACTTCCCACTCCGTTATACTTTCCCTCCCATATACTTCCCCCTCCTATATATACTTCTCTTTAAGGAAGTTTTCGTTGGAAGCTCTTCAAACCAGTACTTTTTTTAGTAGGAAGAAATTTCGTATTTCTACGCATTAGGAGAGGCACATCCGTAGGCCAAAGAACCCATTATTTCTACCTTGACACTTTTAAATTTTCGAAAAAAAGAACTTGAAAAATTTTTCAAAAAAAAAAATACCCGCAAATTTAAAAAAGAAAACATGGCAAATTTTTCGAAAAAAAAAACTCCGAAAATAAAAAAAAACTCGGAAAATGAAAAAACTCGGAAAATTTTTCAAACAATAAACTTAAAAAATTTGTTTAAAAAACATAGGTATATGGAAAATTTTTTGGAAAAAAAATTCCCCCTCCCTTATACTTCCCCTTCCATATACTTCCCCCTCCTTTAAACTTAAAAAACATTCTTTAAAAATATAGGAGTAACTGGTGAAAATTTGGTGAAAATTGGTTGAAAACTGTGGCCTTAAAGTGTTCCGAAATAAATACGGACGGACGGCACTACAGACAAAGATGAGATCGGTAAAGATCAATATTCCATTTGATTGGAAGACCCTTCCCCAAAATCCCGACGTGGAAGGTGTTTACTATACCATTATTTTGATTAAAATTAAAGGGGAATAACATTTAAAATTAAACTGAATTTTTCGTTAAATAGTCATGTATATTATACAGATAACAAAGTATGAAAATATAATATAAAAAAATATAACATCAAAATACAACAAGAAGACTTTGGTCTTGGATCACAAAATTGGGGTTATTCTAAAAGAAAATTTAAAAACCGTGTTCGAAAACTTGGTAGCTAATGGAGTTGGATGATTTTGGACTGAGGAGGCCGTCGTCGGATTTCTTTCCGGCGGATGCGTGGTGGACGGTGTATGAGACTGAAGATGCGAGTGCTGCAGATTTTCCTTGAGGGGAGGAGAATTTGTGGCCGCCGAAGCCGCCGAATCCTCCGTGGCCGCCGCCGCCTGAGCCGCTGTCGTCGTCACCGTGGATGTGACCGTGAGAGAGTTCTCCGCCGTGGACGTCTTCGTGGCCTAAGTCACCACCGTGTGAGTGTCCGTGTCCAACGCTGCCTCCGTGAGAATGACCGTGCCCGACGCTGCCTCCGTGGGAATGACCGTGCCCGATGTTTCCGCCGTGGGAATGTCCGTGTCCTAGGCTACCACCGTGAGAATGACCGTGCCCTACGCTTCCGCCGTGGGAATGTCCATGCCCAACACTTCCGCCGTGTGAGTGACCGTGCCCGACACTTCCGCCGTGTGAGTGACCGTGCCCGACACTTCCGCCGTGTGAGTGACCGTGCCCGACACTTCCGCCGTGTGAGTGACCGTGCCCGACGCTTCCTCCGTGGGAATGCCCGTGCCCAACGCTTCCACCGTGCGAGTGTCCATGTCCGATGCTACCACCGTGCGAATGTCCGTGGCCTACGCTTCCTCCATGTTCGTGTCCGTGCCCGACGCTTCCGCCGTGGGAATGTCCATGTCCAACACTTCCGCCGTGTGAGTGACCGTGCCCGACGCTTCCGCCGTGTGAGTGACCGTGCCCGACGCTTCCGCCGTGAGAATGTCCATGTCCGACACTTCCTCCATGAGAATGTCCGTGCCCGACACTTCCACCGTGGGAATGACCATGCCCGATGCTTCCTCCGTGTGAATGACCATGTCCAATGCTTCCGCCGTGAGAGTGGCCGTGTCCGATGCTTCCTCCGTGAGAATGACCATGTCCTACACTTCCACCGTGCGCATGTCCGTGACCGACGCTACCTCCATGAGAATGGCCGTGCCCAACACTACCCCCATGTGAATGCCCATGTCCAACACTTCCACCGTGAGCATGTCCGTGGCCGACACTTCCCCCGTGACTATGACCGTGACCGACACTTCCTCCGTGAGAATGTCCATGTCCGACACTTCCTCCATGAGAATGACCGTGCCCAACACTTCCGCCGTGTGAGTGACCGTGCCCGACGCTTCCTCCGTGAGAATGTCCATGTCCGATGCTACCGCCGTGCGAATGGCCGTGCCCGACGCTTCCTCCGTGAGAATGTCCATGTCCGATGCTACCGCCGTGCGAATGTCCGTGCCCAACACTTCCTCCGTGTGAGTGTCCATGCCCAACGCTCCCTTCGTGAGCATGACCGTGGCCGACTTCCCCTCCATGTTTATGTCCATGACCGACGCTTCCTCCATGAGAGTGTCCGTGGCCGACTTCCCCTCCATGTTTATGTCCGTGTCCAATCTCTCCATGATGCTTATGCCCGTGTCCAATCTCTCCGTGATGTTTATGCCCGTGACCGACACTTCCTCCGTGGTGATGTCCATGTCCAAGCTCACCATGATGCTTATGACCGTGCCCAATATCACCATGATGTTTATGCCCATGTCCAATCTCTCCATGATGCTTATGCCCATGTCCGATATCTCCATGATGCTTATGCCCATGCCCAATATCACCAAGATGCTTATGTACATGATCTACCTTCCCTTGATGATAATGCACATGATTAATCGTATCATCCCCTGAATTATCCCCTAAATATTTCACTCCCAACGCCCTATAAAAAAATCATATAAACAAAAATATTTTCATACATCATTTTTACCCTGTGGCTTCAGCTTTCAAATCGGGTATGGCAGCAGGATGGCTGATGACCGACACTTTTTCAGAACTTGCTGTGACGACGACAGCGAGCACTGTGACTAGTAGTGGGTTAAGCAACTTCTGAAAAAAATAGTTACAGATTTAATCGAAATACACACGGTCTTACAAAAGACATTATGACACTTGATTTTATATAGGCTTATGGTCGATTTTCTGCTTCCAAGATCACCGGACTGGAAACCAAGGGAACGATCAGCCGACCGTGTTAAAATCCTTTGTCTATACCGAAATCCGAATTACTGCTACTTAGTCACCGATTTCATCGAATTTTAAAATTCAAAGTTCCTCAAATCTCAACAAACAACCCCAACAAAAACAGCGAAATTTTACGAAACTAGAAAATTTTAAGGATTAACGAAAAAAATAATGCTTAGGTCGATGAAGTCTCTTTTAAAAAATTTGACCAAAACTTCCCCAATCTCAAAAACTACTGGTCAGTTGCCCGCGCTCATGCTTTGCACCGAAAGGCTGAATAAACAGTAATCCCTCACAGACTTACCCTCATCTTGAGAAGTTTAAAAATCCTTTTCGTGTTCCTTGACCGGAGGGTAACACCGGACTGATGCTGGAGTCCTTCTTTTCCACGGGTATATAACAATATTGCTACATCAAAAAATCAATCACTTAGATACGGCTGTCTCTGTCTAAAATGCACGTGGTGGGGCTAAACGCTGCGTATATTTCCCCTTTCTATTGTCCAGACATTTTTTTTACCTTTATCTTTTTCTCTGTTTTCTTCCCCCCTCTTTTTTTTTGAATCAACACAAAATCCGCGTTTGAGATGGTTATGCACCTACGATTTTTTTTCTTGTGTGCAGATTATCCAATGCATTTTTATATAGTAAAATCTGAAAAAAAGCTACCTTGAGCTTTCTTCCGACGAAACTTCATCCAAAAAGGCTATAGAGGGATAAGAGGGTCAAAATGGCCTAAGTTCCTATTTTGCTGAAAAAATTCATGAAGACGCCTTATATAAGACTAAAAAATGAGGAAAATTTCAGTTCAAAAAGATCAAAGGTTTTCGTGAAAAACGCGATTTTCTCATTTCAGAAAATAATTAATATCTCGAGAACTAATAGTCCCACAGAGCCCAGATTTTTTGCGGCTTATAGAGCTTCCAAAGACCCACCTTTGAGTATTTTTTTCAAAGTTTTCCGACCTCAATAAATGCTCGAATTTTTAATTTCAAAATTCCAAAACCTCGAAAAAAATTGTTCCTGAAGAGGTAACGTTACTAAATCAATACTATATGTTAAAAAACTAGTTTTTTACTTGTCAGAATTTTTTCAGATTTTTCGAAGTGGTAGAACAATATTTTCTGAATTTTTTTCTGAATTTTTCGCTCTACATGGTGAACCATGGGAATTAATTAATCTCGTTAAACATTCATTATTATTGTTAGGTGGAAAATATATAATTTATGCAAAAGAATCGTCTTTTGCCGACTGAAGGAATCGTCTTTCGCCGATTGAAGTAGTCGTCTTTTGCCGACTGAAGGAATCGTCTTTTGCCGACTGAAGGAATCGTCTTTCGCCGATTGAAGTAATCGTCTTTTGACGATTGGGAAGTATCGTCTTTTGCCGACTGAAGGAATCGTCTTTTGACGATTGGGAAGTATCGTCTTTTGCCGTACTTCTCATTCTTTTGCCCATGGTTCACAAATCACTTTGACAAATCGTCGCGTTAGTTCTAACACCTGATAAGTCATTTTTTATCAATTTTGAGTTAGGCGTTGTTTCTGATGGTAAATTTGTTGAGAATCGAATTCCGTTGGTAGTTTATCCCTATTACCAACAGAAAACGCGCAGTTCACGATTTAGCCAACAGGTGATGCATTTAATTCCCATGGTTCACCATGTAGGTACAGCGAAAAATTCAGAAAAAAATTCATAAATATTGTTCTACCACCTCGAAAAATCTGAAAAAATTCTGACAAGTAAAAAACTAGTTTTTTAACATAATATAGTATTGATTTAGTAACCACTTCAAAAATTCAAGCATTTATTGAGGTCGGAAAACTTTGAAAAAAATACTCAAAGGTGGGTCTTTGGAAGCTCTATAAGCTGCAAAAAAGCTGTGCTCTGTGGGACTATTATTTCTCGAGATATTAATTATTGTCTGAAATGAGAAAATCGCGTTTTTCACGAAAACCGTTGATCTTTTTGATCTGAAATTTTCCTCGTTTTTTAGTGTTATATAGAGGCGTCTTCCTGAATTTTTTCAGCAAAATCGGAGCTTAGGCCATTTTGACCCCCTTATTCCTCTATAGCCTTTGCCTCAATCTTTGTATCTCTGCAAACACGAGTCCTCAGGGGGAAGATATGCGCAGAAACCACCACATGCAGGGTGGCACAATAACCTTCTTTTTGAGGAGGTTAAAAGAAGTTATTGTGTTACCCACCAAGTCTGCGTTTCGGAAAAGAGTCTACCAATCGCTGCAGAAGAAAACTGTGATCTTTGCCCTTTTCTCGTGCTGGACGAGGCAAATTTTGCACTCTTCACTCCCAGATTTTTCACCCGATTTTCACCAAATTTTCAAAAAATCTTCCTTTCTCAAATACATAAGAACAAGAGCCCCCTCCTCCATTTTGAAACAACTTTCTATGGTTCTAGTGTAAAACAAAGCCCGGAATCGAAGTAAAAAAGTTTAATTAAGAACGTGAAATTGCACATTTTACGCAATAGTATAAAGTAAAAGACTTATTTAGAAACGATTTAACTATTTTAGTGTTGCTTCATAAAAATTATATTTTGCGGGCACTATTTTAAATGCGTGGCCATTCATGCGTATCTTTTAAAAAGTCAAATTGTAACGTCTTTCGTAAGTGATGGAAAAACGTTATTTTTCCGCGTTTGGCAAACCTGCAACCTCGTACATCAAAATATTCATTGATTATGATGTAATTCTGGGCGTAACTGAAATTATAAGTTTTTATTTTTTGTTAGTACGATAAAGCGGCGTTGACGTTTTACTTTTGTTCCGTGAAAAAAATGTGGAGCTGATACAACAATACTTTTCACAGTGAGTCTGCTTTTTTAGTGTCCGTTTTTCTGGTTTCTTCCTAGTTTTAAATAGGAAATAAAAATAACAATTGTATAACTGTTGAGAAGTTTATAGGGCCTACGGAGGGAAAATGTTCTTTGACGAAAGGCATCCGAACTAAAAATGTTTAATAAAACGTCTCGTCATAATGCAGTAGTCGCAGAATAATAAGTACTCGTTTGAAGAGCTTCCTACGAAAACTTCCTTAAAGAGAAGTAACACTATAGGAGGGAACTTACAACGGAGGAGGAAGTATATGGGAGGGGAAGTATAACAGGGGGAAGTATAAGGAAACGAACGTATAACGGAGGGGGATGTATAAGGGAGGAAAAGTATAAAGGGGGGGGGGAGTTTTTTTTCAAATTTTTCGAAGTATTTTTTTTTGTTCAAAAATGTTTCAAGTTTTTTTTTTTAATTTTTAATTTTCCCAGTTTTTTTTTTCGAAAAATTTTCCCAGTTTTTTTTTTTCGAAAAATTTGCCGACTTTTTTTTTTTAATTTTTCTAAGTTTTTTTTTTTTTTCGCTTTTTTTGCGCTTTTTTTTTCCGAAAAATTTTCTAAGTTTTTTTTTTTTCGAAAATTTTTTAAGGATCAAGGTAGAAATAATGGAATTTTCGCACAAGGGAGGTCCCTCTCGTAACGGGTGGACGTATGAAATTTCTCCCTACTAATGATAATTATGTAGAGAATTGATAATTTTTTTTTACACCAAAAATTTTTAAATAATATAAGGAGTATTTGGTGATAATTTGGTGAAAATCGGAACAACTGTTTTTCCGCGCAGCGCAGTTTTTAAAATTATAAACAGACATATCTCTGCCATTTTTTCGAAATTCAAAAATCGCAGACGAAAATTGAGGCGCTCCGGGTACGAAGGGCGAACTCAACAAAACGTAGTTTCGAGATATTCGCATTTTAAAGTTTTATGTTACGGGCGAACTCAACAGAAAAGTCATGCCCTAGAATGGGAAAAGGAGTGGGGGTTGTGGACTAGGATGTGGAGTTCGCCCTTCGTACCCGGAGCGCCTCAATTTCTTGTTCAATTATTCAGGAAGGTTGTGTGAAAATTTGGTGAAAATCGGTTGGAAACTGTGACCGTAAAATGTTCTCGAAAAATGCTACTGTCGGACGGCCGGCCGGAACCACTGACAAAGTTGAGATCGGTAAAGATCTCCTCAAAGATCAGCCACCCGTAGATGGCTTTTTATTAAAGCCGAAACCGGTCATGATCAATAAAATCTGTGAGTTGACACTTGTTTTTGGCGTTTTCCGTCAGGCTCACGATGTCCTCCTCTATTGCACCAAAATCAAGATTTCAGTTGCCAAAAAGTAATCTCCGTTATGAAGATTTGACCTATATTTTAAGGATTGCGCTTAGTTATGACTATCATGCACACCATTACTCCGGACATGCCAAGCACGGTCATCAGCATTCCGGCTACGTCCACCACGGGTAGGGACATTCAGCGCAATCGCTGCATAGACATGAACTGGATTCCGGCGACGTACTACAACGAATCATCAAGCGTTTCCATGATAGCGATGCCCAACCGTGATGTCGTCCCCATGGCTGTAGTCTCCGTTTAGCCTGCTGCTCCTCCAATGGCTGCATATTTTGGCCAATGAATTGGCTTAGACCTCTGCACTGCTAGTAAAATTCAAATTCACCTGAGTTTGAAAATGTATAAAAACCGTTTAAAATGTTTTTATTTTTATTTTTTAAATCACAAAACAATTTTTTACATTTTTAAAAACTATCCATAGGGAAATAATCGTCTTTGGTTCTAAAATTGTAGTCGAACATGGGGAATTCATGTTCGAATCTCGGTAGAGAGAATGAGTAGGAGTTGAGGTTGTCACTTTCGTAGTCGACGTTTTCATTCTTTGAAGATTCGCTGTGGTGTTCGTCGCCGGAATCGTGTTCATGTCCATGCTGCGAATGCGCTGAATGTCCATGCCCGTGGTGGACGTTGCCAGAATGTTGATGACCATGCTGGGCATGTCCGGAGTGATGGTGTGCATGATTAGCGTTTCCATGATGGCGATGCCCGTGATCATAATGCCCTCCGTGGTGATGTCCATGGCTGTAGTCTCCGTTATGTTTATGCCCATGGCTATGACCACCTGAATGCTTATGTACATGTTCGTTTTCTCCATGATGTCCATGCTCGTGTACGCTGTAACCCGAATGTTTATGACCATGATGCGCATTTCCTGTATGCTTATGACTATGCGTCGTATACCCTGTATGTTTATGTTGGTGATCCGATGATCCAATATGATGATGCTTATGATCACTATGTCCTACATGTTTATGCCCATGTTCGGCTTTTCCAGAATGCATATGTTCATGATGGGCGTTACCATGATGTTTATGGCTATGCCCGTGCCATCCGTGATGTTTATGCCCATGGCCAAATTCTCCATGATGTTTATGACTGTGTTCTGAACTTCCAGAATGTTTATGATCATGGCTGTGTTCTCCTTGGTGTTCATGTTTATGTTCGTATTTTCCATCGTGGGTATGACCGTGGCCTAAACTTCCGCTATGTTTGTGCTCGTGTTCGCTATGACCTTCGTGACTGTGCGAATGATCGTATTTTCCTGTATGCTTGTGGCTGTGATCGTACTCTCCGTGGTGATCATGATGATGATCGGTTTCTCCTTGATGTCTATGCTCATGAGAGGCATCACCGGTATGCTTATGACCGTGATCGTAATGTCCACCGTGTCTATGCGAATGCTCACCGTGACCTTTATGTTTATGTATATGCTCGAAAACTCCACCATGATGATGCTTATGCTGCACAGCAGAACCTGAATGCTTCAAATCAAGAACCTCATCGTCATGTCTGCCAAAAAACAAGTTATACCAACATAACCACAATGTACACACTTACGATCTCAAATCTACAACTTCTGACGTATTAATTTCATATGGCGCAGCATTTAGACTCAAAAAGCAGCAAAAAACTAAATAAATTTCCTAAAAATTGACGTTTAAAATAAAATTTGAAATTTGAAAATTCCTCACCTTCATGTTCCTTTGGAGGTAAAATGTTTTCTGACTGAGCACAAGAGTCCAGGTTGCCTTTTATATCTTGAAAAATGCTTTTTATGACTGCTAATTGCTACAGAAATAGTAAAATGATCTATTTGTGGACGATCGTTTCTTCCGGAAGACTTTTGAGTCCTTTCTCTTCTATTTCCTTTTTCGTAAAATGGCGGGCGGTGGAAAAAAAAAGTTTTCTTTAGAGTGAAAGAGAGACCGAAGTCATCGAATCATCTTTTTTTCAAAAGCAGTGTCCACTTAACCAACTTTAAGATAAGCGTTAAAAAAATAATCATGATGTTATGACAGAATGGCAAACTCTTCCAATTGTATATGGAGGGTGCAACAATAACTTAGCTTTGAGGAAGAATATAAATTTCTTTTCATCCACATACCGCCTGACTTTCCCATATTTGCATCCTCAATGTCAAAATCGCCTTATTTTTGGCCATCAAAACTATTGCATCCAGCTGGCATACAATGGAGCTCTTCAGCAATATCTTGGTAATCCAGCTGATCTACCATCTAGCCATCCATGCAACGTCAGTCTAGCCATCGAGTCTAGCCAACGTCAACGTCAGTCTAGCCATCCATGCAACTTCAGTCAGGACATCGATTGGTGTTCCCTATATCGTAGATTTTGCAGTTTAGTGCAATGCTTCAGCAATATCTTGGTAATCCAGTTTATCTACCATCTAGCCATCCATGTCTAGCCATGTCAGTCTAGCCATCGAGTCTAGCCAACGTCAACGTCAGTCTAGCCATCCATGCAACATCAGTCAGGACATCGATTGGTGTACCCTATATCGTGGATTTGCAGTTTAGTCCCTCAATCATCTAAATGCCATTTTCTGCTGGACTCTTCTATATATGACATAATAAAAGTCTAAAGACTTAAGGTTAGTTTGAATTTTGAAAATTTTCTGATTGATGCTTTAGACCCGCCGGGACTTTAGCTCTGTTCACCTCAATTTGAAACTCCTGGATCATGCGCAGAAGGATTTTCACATCAAAGACGACTGATGACTTGAGATTTGACGGACAAATCCTTCTGCACATGCTCCAGGAATTTCAATCTAGTTTCAAACTCCGGATGGAACAAAGCTATATTCGTGTCTTAAGTCTTGAAACAGCCTTATTATCTTATACAATTTTTAGTGATAAAAAATATATATCGTCAGAGGGTCTGTTTTAACGGTGTTTAGTCTCGCTTAGTCGCTACGGCAAATCACTTTCGCGAAACGATAAACTAAAGAAAGAAAAGTGGCTGAGTTTCAAGGGAGTTTAGCCTTGTCTAGGTCACGGAGTGGTCCGGATCGTTCACCCCGTTGCAATCATTCTTTCCACACAGTTTCATAAATTTTTAAAAGGAACTTTATTTAAAACAAAAGTAAAAAAAATAACAAAAAAGCGAATTTATGAAGAGACTGTAGAGACAGCTTTGGTTTCGCTGTAGTCTTCTTCGGCGTCGTTTTTAGGATCGTCGCCGTCGTGTTTATGATCGTCGCCGTCGTGTTTATGATCGTCGCCGTCGGAATGTTTGTGGCCGTGTGAAGAGTGGCCGTGATGTTTATGCCCGTGTCCGAATTCCCCACCGTGGTGATGGCCATGTTCAGCGCTTCCGTGATGTTTGTGCCCGTGGCCGAATTCCCCGTGATGTTTATGCCCGTGTCCGAATTCCCCACCGTGGTGATGGCCATGTTCAGCGCTTCCGTGATGTTTGTGCCCGTGGCCGAATTCACCGTGATGTTTATGTCCGTGTCCGAATTCTCCACCGTGGTGATGGCTATGTTCTGCGCTTCCGTGATGTTTATGACCATGCCCGAATTTTCCTCCATGATGATGGCTATGTTCAGCACTTCCATGATGTTTGTGCCCGTGGCCGAATTCACCGTGATGTTTGTGCCCGTGGCCGAAATCACCGTGATGTTTGTGCCCGTGGCCGAATTCTCCGTGATGTTTATGCCCATGTCCAAATTCTCCACCGTGGTGATGGCTATGTTCTGCGCTTCCGTGGTGCTTATGCCCGTGCCCGAATTCTCCATGATGTTTATGACCATGCCCGAATTTTCCACCGTGATGATGGCTATGTTCAGCGCTTCCGTGATGTTTATGACCATGCCCGAATTTTCCACCGTGATGATGGCTATGTTCAGCACTTCCATGATGTTTGTGCCCGTGTCCAAATTTACCGTGATGTTTGTGCCCGTGTCCGAAATCTCCATGATGTTTATGGCCGTGACCGAATTCACCGTGATGTTTATGTGAATGACTAGCGTGTCCGTGGTGTTTATGACCGTGACCGAAACTTCCATGATGCTTATGCCCGTGGCCGAAACTACCGTGATGCTTATGAGAATGACTAGCGTGCCCGTGATGTTTATGACCATGATCGAAGTCTCCATGATGTTTATGACTATGCTCAGCATGACCATGATGTTTATGCTCATGTGCGAACTCACCACCATGATGATGCACATGGTGGAACGCCCCCGCCATCTCTAAATCATTACTTTCCGTCACATTTTCACTAAAAAACACAAAATCAAATTAAAAAAAACCACAAAAAAATTCCTTACAGCAAAGCTTGACTTTCTGGCCTGCCTTCTATCCCACAAAAAGACACCAAAACCACCAAAAGAATCTCCTGAAAACATCAAATTTAACTCAAAATCTTTTCATTTTTAAAATTTTACCTTCATGTTTTCCTTCTCGATTCCGTTTCGTTTCTGAAGCCTACCTTAAACTTTCTTGCTTTTATATCATCGCTGCTTTTTACGGGTTTTGTCCAAGTAGAAATAAAAATTAGAAAAAAAAATTGAAAAATAGGGAAAAAAATGTGTAATGTCTTAATAGGGATTACCTCATCCGGAAGTTTTTCCATCGACTCCTTTCCTTCAAAGACATTTCGGTTCCCTTTTTTGATTTTATGTGTTCACGCTAGAGTTAAGTCCACTATCATTACAGCACAGACTTTAGTTTTTATTGTAAATAATTTTCGGATGAAAAAATCCTCCTTCTCAAGTTATATCAGTGAGGACGTAAGGACAGCCTACGCTATCTACTGCAATCTATTGCATCCAGCAGATTATGGACTTTTATTTAAATTTTTTTAAATAAAAGAGGTTTTCCCTCCATATTTTAGAATTATTATCGTTTCTGACCCTGATTTTGGTGTTCTCAATGCTGATTTTGGTGTTCTCAGTGCCTGATTTTGGTGTTCTTTGTGGCGAACACCTTGTGGGTTGAGATGGCTTTAGATCTGCTGGATGCAATAGATTTGACTAGGTCACTACGTAATGACCTACGCTATCTACTGCAATCTATTGCATCCAGCAGATTATGGACTTTATTTAAATTTTTATTAAATAAAAAGAGGTTTTCCCTCCATATTTTAGAATTATTATCGTTTCTGACCCTGATTTTGGTGTTCTCAATACCTGATTTTGGTGTTCTCAGTGCCTGAATTTGGTGTTCTCAGTGGCGAACACCTTGGGGGTTGAGATGGCTTGAGATGGCTTGAGATCTGCTGGATGCAATAGATTTGACTAGGTCACAACGTAATGACCTACGCTATCTACTGCAATCTATTGCATCCAGCAGATTATGGACTTTTATTTAATTTTTTTTAAATAAAAAGAGGATTTCCCTCCATATTATAGAATTATTATCGTTTCTGACCCTAATTTTGGTGTTCTCAATGCCTGATTTTGGTGTTCTCAGTGCCTGATTTTGGTGTTCTCAGTGGCGAACACCTTGGGGGTTGAGATGGCTTGAGATCTGCTGGATGCAATAGATTTGACTAGGTCACAACGTAATGACCTACGCTATCTACTGCAATCTATTGCATCCAGCAGATTATGGACTTTTATTTAAATTTTTTTAAATAAAAAGAGGTTTTCCCTCCATATTTTAGAAGTATTATCGTTTCTGACCCTAATTTTGGTGTTCTCAATGCCTGATTTTGGTGTTCTCTGTGCCTGATTTTGGTGTTCTCAGTGGCGAACACCTTGGGGGTTGAGATGGCTTGAGATCTGCTGGATGCAATAGATTTGACTAGGTCACAACTTAATGACCTACGCTATCTACTGCAATCTATTGCATCCAGCAGATCTCAAGCCATCTCAACCACCAAGGTGTTCGCCCCAAAGAACACCAAAATCAGGCACTGAGAACACCAAAATCAGAGTCAGAAACAATAATAATTCTAAAATATGGAGGAAAAACCTCTTTTTATATAAAAAAAAAATTAGGAATAGGTAGGTATCATACAATCAAAATTGACCGTTTTTGGGGAGTTTAGATAGAAAATTTTGACAAAAATGAATTATTATTTAATATTCTTTATTGACTAATAAATAAAAAAGTATAAAAAGTATAAAATTATGACATATTTATAAATTAAAAAAAATTTTATGAAGTGTAAATGGAATTTTTTTTTCGTCGTTCGATTCATTGTGAAACGGTATTTCAAGCGACCTTAGATGGACTTTTTTCTGTCAAAAACAATGAAATTGAGAGTTGGGAAAAGATACAAAAAAGTGGAATTCGTTCCGAGTTAAGTCTCTTGAGGTTTTTCGACGATTTGAAAGGGTTGCGTCGAGTAGTCGACCCATTCGGACTGTTCGTTTTCGTAGTCTTCGGTTAGGTCGAATGGGAAGTCTTCTAGGGTGACGTCAGGGTCTTCGGTGACGTCAGGGTCTTCGGTGACATCAGGGACTTCGGTGACGTCAGGGACTTCGGTGACGTCATTGGGTTTGTCCTTGTCGATGCGTTTGACATCACCTTCGGTGACTTGAGGTACGTCGTAGTCGGCTTGCTCGTCGTGGCTTTTGTGATGAACGTGATGTTTGTGATCGTGATGTCCGTGCCCGCTGTGCTTATGTTTGTGATGATGGTGGCCGTGATGTTTGTGCCCGTGATGGTGATGTCCGTGATGTTTATGTCCATGATGGTGATGCCCGTGATGTTTATGATCGTGATGTGCGTGCCCGTGGTGTTTGTGCTTATGAGATGCGTGTCCGTGATGTTTGTGCCCGTGGTGATGATGTCCGTGATGTTTATGTCCATGATGGTAATGCCCATGATGTTTATGACCATGATGGCGTGTCCATGATGCTTATGACCATGATGGGCGTGTCCATGATGCTTATGACTATGATGGGCGTGACCGTGGTGCTTATGACCATGGTGATGATGTCCATGATGCTTATGTCCGTGATGGTAGTGCCCATGGTGCTTATGATGGTGATCAGCATGTCCGTGATGTTTATGCCCATGATGGGCGTGCCCGTGATGTTTATGTCCATGATGAGCATGCCCGTGGTGTTTGTGCCCATGATGAGCGTGTCCATGATGTTTATGCCCATGATGAGCGTGCCCGTGTGTTTATGATCGTGATGTGCGTGCCCGTGATGTTTGTGTTTATGATGTGCATGACCGTGATGTTTGTGCCCGTGATGAGCATGCCCGTGATGCTTATGTCCATGATGCGCATGCCCGTGATGCTTATGATCGTGATGTGCGTGACCGTGATGTTTGTGCTTATGATGTGCATGACCATGATGTTTATGTCCATGATGAGCGTGCCCATGATGTTTATGACCATGATGAGCGTGCCCATGATGTTTATGATGATGATCAGCATGCCCGTGATGTTTATGACTATGATGTGCGTGCCCATGATGCTTATGACTATGGTGTGCATGTCCGTGGTGTTTGTGCCCGTGATGTGCGTGCCCGTGGTGCTTATGTTTGTGTTCAGAGTGCCCATGATGCTTATGACTATGATGCGCGTGCCCGTGATGTTTATGTCCGTGATGAGCATGCCCATGATGTTTATGATGGTGATCGCCATGCCCATGATGTTTATGACTATGATGTGCATGTCCATGGTGTTTATGGTGATGATCTGCATGTCCATGATGTTTATGTTTATGCTCAGCATGTCCGTGATGCTTATGTTTATGCTCTGCATGTCCATGATGTTTATGCTTATGCTCTGCTTTTCCGTGATGCTTATGCTTATGTTCGGCCTTCCCATGGTGCTTATGCTTATGCTCTGCTTTTCCATGGTGTTTATGTATATGCTCTACTTTACCACCATGATGATGATGGTGGACAACCTTCCCCTTGTGGTGATGATCCGAATCTTTCTTTTTGTCATTTTTATGAACGTATACTGTGTGCGTATGTTTGATCTTCTTAACCACTTCCGGAACATAGAGTACCAACCGTTTCTTCCTAAAAATTTAATAGAATCATTAAGTTAAAAGAAGAAAAGAACTCACTGATTATTATCCTGTCTCAGATTAGGTAGTAAGTTGGCAGAGGAAACCTGCGCAACGGCCGCTAACACCTGTAAACCAAAAAAAAAGTTTAGATCCCCAAATAATGACGTCATCAGTTTTGACAAATCGGTGCATCGTTAAATGATCTTTGTCATCCCTTTATTTATCCGAATACTATTCTAAAGGAGCATGAAAGTCTCGATTTTGAACGATTGCGAAATGAGGTGGAAGCCCATGTGGCCGAATAATCGTATTATCTGGAGTGCAATTTGACTTTCGCAACCAGAACACGACAACCTCAAAATCGTCTTTCCAATGAATGATTTTTCATTACCTATGACTTAGAAAAAAAAAAATGGAGGAATATTTCGCAAGTAACATAATGAAACACAAAGGGGAAAAGAATGCAACACTGAAAGACGTTCATGCTTTGCGGGTTAGTATGGATCAAGGCGAAACTTGGGCGTGGAAAATCAGGGTGAAGCACATCCAGGCCTAAAGGAACTAAATGACAAATATTATAGCATCCAGCTGTTCTTAATCTACTTCATGTATCTCTTGGACATCCGAGCTACATCATCAAGTAAAAGAATTGGGGTGACAGGAAGTTCCTATTCCAAAAGCCGACACGTGCAAGGGTGGCTGTGGAGGGATGACCCTATTGCAGCAGCGACAAAAAATTATATTCCGATTCTTACCATAATCGCAGGATTCCGATTCCTACCATAATCGCAGGATTCCGATTCCTACCATAATCGCAGGATTCCGATTCCTACCATAATCGCAGGATTCCGATTCCTACCATAATCGCAGGATTCCGATTCCTACCATAATCGCAGGATTCCGATTCCTACCATAATCGCAGGATTCCGATTCCTCCTTGAATAGCAGGATTCCGATTCCTTCCTTGAATTGCAGGAATTGATGGAGTAGTAGGATTCCAATTTCCTTCACAATCGCTGGATTCCAAGTCTTACCATAATAGCAGGATTCTAATTCCTACCATAATCGCAGGATTCTAATTCCTACCATAATCGCAGGATTCCAATTCCTATCATATTCAGAGGATTCCAATTCTTACCATAATCGCATGATTCCGATTCCTACCATATTCGGAGGATTCCAATTCTCAAGCATTAATTTCCAGGCCTAAAGGAACTAAATGACAAATATTAACACTTCGTTACTCACGTCGGGTCCCTGCGGACCCGATTGTCTGTTTTTTCAATATTTCTTAATTTTATGCTTCTCAAATTGCCCAATGGGATTTATCTATTCTATTTATTTGATAAGAGCTACTGTTAGGTTATGTTTTTACTTTCTAATACTAAAATTTATAGCTAAGAGAGGCATATTGACCCGACGTGACTAACTACGTAACAAGAATATAATTTTTTTTTCTAATTTCCCCTTTTTTTATTGATACGTGGTTACTCACCTCGGGTCCGTAGGGACCCGATGACGTCATTTTATCCCGCCATTTTACTCTTTGAACCAATAGAACCACATAATTTCGGGTCAATTTGACCCGAGGTGAGTATTCATGTTACAAAATAATGAATTGATACTGCATTTTTAGAATATTTAATTTCAATTTCCAAATATATAACGTATTTTTTTTGCATAATGTGTAATTTTTGTAAGAATATTTAGCATTTCAATTATTTAAAAAAAGCAGCTTGAAAAGCAATTGGAAGTTAGTTAAATATGCAATCAATTTTTGAAAAGTGTAAGATTGAAGGAATACACTTTTGGAGGAGCAAGTTTCAAGTCATCAATAAATAATCAAAATAATTGATTTCCAATTTTTAAATTTATTAAATCAAAAGAAAACGTTAAAAGTGATCAAAAAAATTGAGTATTTAATAAGTTTACATCGTTTTGGACAATAATTCACTAATTTAAATACTCGGGTCCGCCCAGACCCGAGGTGAGTAAACTTGTAACTTTGTCCAGGTGAGTAACGAAGTGTTAAAGCATCCAGCTGATCTTAATCTACTTCATATATCTCTTGGACATCCCAGCAACATCATTAGGTAAAGAATAGGGGTGATAAGAAGTCCCTTTTTTAAAAGCCGACACGTCCAAGGGTAGCTGTGGAGGGATGACCCCCTTGCAGCAGAGACAAAAAATTATATTCCAATTCTTACCATAATCGCAGGATTCCGATTCTTACCCTAATCGCAGGATTCCGATTCCTACCATAATCGCAGGATTCCGATTCCTTCCATAATCGCAGGATTCCGATTCCTACCATAATCGCAGGATTCCTATTCCTTCCATAATCGCAGGATTCCGATTCCTACCATAATCGCAGGATTCCAATTCCTTCCTTGAATTGCAGGAATTCAATTCCTTGATGGAGTAGTAGGATTCCAATTTCCTTCACAATCGCTGGATTCCAAGTCTTACCATAATAGCAGGATTCTAATTCCTACCATAATAGCAGGATTCCGATTCCCACCATAATCGCAGGATTCCAATTCCTACCATATTCGGAGGATTCCAATTCTCAAGCATTAATTTCCAGGCCTAAAGGAACTAAATGACAAATATTATAGCATCCAGCTGATCTTAATCTACTTCATACATATATCTCTTGGACATCCCAGCAACATGATTAGGTAAAAGCATAGGGGTGACAAGAAGTCCCTTTTTCACGTCCAAGGGTGGCTGTGGAGGGATGACCCTATTGCAGCAGTGTCTAAAAATGAGATCTCTTTCGTAATGCTGCAGCATAAGCCCTGAGCAAAGTACCAGAACCCCCTGTCCTACTTTCAGACTCGTCCAAACTATTGAGCAAAATACCAAAATGTGTTATCAACTTGAAATTTTTTTAAATGTATGATAGTGGTAGCGTTCCGCCACTATAGCTTGAGGAACGATACCTATTTATGCGGATATATGAAAAGAAATCTACCTTAGAAAAACAATTTTTGGTCCGTATCTCACAATTTATCAAAATTCACAAAAAATTTTTGGGGTTCTTGGGAAGTATGTCCACCATCACCATCTCTACTTTGTGGTTCCGGCCGACCGTCTCAGTGAAATTTGACCTCACCGGTTAGTAGCAAACAAAATCAATACTGTTTCACCCAGCTGATCTGAATTTTGATTTTTCTTAGCCATCAGTTACATTACTACTTTACAGACTTAGATTGATTCTGGATGTAGGCTGATTTTAAAGGCAAGCAATTATTGCTGTTTCTTGGCTAGTAGGGTATTCTTACAATTTTTTATGAGTAGAGAAGACATGGTTTTTATGGTTAATCGCTAACGTAAATTTTTTATATTTTTTTTCCTAATCGGAGATGCATGTCAGTTCCGTTTCATTGGACGCTTTGACTACGGTGTAAGAAATTGACGCAATGACTTTCGCTCGAGCACATCGTTACATATATTTCAACGAAAGAGATAAAAAAAGAGGTTGGAAATAGAAGAAAAGTTATTATGAAACAACGGTATAATAGGTAATAAAATTAACAAATTTAACATAACAAAAGTGCTAGAATCAACAAGTGAGATTTTTGACTAAGTTTTAAGCCGTTTTGGGTTCTTGGAGAACTTCGGCGGCTTTGGTTGTGTCTAAAACTGGTTTGAGTTCAGACTCTTCAGTCAGTTCGGTGACAGGGATGGCGTCAGCGCGGTCAAAATCGACTTCCCCGCCTGCGAAATCGTCCATTTCCTCTTCTCCTTGGACTTCGTATCCGTCATAGTCGACGACGACGGTTTCGTCTTGTTGTCCGGGCTGTGCGGCCGCTGCGTCGTCGGAGTGGTGGTCGCCATGTCCATGATGGCCGTGGTGTTTGTGCCCATGGCCGAAATGACCGTGATGCTTGTGACCGTGGTGGGCGTGTCCGTGATGTTTGTGTCCATGTCCGAAATGTCCATGATGTTTATGCCCGTGGCCGAAATGTCCGTGGTGTTTATGACCGTGTTCGGCATGTCCGTGATGCTTGTGCCCGTGGCCGAAATGTCCGTGGTGCTTATGCCCATGTTCAGCATGCCCGTGATGTTTGTGTCCGTGTCCAAAATGTCCATGATGTTTATGCCCATGACCGAAATGTCCGTGGTGTTTATGACCGTGTTCGGCATGCCCATGATGCTTATGTCCATGTCCGAAATGTCCATGGTGTTTATGCCCATGACCGAAATGACCATGGTGTTTATGTCCATGTTCAGCATGCCCATGATGCTTATGCCCATGTCCGAAATGTCCATGGTGCTTATGTCCATGCTCGGCATGCCCATGATGTTTATGTCCATGGTGAGCATGACCGTGATGTTTATGCCCGTGACCGAAATGACCGTGGTGCTTATGTCCATGTCCGAAATGTCCATGATGACCGTGTTTATGATCAGCATGCCCATGATGTTTATGTCCATGGTGAGCATGACCGTGATGTTTATGCCCATGGCCAAAATGTCCATGATGTTTATGCCCATGTCCAAAATGACCTCCATGATGGTGCTTATGATCCGCATGCCCGTGATGATGGTGCTTATGCCCATGATGTCCATGGTGGTGATGCTTATGATCAGCATGACCATGATGCTTATGCCCATGATGAGCATGCCCTTCGTGCTTATGCACATGTTTTACATGACCAGAATGCACATGATGATGCGTCACCGCCTCTGCGGCTTTCAAATCTTCCTCCGCATTTTCAGGAAGCACAATCACATTTTGACTTTCAGACCTAAAAATTTTACCATAAAACAAAAAATTTCTTCAACTTTTGAGGCTATTTACTCAGAAAGAGCAGGCTCAGAAATCTTTTCTTGTTGAGGCACTTCGACCGGAGATGCAGCTTCGAGGGCTATTTCAGCAGAGTGAGCGAGCAAACTGCTCCCCACTCCAATAAACAGAAAACCAAGCAACAACTGCAATACAAAACAGGATTAAAAGAGCCCAAAAAAGCATACTTCAACAGTGGTCCAAAAAATGGAATGGATATCAGCAAAAGATCCTCTAGCGGAGAAAATCATGAACTAAAGGATCTCATGGCGCAGATTAAATTGAGAAGAATCACTGATCCATAATTTCACTTTGAGAACCACCGCGAATTTCACTACTTCAAAAAAATCACTGCACAGACTTACCCTCATTTTTGATTATTCCATTTGTTGCTTGTTGTTTTCAGTATAACTCGTGAAAAACGTCTATGAGGTTTATATAGGAAAAAAGAGATTTTAATAGGGCCTTCCCCTCTACAGAAGGTAGCGGTCACGGCCCAGCGGTCTTCACAAAATCGGAGGTAAAAGAAGAAGGAATAACTTGATAACCGAACTCCCACTCAGATCTATTACGATGTCCCCGCCTATTTTTAGTCAAGCTCCTTTTGTTTTTATGTCATTCTTGCAAACGAGGAGTTATTTCCAGATCACTGAAACGGCGGATTGGGACAGGGCTTAATCAACTTGAGTTCCTCTCTTTGCAAATGAAGTAATTTCAGGGTGACACAAAAATTTAACATTTAAATTCGTACGAAAGTATCAAAATTCAATGAGAGATTTTTATTTCTGCAATTCCGTTTGGATTTTGAATTCACAATACAGTCTTACAGGTTTGCTATAGGAAGTGGAATCCTGCCATGCCGACAGGAATTAGAACCCTTTGACTCCGACAGGAATTGGAATCCTGCCATGCGTTCAGAAATTGAAGCCCTTCGATTCCGACAGGAATTAAAGTCCTTCGATTCCGACAGATTCTAAGAAAGCCATAGTGTTCCACCCCGCACAACCAAACCCAACCATTGGAGGCCTTCGATTCCGACAAGAATTGGAGCCCTTCGATCCCATCAGGAATCGGAGCCTTTCGATTCCAACAGGCATTGGAACCCTTCGATCCTGTCAGAAATCGGAGCCCTTTGATTTCGACAGTATCTAAGAACGCCATAGTGTTCCTCCCCGCCAAACCAAACCCAACCATTGGATCCCTTCGATTCCGACAGGAATTGGAGCCTTTTGATTCCGACAGGAATTGGAGCCTTTCGATTCCGACAGGAATTGGATCTTTGGAACATTGGAACCCTTCGATCCCGTCAGGAATCGGAGCCCTTTGATTTCGACCGTATCTAAGAACGCCATAGTGTTCCTCCCCGCCAAACCAAACCCAACCATTGGAGCCCTTCGATTCCGACAGGAATTGGAGCCTTTTGATTCCGACAGGAATTGGTGCCTTTTGATTCCGACAGGAATTGGAGCCTTTTGATTCCGACAGGAATTGGTGCCTTTTGATTCCGACAGGAATTGGAGCCTTTAGATTCAAACAGGATTTGGAGCCTTTCGATTCCGACAGGAATTGGATCATTGGAACCCTTCGATCCCGTCTGGAATCGGAGCCCTTAGATTCCGATAGGAATTGAGCCCTTTTCCGACAGACTCTAAGAACGCCATAGTATTCCTCTCCGCCAAACCAAGCCCAACCATTGGATCCCTTCGATTCCGACAGGAATTGGATCCCTTCGATTCCGACAGGAATTGGAGCCTTTAGATTCAAACAGGAATTGGAGCCTTTCGATTCCGACAGGAACTGGATCTTTGGAACATTGGAACCCTTCGATCCCGTCAGGAATCGGAGCCCTTTTCCGACAGACTCTAAGAACGCCAATGTATTCCTCCCCGCCAAACCAAGCCCAACCATTGGAGCCCTTCGATTCCGACAGGCATTTAACCTTCGATGCCGTCAAGAATGGGAGCCCTTCGATTCCTACAGAATCTGAGAACGCCAAAGGATTCAGCCCCGCCAAACCAACCAAATTGATAAGCTACAGGAGGAATTGGAACCCTTCGATTCCGACATTCATAGTATTCCTCCCCGCCAAACCAAACCCAACCGGAATCGGAGCCCTTCGATTCTGACAGGCATTGGAACCTTTTGATTCCGACAGGAATTGGAGCCTTTAGATTCAAACAGGATTTGGAGCCTTTCGATTCCGACAGGAATTGGATCATTGGAACCCTTCGATCCCGTCAGGAATCGGAGCCCTTAGATTCCGAGATTCCGATAGGAATTGAGCCCTTTTCCGACAGACTCTAAGAACGCCATAGTATTCCTCCCCGCCAAACCAAGCCCAACTATTGGATCCCTTCGATTCCGACAGGAATTTAACCTTCGGTGCCGTCACGAATTGGAGCCCTTCGATATCTACAGAATCTCAGAATGCCAAAGGATTCTGCCCCGTCAAACCAACCGATAAGCAACAGGAGGAATTGGAATCCAGAGATTCCGACAGGAATTGGAAACCTGCGATACAAAAGGAATTGAAATCCTGCGATTCCGACAATTTATTAAAATGAAAGAAGGTAATTCAATACAGGAAGTGGAACCCGGCTTTTCTTTGCTTATAATTTGATGAATTGAAATCGCACGGCCGGCTGGCACCATAGACAACCTCATTATCAATAAGCTATTTGGGCCCTTCGTTGCTTAGAAGACCTCTTCTCAAAAATCGTCCTTCAAGAGTATTACAATTTCTTCCCTTTTTGATTACAATGTAGGAGACCGCGATTTTATTAGGCGACATATAAAAATATCTTTCGGTCAATTTCACTTTGCGGTGAACCGCCAGACGTTTGTCGCCCTTTTCTTTATTATATAAAAATTAAACGTTTAGTTAATGAAAGGAATGAAATAAAAATGCGAAAAATATGAAATTTTTCAAAAAGGCAACAGCCTTTCACTTTGATTTAAAGCCTCAGATTTGGAATAATAATTATTAATAGTTGGAACGATTATTGTTTTTTTATGTTATACCTATAAAAGGTAGCAGGATTTATAGCGAAATAAACTTGGTTATAGAATCGGGTTTCCTCACCAACAAAATCGAGGAAAATGGTTAAAAATGGGGTTTTGGGGACCAACATTTTCGCTAAAAAGCCCAAAAATCTGATGCAAAAGGGTAGACGATGTCTCGAACTACGATTCCTGTCGGAATCGAAGGGTTCCAATTCCTGCCGGAATCGAAGGGTTCCGATTCCTATCGGGATCGAAGGGTTCCGATTCCTGTCGGAATCGAAGGGTTCCGATTCCTGTCGGAATCGAAGGGTTCCGATTCCTGTCGGAATCGAAGGGTTCCGATTCCTGTCGGAATCGAAGGGTTCCGATTCCTGTCGGAATCGAAGGGTTCCGATTCCTGTCGGAATCGAAGGGTTCCGATTCCTGTCGGAATCGAAGGGTTCCGATTCCTGTCGGAATCGAAGGGTTCCGATTCCTGTCGGAATCGAAGGGTTCCGATTCCTGTCGGAATAAAAGGGTTCCGATTCCTGTCGGAATCGAAAGGTTCCAATTCCAGTCGGAATCGAAGGGTTCCAACTCCTGTCGGAATCGAAGGGTTCCGACTCCTGCCGGAATCGAAGGGTTCCGATTCCTATCGGGATCGAAGGGTTCCGATTCCTGTCGGAATCGAAGGGTTCCGATTCCTGTCGGAATCGAAGGGTTCCGATTCCTGTCGGAATCGAAGGGTTCCGATTCCTGTCGGAATCGAAGGGTTCCGATTCCTGTCGGAATAAAAGGGTTCCGATTCCTGTCGGAATCGAAAGGTTCCAATTCCAGTCGGAATCGAAGGGTTCCAACTCCTGTCGGAATCGAAGGGTTCCAACTCCTGCCGGAATCGAAGGGTTCCGATTCCTATCGGGATCGAAGGGTTCCGATTCCTGTCGGAATCGAAGGGTTCCGATTCCTGTCGGAATAAAAGGGTTCCGATTCCTGTCGGAATCGAAAGGTTCCAATTCCAGTCGGAATCGAAGGGTTCCAACTCCTGTCGGAATCGAAGGGTTCCAACTCCTGTCGGAATCGAAGGGTTCCAACTCCTGTCAGAATCGAAGGGTTCCAACTCCTGTCGGAATCGAAGGGCTCCAACTCCTGTCGGAATCGAAGGGCTCCAACTCCTGTCGGAATCGAAGGGCTCCAACTCCTGCCGGAATCGAAGGGCTCCAACTCCTGTCGGAATCGAAGGGTTCCAACTCCTGTCGGAATCGAAGGGTTCCAATTCCTGTCGGAATCGAAGGGTTCCAATTCCTGTCGGAATCGAAGGGTTCCAATTCCTGTCGGAATCGAAGGGTTCCAATTCCTGTCGGAATCGAAGGGTTCCAATTCCTGTCGGAATCGAAGGGTTCCAATTGAACTCCATTGTTTCAGTACCTTTCCTAAAAACCATCCATCCAGGGTATCACAACTTCCCGAATCCGCGGAAAAAAATTAATTAATTTTATTTTAGGCTCATTTAATTTATTACCTACAATCAAAAGTGTGACGGACCACAAAACCAAAAGAAGCAGAAAGGGGATTCAGGTCCGATAATTCACTCGATCATGCGTTTCCTCAGAATAATATTCATAATTTATTTAATATTACACAATAGGAAACGTATATTCATATAATATTTATGGTAAAAGCAAGAAAAAGATTTGGGAGAAATAGAAAAAAAAGGGTTAAGAACAATTTCGTCTCAGGATGTCTCAACAAGATGCATTTGCGTCAACCTGACCTCGATTTTCTCATCTGTTTCGCCTAAACGAGCTTTGCCTTTGGTTGCTTCAATCTCCCGGTTAGCGGAAAATTTACAACTCGAAACGTTTCTTTTCTTGGAAAAAAATATTTATTGTTTCAGAACAGTGCGTAAAACGTTTTATGAATTTGTAGTCTGAAGCAAGCCAAAACGAAACTGTGCTTAAAAGAAGGGAAGGGAAACGCAAAATTTTCAGTCAAAGGTGAACCTTTGGCGTCTGATGAACGTGGTCCAATGCCTACGGGAATCGCAGGATTATAGTTCCTACCGAAATCGCAGGATTTCAACTTCTACCATAATCGAGGGATCCCAATACCAAACATAATCGCAAGATTAAAATTCCTACCATAATCGCGGGATTTCAATTCCTACCATAATCGCAGGATTCCGATTCCTATCATAATCGCAGGATCCCAATACCTAGCGTAATCGCAAGGATTCCAATTTCTACCATAATTGCAGGATTCCAATTCCTACCATAATCGTAGGATTCTAATTCGTACAATAATCTCAGGATTCCAATTCCTACAATAATCGCAGGATTCAAATTCCCACTATAATCGCAGGACTCTAATTCGTACAATAATCTCAGGACTCCTATTCCTACCATAATCCCAGGATTCCGATTCCTATCATAATCGCAGGATCCCAATACCTAGCGTAATCGTAGGATTACAATTTCTACCATAATTGCAGGATTCCAATTCCTACCGTAATCGTAGGATTCTAATTCCTACCATAATCGCAGGATTCCGATTCCTCCATGAATAGCAGGATTCCAATTCCTTCCTTGAATTGCAGGAATTCAATTCCTTGATGGAGTAGAAGGATTCCAATTTCCTTCACAATCGCTGGATTCCAAGTCTTACCATAATAGCAGGATTCCGATTCCTATCATAATCGCAGGATCCCAATACCTAGCGCAATCGCAGGATTCCAATTTCTACCAAAATTGCAGGATTCTAATTACTACAATAATCGCAGGATTCAAATTTCCACCATAATCTCAGGACTCCTATTCCTACCATAATCGCAGGATTCCGATTCCTATCATAATCGCAGGATCCCAATACCTAGCGTAATCGCAGGATTACAATTTCTACCATAATTGCAGGATTGCAATTCCTACCGTAATCGTAGGATTATAATTCGTACAATAATCTCAGGATTCCAATTCCTTCCATAATCGCAGGATTCTAATTACTACAATAATCGCAGGATTCGAATTCCCACCATAATCGCAGGACTCTAATTCGTACAATAATCTCAGGACTCCTATTCCTACCATAATCGCAGGATTCCGATTCCTATCATAATCGCAGGATCCCAATACCTAGCGTAATCGCAGGATTCCAATTTCTACCATAATTGCAGGATTCCAATTCCTACCATAATCGTAGGATCCTAATTCGTACAATAATCTCAGGATTCCAATTCCTACCATAATCGCAGGATTCTAATTACTACAATAATCGCAGGATTCAAATTCCCACCATTACCGCAGGATTCCAATTCCTAAAATAAACTTAGGATTCAAATTCCCACTATAATCGCAGGATTCCGATTCCTACCACAATAGCAGGATTCCAATTCCTACCATAATCGCAGGATTCCGATTCCTACTATAATCGCAGGATTCCGATGCCTACCATATTCGTAGGATTCCGATTCCTACCATATTCGGAGGATTCCGATTCCTACCATAATCGCAGGATAACAATTCCTACCATAATCGCAGGATTCCGGTTCCTACCATAATCACTGGATAACAATTCCTACCACAATCGCAGGATTTAAATTCCTACAATAATAGCAGGATTCCGGTTCCTACCATAATGGCAGGATTCCGGTTCCTACCATAATGGCAGGATTTCGGTTCCTACCATAATGGCAGGATTTCAATTCCTACCATAATCGCAGGATTCCCATTCCTACAATAATCGCAGGATTACAATTCCTATCATAATCGCTGGATGACAATTCCTACCACAATCGCAGGATTTATATTCCTACAATAATAGCCGGATTTCGGTTCCTACCATAATGGCAGGATTTTAATTCCTACCATAATCGCAGGATTCCGATTCCTACAATAACCGCAGGACACCGATTCCTACTACAATCGCAGGATTCCGATTCCTACTACAATCGCAGGATTCCGATGCCTACCATAACCGCAGGTTTCCGATTCCTACCATAATCGCAGGATTACAATTCCTATCATAATCGCAGGATTTCACTTCCTACCATTATCTCAGGACTCCAATTCCTTCAAGTATCGCAGGTTTCCAAACAGAAATTGAAGGATTCCAAAGCCTCCCGAAATAGCAAAATTGAAATGCCCATTTTTTCCAGGTATACTCAAATTCCACCCCGGTCCTCACCCATTTAAAACCATCTGTCGTGGGTATAATAGTAGCTTCCTTTTAAAAACATTAGCTAAACAAAAGTTCTATTTAAAATTGATTCACAACATATGTGCTGTAGGAAATCCCTCGGACTAAAAATTTTTTTTTTCCAGAAGCTAAATTCACTTTTTACTATTATAAATTTGTTTAGTTTCGTAAATGTAAACAATAACTATCTTCTGAAGTTTTTTTCCGCTCAAGATCGGAGTGTAAAGAAGGCTTAGTCTACCTCCAAGGCGTAAAATAACTTTGGCATAACTGGGAAGTAAAGCTGGTTTAGCCTACTTAAAAGGCGCAAAAGTAAAGCGGGCTTAGCCTATTCAAAACGCCTTTTCCCACATCCCTGAGGACCCGCATTACTTCCCAGTCTTGTTGGCTTAGCCTATTCAAAACGCCTTTTCCCACATCCCTGAAGACCCGCATTACTTCACAGTCTTGTTGGCTTAGGCTTCTTCTCAGATGACTTAAAAATTTTTAAAAATCATAAGACGATTTTTTTTATTTTATAAATAAAATTTTGATCATTCTGAACATGGCACCGCTTAAGAGAAAAGCTTCTTTAGACTCGAAAATCCCGGAGAAACGACCCCGACGTTTTGATATTGAAAATCCGTCTTTCGACTATGAAAACGACGAAAGGCCACTTTTCAGTTTGAAAGAGGCGGCGAAGATTTGCGAAAAACGTCTCCGAGAATTGGAATTTAAAATTAGAAGCGAGTATGAAACGGCTCTCACTCAAAAACTACATGAACAATACGAATCATTTGTCAAATTCCATAACGATCAGATGCGATTGAAAAATTTAAAATTTAACCCTGGCTATATTTCTTGATTAAAAATGTTTTTGTTGAATTACTGAGTGAAATTATTGGTACTTACAATAGTGGATAGGGCGATGAATCGCAGGACCATGATGATGCCATTCCAACGTCTTGTCTCAATTGAAAATGAAGAGTTTTCGGATTCTGTCAAAGACTTTAAGTAGTTCGTTTTATGGATCAACGGTGCTGAAAATAGGGGTGCCTCTTTTCACGGCGGGTGGGAAGGCGAAGAAGAGGCTTTCGAGTCGATTTGAAACCCCTCTTCTCCGAACAGGGAAGTCTGGAGACCCGAAGAAAACGACAAGGACGGAGAAAGGTTCAAATCGTGACTTTCTGTAGTTAACTATCGGAACAGGAATACTTAAATCGACGTTATTGCAAATAAAAAATGACTTTGAACCTATACAAGGTTATTCGGGCGGAATATTTTATCGGTTTAAGCCCTCAGGAATGATCAGACAGGAGTTGCGATCCTGTGGCTCCGTAGCGACGGCAAGTATAACCCTTATATTCCGAAGGAAAATGGATCCCCGCTACTCCGACTGTCATTGGGTACAACTACTTCGGGAAATATAGAAACCTAGAAGGAATTGGAATCCTGCGCTTCTGAAGGGAATTGGAATCCTACGATTCCATCAAGGACGAATCCATCAAGAAATTGGAATCCTACAAGTCCGTCGAGGAATTGGAATCCTGCGATTGTGAAGGGAATTGGAATCAATCGATTGTGAAGGGAATTAGAATCCTACGACTCCATCACGGAATTGGATTCCTGCGATTCCCTCAAGGAATTGGAATCCGTCGATTCCCTCAAGGAATTGGAATCCTACGACTCCATCAAGGTATTGGACCCGTCGATTCCCTCAGGGAATTGGAATCCGTCGATTCCCTCAGGGAATTCGAATCCTACGATTCCATCAAGGAATTGGAATCCGTCGATTCATTGGTATCCGTCGATTCCCTCAAGGAATTGGAATCCATCGATGGTGAAGGGACTTGGAATTTTACGTCTCCATCAAAGAATTGGATTCCTGCGATTGAAGGAAGGAATTGGATTCCTGCGATTGAAGGAAGGAATTGGATTCCTGCGATTGAAGGAAGGAATTGGATTCCTGCGATTGAAGGAAGGAATTGGATTCCTGCGATTGAAAGAAGGAATTGGAATCCGTCGATTTTCTCAAGGAATTGGAACCGTCGACTCCCTCAAGGAATTGGAATCCGTCGACTCCCTCAAGGAATTGGAATCCGTCGACTCCCTCAAGGAATTGGAATCCGTCGACTCCCTCAAGGAATTGGAATCCGTCGACTCCCTCAAGGAATTGGAATCCGTCGATTCCCTCAAGGAATTGGAATCCTACGACTCCCTCAAGGAATTGGAATCCTACGACTCCCTCAAGGAATTGGAATCCGTCGATTCTCTCGAGGAATTGGAATCCGTCGATTCCCTCAAGGAATTGGAATCCGTCGATTCCCTCTAGGAATTGGAATCCGTAGATTCCCTCAAGGAATTTGAATCCTTCGATCGTGAAGGGAACTAGAATCTTGCGACTCCACCATGGAATTGGATTCCTGCGATTCGAGGAAGGAATTCGAATCCTACGATTCCATCAAGGAATTGGATTCCTGCAATTCAAGAAGGAATTGGAAGCCTGCGATTACTGCACGAATGGGATCGTGTCATATGACCGGGAAAAGGCTTCGGGGGCGCAATTAAAGGGCGTTTCCTCCCTAGATATCTCAAAATTGATCGGGTTGAAGGTGAACATCACGTTCCGCCCTGAGGTCTCACTCCAAGCCCTTCTAGAAAGTCTCTTCCAAGACCCCTTATAAAAAGTTACAAGCACAAAAATCAATTTGTAATTCAGATTTCAAAGTTGAAAATATTGACATTTTCCTTCCATTCTTCGTACGAAAGAGGCAATTTCTGTATTGCGTCACGTTTTTCACGCAGTCCTCGCCATTCAAATTCAAAAAATAAAACCAGAGCTAATCAGAGGTAAACATTGGATCGGAAGTGAAAGTAACGGAGGTCACAACCTTCTCCCTTGCCACTTGCACTTTTTTCTTCTTCTTTTTCTTTACTTTCACAATCCCCAGATGCACCTTGCATTCGACAGACCACTCCTTACGTAATTTTATCAACTCATGTAGAATCTGATCTTAAAAATTTTGCATTTTTAAAAATTTTATTTTCGCTCCGAGTTGTCATATGGTGATGACGTAATGAAGAAAGTTTGGATTTGTGGAAAAAAATATTATTTTTGTGGTCCCCATTTCCGAATTTTATGGTTATTCCAAAATTTATGAAGTTGTAAAACGCAAGCAGTTTTCATTAAGCCACACTTTTGCTCATAAATCATTCTTTAAAGTTACAAAATTATAAACGACGGCTGAACTAAAGGAAAAAAGTTAAAAACATACTCGTACATGGAGGGTATTACAATAACTTCACTTTGAAAATGATTAAAAGAGGTGGATTGCTTTCTTTTTCGAAAAAAGGCTTAAGAATGCAGAGCTTCAAATCGAAATGGACTCCAAAAGACGCCTGATTCTAAACCTTCCGGAATCGCAGGATTTCCAAATCCTTGTGGGATCGGAGGATTTCCAATTCCTTGTGAAATTGCAGGATTTCTAATTCCTTGTAAAATCGCAGGATTTCCAGTTCCTTCCGAAATCACAGGATTTCAAATTCCTTGTGGGAT